>ML782866.1:127712-208932 GCA_009831015.1 Picea engelmannii | reverse complement strand
AAAGTGCTCAAAAACATGTCTTACAATGCTCAAACTGACAAACTGACTGCTCCAATGGCTTCCCAGCATCCCAAAACCCCTGTCTGGGCTCTTTCGGCACCTCAATCGGTCGAAAAATGAGAAAGATAGGCCTCCTGGAAGTCCCTCCTTCAAGCTTGCTATCTCTGGTTCTACAATTCGCACCCTCCTTCAATGAACCTGGCTCACACGCTCTTTTAAGCGCAAAAACCCAGCACCGGGCGCAACCGTGCCAACAATGCAAACCGTGGGACGGTTAAGGGTGCGCCAGCCCCTAACCGCCTCGACACCTAGGCGTATGGCCATGTGACCTCGCGCTTTGATAAAAAGTGGTTAACACCGTTTTAAAACCGTGGAACCAACTCACGCGCTCCAGATCGCGGGCACATGGCACATAATATATGACCAAGGGTTATAAAAACCCCGCGCACCAAAAATCGCGCACATACACTTTAATATGGTCACATGTTTGTAATAGGACCACGGATTATGTTACAAATCCACACGCAAACAGTCGGGTAATATACAATGTGGTCATATGTGTTGAACAAAACCACGGGCCGGGGCTAAGCCCCGGCTCGACCCCCGCCCATTTACACATTTATATGACTTTAAATACATTGCAATGGGTTATATGTTAAGTCACAACCCATGGGCGCATTGGTCGGACGATTATACAAATGCATTTCATAGTGGGGGAGGTCCGAGGGTCGAACCCCACGGACTCCCATAGTTTTTACACAACAATAATAAACCAACCAACGAGGGACACGTGGCGCCCATGGATTGGGCCACGTGCCCTCATACCATTTTCCGTCAACAAGACACGTGTCACTCCTGGATTCGCTAATCATCAACCAACAAAAACCTGCCACGTCATCACTGTACGACCGTACGGTCTGTACGGTCCTGCCACGTCAGACTATACGGACTGGTACAGTCAACATCTAAAATTTTTGCCTGTTTGCCTTGACGAACAGATCGCGATATCTTCTCCATACGGCTTCCATTTGACAAAGTAAATATACCGCCAGAATCAGGAAGATGAGACAGACGCAATGACATTGTTTTTGTCGCATTTCGAGCACTTTGAAAATTGAGCAAAATTTGATCCCCTGATCAACAACTGGGGGAACCAGTTCAGGAAATAGTAGTCAAGTATCTACACCGTGTGGAGGTAGTAGTTCAACATTCAAAAAGGCAGGACATGATTTAACCATTAGGTTACCAAAATTTAAAGGAGAAGTGTTGGAGGACCCAGAGAAACACCTATTTATCTATGAAAAGATTTGGGAAGAAAAACAAATCATAGACGAGGACACTAAACTGACACAGTTATCTATCACATTAAGAGATCACACATTGGATTGGTATATGATTTTAGCTACAAATAGTCTACCAGGAACCACCAGAATGATTGGAGATATTAAGAAGTTGTTGATAAATGAGTTCCAGAAGCCGAGTTCAGAAGAACAATACATGAACGAGATGATAGAGATTAGACAAAAACCATGTGAATCTGTATGGGAGATTGACCAAAGATTCAAATGACTGAAAGGAAAGATGAAATATGTCATGATAGATATGCAACATTGGCATCTGTTTGTCAATTCATGATTACCACACTTGAAATATCCACTGCGACAACCATAGTTTCAGATGCAGGAAGCGATGCAACTGGAAGAGAACCACCAATATCAGAAGACAGATCCAACCATTGAGGAGTTGAAGGAGGATCTGAAGAACTTAATATTCGCGCTGAACGAGAACAAGAACAAGGATAAAAGAGAAGTCGTTTGGTGCACCACATGTAGGATAGAAGGACACCATACGAACGCATGTCCAACATTCGCACAGTACATGGCATAAGGAATGCCAAACCTGTTGCCAAAAGGAGGACTATGGTGCGAGATTTTTAAGAAATAGGGTCACGATCCATATCACTGCCCAATGATGCAGATGTACCAGACAATGCCAAAGAGCTCATATTGCAACTTTTGAAATTTAGTAGGACATGACGAAAAATATTGCAGAACCATGGAGTTGATGAGGGAAAGAACATCAAATGCATACAAGTTACAGACATAAGTGATGACCGAGCAAGCCGCACCCTAGTTTAATCAACTACCATCCCTGTACAACAACCTTACAACATCGCGGAACCACAATATAATACCGCGTAGTATAACCAGACACCTCAGTATAACGCGCCACGAGGAGATCGAGCTGGCTATAGAGGCGTAGGAATATCAAGAGGAGCCTTTGGAAGAAGTAGAAGACTAGTGGTATGTCACAATTGTAAAAAACCAGGACACTATGCAAGAGAATGTCCACTTCCACCAACGACCTATATGTATTTTCGCGCATCGGATCATGACACGGAAGAGTGTCCGACACTATTAGGGAATATCCAGGAGAAGATAATTCAGAACAATCAGAATGTTCAGTGGATTTCAGCAGAAGTGAGGGACGAAGGAAGAAACATCAACATAGTTACACGTGGAAGAGCTAAAACAGGAAACGACGTAGTACGACAAGAGCCACCACAACACCAATGGGTGAAGAAGAATGCCGAACCAAGGAAGCAGTTTTCCGTGCAGAACGACGCGCAGAATGAAAAGGAGATCTTCAAGCAAGCTAGACAAGAATTCATGAGGCCAAAATTTGCATCGACATCAACCAGACAACATAGTAAGAAAGTACCAGAGTACAATATTCCTTCATCGTTGGATCACACCAACGAAACATAGCCCCTAGGACAAGTAAGTATGATTAAAGGCTTTTTGCAATCATGTGTAAAACTAATAAATGATCCATCCTCTGTCAAAGTATTACAAAATATGATAGAAATATGTAGCGTAGAGGCAAAAGGAAAGTTAGAACACAAAATAGTCAATCACCTACATACAAGAAGAAGAACAAGTAGGGAGTTCAGGCTGAACGCCAACATTGGAAATTTCAACATGGGAGATATTATACTAGATTTAGGATCCGAAGTCAATGTATTACCCAAGAAGACATGGAAATGTATGGGAGAGCCCACATTAGGATATTCATCGGTTCAACTGAAGCTAGTAAATCAACATAAAGTTCTACCAATTGGAAGACCAAAAGGAGTGACAGTAGACCTGGATGGAGTGCGGTCTAAAGCTGACTTCAAAGTAATTGAGATAGTGGATGACACAACACCTTATCCAACATTGCTCATCTTGGATTGGGCATTTGATAACCAGGACATAATCAACTTAAAGACAAGGGAAATGACCTTCGAGTCAGGAGAATACAAAGTCATTGCGCAATTGGACCCATTAGAAGGGGAAAGGTTCGTAGAGCCTACTTGCTTGGACCTGGAGGAAATTAACAAGTTGTACAGAACAACTGTGCGAGATGAAGATTACGTGAACCCAAATGCGGATGGGGTACTCAGTTGGCAGAGAATCACCTCATGTGCGTCAGACTCAGATACAAGCTTAGAAAATTGGCAACAGAGGTTACATGAGGTCTCCACAAGGAGATGCACAAGAATATACCACACAGTAAGATGGGTAGGTACAGAGATAAGGGAACCACCCAGCTTCCATGGGGTGAATGATCTAGAAGAATTATTGACATGGTATGAATATGAAGTGTTATAAAATCATAGGCTATTATCCCTAGATATAGCACTCAAGGCGACACCTGCGAGATGGTGGGCTGTGCACAAAGAAACAATCAAGGAATGGTACCAATGTAAGTGATTATCATGCATTAGGTTTGGTGCAACACAAGGAACCAACCCACTGCAGAAATATGATGGATAGGGGGCACCATCATAACCCTTGGAGAGGTGAAGAACGCTATGGAAAATGACACCACTGGAGGAATGGCCTCACCATTTCGTCCACACATTAGAAGGCATCCCAGGGAATTGGTATATAGACCAAGAACTGCGTAGAGGAACTACGAGCTGGACAATATTACAACAAAAATTTATAGTAACTTTCTCATTTGAGCATGAGAACCCCAACATAGATGCAACACTTAACCAAATAATAGGGGTGGTATTCATTAAGGAACCAGAAGTTGAACTCATAACAAATGAACAACAATGAAATAGACAGATAGTGAAAGAACTAATGTCATGCTACCATGTGTAGAAAGAAGCACCAGATGAAGATGACCCGTGTGATATTCAGATTGAGGAAGTCGAAGGAAAGAGAGAAGTGGAAGGTCCACCTCTAGAATGAGAAGTGATTGCTGCACTGATCAAGGTGAAGAAAGTCAACATCGGTACAGTTGAGAATCCCAAAATGGCCAGCATTGGAGACTATTGGGTTGAGCAAACAATAGAAAGTATAACAAAGTTACTGCGCAAGTACAACGACCTATTCCCAACAATGTTCACAGAAATGAAAGGCATAGCAGGAGAGCTAGACGAATGAAGATAATGCTCAGAGCTTAGGCAAGACCGATTAGACAATGACCATATAGACTAAACCCAATATATAAATAAAAATTCAAAGCTGAGATCGATAGGATGTTGGAGGCTGGAATCATAGAACCTGTAGAAGAATCCGAATGGATAAGCCCGATGGTAGTTCAGGAGAAGAAACAAGGGGGGATAAGAATATGTGTCGACTTAAGGAAGTTGAATGATGCGTGCTTACCTGAACCGTTCCCTACCCCATTCACAGATGAAGTCTTGGAGAATGTAGGAGGACTTGAAACTTATTCATTCACCGACGGATTCTCGGGATACCATCAGATCAAGATAGCACCAAAAGACATATACAATACCACTTTTTCCATAGAATGGGGATCCTACCAGTATACAGTCATGCCGTTTGGACTTAAGAATGCACCAACATTATTCTCCAGAGTAGTCATAGATGGATTTAAAGAATTTACCCACCAGTTCCTAGAGGTATATCTGGATGATTGGACAATCTATAGTCTGTTGAAGGACCATGTATAAGTCTTATGGACGATGTTATAAAGATGCAGGCAGTTCCAGATATTGTTAAATATCAAGAAGAGCATATTCATAACACCGTTTGGGATACTACTGGGCCATATAGTATGCAAGCAAGGATTGCTAGTAGATCCTGCCAAGATTGCAGCAATTGTTAACCTGCCACCACCAAAAACAATCCGTCAATTGAGAGCGACATTGGGACACACAAGATACTACAGGAAATTTATAAAGGGGTATGTGCATATCACTGTGCCAATGGAGAAATTAATAAGAAAAGACAACAAGTTTTAGTGGAATGAAGAATGTCAGCGTAGATTGGACACACTGAAAGAGAAGATGGTAACCACACCAATACTGGTATTCCTCAATTGGGAAAAGACATTCCACATACATGTAGATGCATCGGCCATAACACTTGGATCTATTCTGGTGCAACCAGGAGCAGGAGAATTGGACCATCCTATAACATTTGCTAGCAAAAAACTGTCAGAATCGGAGCAGAACTACAACACCACAGAAAGGGAAGGCTTAGCTATGGTCTACGCGATTCAAAAGTTCAGGAATTATTTATTGGGAAACCATTTCAATATGTTCATGGATTATTCAGAGCTCAAATACCTCATCAACAAGCCAGTGTTGGGGGGGGGGGAGAATTTGCAGATGGTTATTGTTGTTCCAGGAGTTTGACTTCGAAGTTATAGTCAAGCTAGGAAAGTTGAACGTAGGACCTAATCACCTGTCGAGGATCACAAATGAGGAGGAACCTACAAATCTAGATGATCCAGGTGGATATCGGTGGCCACCCACCTTTTCGAACTGGCTCAAAATAGTTTTCTGGAAATTTTGGTAATTTACTATTTTTAGCAGTTTTTAACTTCCGGGGCCATTTTGAGGGCCTAAATGAAGGTTTTTCAGGATTGATCTTTTCAATGATAGTTGAAGGCTTTGATTGATCCACCAAAATGAATCTCCTCGACGATACCTTTCCAACGAGTTATCGTGAGCCCCAAACGAAGATCGTATGCCAAAGTTACGCCCATGGGAAGTTGATACACCAAACTACCCAAAACAGGGTCCACAAAATTGTTGGCTTTTCATCTTCTGGGGTTAGGGTTTTGGATTTTATTTATGATAAAAAGGCCTTTATAGATTCATTGTAAAATCATCTTCTTGCGAATTCAAGTAGTGGACACATCTGTTCTCAGAGATAAGCTGTCACCATTCTAGCGAGTCTTTCACTCTGTATTTTTACAGTCTTTGTACATTTTTGCTCATTAATAGAAAATTGTGTATTACTGTAGCTATGTGTTTATGGTTGCATCTTTGATACATTTCTTTTATATTATTGGATATCTAAGATATCTCTGTACATTTCTTTATTATATCTCCTCTCTCATTTTGTGCCGAAAATAATCCAGATTAGTGGTATTAAAGCAGGCTACTCTTGCTCGTTTTTTAGTGCATGTCCTCGACGAGGTCCAAGTATCGAAAGTTGGGTCTCGAGCTTGTCTCTCTTGAGGAAAATCACTCTCGCATGCCCAAGAAACCCTCCATGGTGGAAGAAAATAAAAATGACGGAGAAAAATATTCTATTAATTTGTTGCTTGAGCAAGCTCTCGCGCGATAGAGGGAGGAAATGATGGAGAATTTTCCCACATCCTTCAACACCTACCAATAACAACCGATGTGTCCTCATCAAGCGACCACTTTGGGGGCACCTCTCCTTTCAAGGTACAGGTTAATTTTTATATTCCCATATTTGAAGGTCAGATAGATGCATATGCCCTAGAGAAATGGTTAAATCTGCTAGAAGGTTATTTCTCTGTTCACCATTTTTCCGACAGGGAAAAGATCACCTTCACACTCCTTAAGGATCTCCCCCATGTCAAACATTCATGGGAAACTTACTAGGAGAAAATTTCCACAAAGGAGTCTAGAATATATGGAGCCGATCCCACTTGGGATTTTTTTGTGGATGCAGTCAAGGAACAATATTACCCTGTTGGAAACTATGAAGACCAATACATGAGATGGACCACACTGCGACAAGAAAGGGGCCAAGTAGTGTCGAATTTCACCAATACATTCCATACCTTGTGCACCAAGTTGAATATCAAAGACTCCGAGCGACATTTGGTTCTAAAATATCGTGGGGCTCTACACAGATACATCCAAACTGAATTGGATTTTTTGGATATCTCATCACTCGGTGCTGCGTATTGATATGTTGTTAAAATCTAGCAGAAATTTAGACACCAGAACAAATGAGAGTTCAGATCTGCAAATCCACAACAACCAAAGTATGAGAAAGACAACCTTAAAAAACAGATTCCTGAAAACCAATCTAGGCCACAAGAAAAGAAAGGTCATGGGAAGACAAAGAAGGACACCGAAAAATGATTTGATTTCCACAAAATCCCCTTGCAAAACACCGATGAATGTCACTCAAAACAATCATTGGTGGCTGATATCAAAGACAAGGAGCCGAACCTTGATTTAGAATATGATTTTCAAAATACTAGTAAAAGACAGATCATCGACGCAGTTCCCATTGCTATTGTCGTTACCGCAACAATTCAACTAGAAGAACCAACAGATCCTGAAGAGGGGGAGCACCTTTTTCATTCAAAAATATGGGTTAAGGGGACCCCGCTACATTTTATTGTTGATAGCGGAAGCCAAAATAAACTCATCTCAACAGAGGTCGTCAAACAGTTGGGATTGCCGACAACACCACACCCGCATCCATACAACATCAGGTGGCTTCACCAGGGACAATATCTTCATCTCATCCAACAGTGTCGATTGTCATACGACATACAACCCTTCAAGGATGAGGTATTATGTGATGTTTCCCCAATGGATGTTTGTGATGTTCTCTTGGGCCAACCATATATGTGGAAGGGCCATGCTATTTATGAGTCTCAACCCCGTAGTGTCATTATTAGTCTTGGGGGTCATCTCTACAGAATACCAGAGGTAATTCTGACTATTGTCCCACCTAAACAATGCCGCAAGTTAGTATCTCATACTACAAAATTCAGCTTCTTCACAATCTGTTCAAAAGGTGAACAAAATGATACTGCAACCACTACAACGTTGGCCCAAGAACCTTCTATCCAACATAAGCAGGTCGACAAGATTGAAGCAAAGCACAAAAATTACTTATGCACAAAGTCATCTTAGGTAGATCGACTGGTTGAACATATTCAACCCCGCCAACAACATGTTCGTGACAACCTTCAACAAGCTTAGCATCACAACTACTCCAACAAGGCAAGCAACTCATCAAGATGCAGATTCAACAAACGATTTTACCTCTCCCTCGGGCACTCAATGCAATGGAGACCATTTTTTCCTAAGGAGGGAGGATTTATCTAGGTGGATATCGGTGGCCACCCACCTTTTCCAACTAGCTCAAAACAATCTTCTGGCAGTTTTGGTATTTTACTATTTTTAACAGTTTTTAACTTCCAGGGCCATTTTGAGGGCCTAAATGAAGGTTTTTCGGGATCGAGCTTCTCAATGATAGCCAACAGATTTTAGTGACCCCCCAAAATGAATCTCCTCAATGATACCTTTCCAATGAGCTATCCTTCTCCCAGAATGAAGATCGTATGCTACAGTTACGCCATCGAGAAGTTGATACACCAAACTACCCAAAACGAGGTCCACAAAACTGCTGGCTTTTCATCTTCTGGGGTTAGGGTTTTGGATTGTCTTTATGATAAAAAGGCCTTTGGAGCCTCATTGTAAAATCATCTTCTTGCGAATGTGAGTAACAGACACATATCTTCTCAGAGATAAGTTGCCACCATTCTAGCGAGTCTTTCACTCTGTATTTTTATAGTCTTTGTACATTTTCGCTCATTAATAGAAAATTGTGCATTACTATAGATCTGTGTTTATGGTTGCATCTCTGATACATTTATGTTATATTATTGGATATCTAATATATCTCTGTAGATTGCTTTATTATATCTCTGCTCTCATTTCGTGCCGAAAATAATCCAGATCACTAGAGGACAATTTTCCGGACGCACTATTATTTTCAGTCCAGATTGTCAATGAATACTTCGTAGACATCATCAAGTACTTTAGTACAGGGACTGTGCCACAGGAATACAACACCACATAGAAGAAAAATTTGGTAGTCAAGGCTGCAAACTACCAGTTGATTGGAGGACACTTATACAAAATGGGTGTAGATAACATCTTGATAAGATGTGTGCTAGAACATGAAAGACCTAGGATTTTAGTAGAAGCCCATGAGGGAATAGCAGGAGAAAATTATGCAGGAAAAGGTACCGTGCAGAAGGTATTGTGTGCAGGACTATGTTGGCCGACCATGCACGGAGACTCAAAGGACTACTGCTGGAAATGTGATGTATGCCAGAGGGTTGGTAAACCGAATAAAAGGGATGAGATGCCCCTGCGACCACAAGTAAATTTGCAGGTATTTGACAAACGAGCGATAGATTTTGTGGGACCAATTAACCCACCAGTAAAAAGGTGAGGAGTGAGGTACATTATCACTTCGACAAAATACCTGAAAAGATGGGCAGAAACAACACCAATAAAATATTGCAGCGCTGAGAAAACAACACACTTCCTGTTTGAGCAAGTGATCACTAGATTTGGTTGTCCGAGGATCTTGATGAGTGACCAAGGAACTCACTTTATTAACAATACTATTAAGGCTATGACTGAGGAATTTGAAGTTCATCATTAAAAGAGTACACCATATCATCCTCAAGCAAATGGAACAATAGAATCCTTTAACAAAATCCTTGAAAATGCACTGACGAAGATCTGCAACGTTAATAGGGATGATTTGGACCTAAAGATACCAACAATATTGTGGGAATACAAGACCACATGCAAGAATGACAGGACAAACACCATTTAGATTGGTGTATGGACAAGAAGTTGTGGTGCCATTAGAATTTTTGGTACCTAGTCTACGTGTAGCAACAATTACAAACATGACAGAACAAGGCACAATACAGGAAAGGTTAAATCAACTGATGATCATGGAGGAAGACATGATTCTAGCAGGGTTTCACCAGGAAATCCAGAAAGCAAGAGACAAAGCTTGGCATGACAAACATATCAAGAGGAAGGGTTTCAAGGAAGGAGACTTAGTCTTTATGTATGATAGTAAATCCCTTCAGCACCTAGTAAAACTCAGGATGCATTGGTTAGGACCGTACGAAGTGAAGACTATCACAGACAGGGGAGTTGTACAATTGAAGGATATAGGAGGAACATAACTTAGAGGGATGATCAATGGGGGCCGACTGAAGATGTATAGGGATAGTCTACCTCCTCACAAATTAAAAAAAAAAAAAAACAAAAAACAGAAGAGATACCACGTCGAACATCAAAAGATAACAACAGAGGCATCGTGCATCGAGAAGAGAATGAGCGCGCACACTCAGGAATGCCAATATGACGAAGGAAAAGTCCAACAGTCAATACAAAGCAGGAAACATGGGGAAAGTGGAAACAACTGGAAAGAAGGATACGACAAATAACTGCCAACAGATGACGACTATTAAAATTAAATGAAAAAAATGACTAACGGGACGTCGCATTAACCGCGACAACTGGTGACAACAACATAATTCAATAGAAAGTACACAGGAAGTGCTGGTTTAATTAAAACACAAATTGGGTAACGTCTCTCAGAAGCTTCACAAGATTCCTATATAAGCCAGTACGCTGGATTGGGGAGGTTATTGAGGAATTAAGAAAAGCAGAGAGCAATAGAGTATACAGAGCCGAGAGCAAAGTTTGGAGAGGTTACAGAGGCCACTACATTCGACGAACAACAAATTGAACACCATGGCACCACCCAAACAAGGAGAACCAAACCAGACAGGCATACGACCCCGAAGAAATGCCAGATCCTCACCGCAAGCACAGGGAAGAAAACAACAACCACTTCAGCCTCCAAAAGTCGTCAATGTGGACGAAATCTCGTCGCCCGATATGACACCAGGAAGCCCCACACCTATTGTGGAGGAAACCCAACAGAAAACACTAGTGGCCATCGACATGGATGTACCAGAAGGGAGACATGGACAATAGGCTGAGGATGCAGGCAATCATCCACACTCCAGAAACCTTGAAGAAGGACCGAAAGTTAATGGGACGGTCCCAAACCAGGAAGAAACAACCATGCCAGAAAGGTCACAAATGACCACACCAGAACATCCATAGGAGGGAACAGTGGAAGATGCCAGTGACCGACTAGATGAGTATGCAGAAGAGTGAACAATGGAGGCTGGAACCTCGAGTCAACCACCACAGCGAAAGGGCAAACAACTATTACCAAGTTCACCGCGCAGGTAGGCCACTACAACCATTATTTTGCCGTGCATTTTGGAAGGGGTATGTATAACAGGGAATATGTTAGGCCACGTGGAGAAATTGAGGTACTTGGACCATGATGTGACGAACACAAGCAAGTTCCTAGAGTTTTCCAAGAAAGTTTACCTACAGACTCTGGGTATAGGACCCTTTGGCGAACCTATTAACTAACCATTCCAATGGGCAATGGGACTGGCCAAAAACGGGATTCTAGGCCCGTTGGACATCCCACACTTTGGGAGGGGAAAATACGCAAATAACTGCGTCAAGCAGTTGATGGAAGTCGCCCATGGAGGATACATGTGGCTGGAACAACTCGTCTCAATAGAAGTTGAGCTTATTGCATACATCATAGGGCTTCCATCATGAGGGGAGGACCCCGCGTAGTTCCTTGAGGACAAGACGAAGGATAAAGCACTGACCGAGGAAATGAAGAAGAAGTATGGTGCCAAAAGGGGGTCATGCAAAATCATAATCAAGCGTATTAGTGATGCAACAACAAGAATTCCCATGAAAGTTATGGCATTCAAATTACTCAAAAAATGCCGCAAGGAGGAAGTCCCTGCCGGGGTTGGCTGCAACACAGTGTACATAGGGCACCACACTCAGCTAGGCCCCGTATTTGTTGAATCTGTTCCTGGATGACTGCAAGGATGCGCAGGATCTGGGGATAAAATTTCACTATACATGGTTACTGATCCTGATATCCTTGATCGGATGGAAGGAGCCGAAGTATTCATTCTTTGCCACTAGACCCAATCCTTGCCACACAACGCGATACCTACCACTGGGGTCCTCTTCGGACCCCAAGAACAGAAAGGAAAATGCAACCATATTTGAAGGATATCATAGTGACCTACAAAAGAGCATTGCCAACAATTGGAGGTTGACATCGGAGGCAATCACACAGTATCAGGGCATATCCAACTTCAAAGCAACTAGACATACAATGTGGATACATTCACAGAAGGATTCCGACAATCAATCTCTACAACTGCGCTACTGCATCAAGGAGGTAGACATAGAAATGGTAATCAAAGATTGGGATGATGACTAGAGGATTCCAGTCCTAAATCAAGAAATTCCCACAGGAACAGAGGAGGAGGTAGGACAAGGATAGACACCTGTCGAAGAGGTAACAGTGCCCAAGAAGTTGAGGACAGGTTAGAACAAGGCGCAATAGAAAAAAGGGGGGGCATCCAAGAAAGGCACCCAGGAGGGGAAGAAGAACAACACACAGGCACCACAGGTACATGAGAAACAAACTGAGACAACACAGGGAACCACATCAAGTGCTACTCAACAAGAGTAAGGAAAAACCAAGAGGCTAGTCATCCAAACGAGGGGTGTGCGCAAGAAAGCTAAGGCGCACAGAATGTCCCCATAATACACGATCACAAAGGACTATGCGGACATGGTGGCCCAAATGGTCTAAGATCGCATAATGGAGGACTTTGACAAGGCTCAGTGCCAAAGGGACATGATTGAGGAGGAGCTGACATATATGCGGCAGCTCAGAGAATCACAGGGGGCCGACAACAACGTAGGAACAGTCCCATCAACATCACATATAGGAGGCGAAGCTGGATCAAGAGAGAAGGACAAGATCCAGATGACAACACAAATGAGCTCGACATTTCATGTCACACCCAACATGTTGCGCATGGATGAAATCATGGGGAAGACACCCCTAAAGTAATTGGCCCAAATAAAGTTGGTATTGATGCGGATACCAACCAAGGCCTTGTATAAACTGCAAGTCAATGTTGCACAGGAGGTACAATCACGCACACGCACAGACACAGTGGAATTGCAACAGACAAAGGACAATCAAGACGAGTTGGAATTGGTACTCAAGCAGGCTAAACTTGAGACCAAATATGAAAAGGACCGCACAGATAAGATGGAGCAGGGACTGGCCGTAGCCTATGAGAAAATCCCAAAGAGCACGCAGATGGAAGACCTTATTGTGACACAAAAGATTGATCAGATTGTACTTACAATCGATCAATACAGACATGAGATCGAGCACCTTTGGGAGCAACTCATACCTATCACTCCACTAGAGGTGAAGGAGCAGAGGAAGCAGGAGGCAACAACGCAAATAAAGGAGATAGAGCGACAAGTCCACGTGGTAGTCGACTTGTTCGAAAAGGAAAAAAAACTTTGGATGAAGCTAGAAGAGGATCAACAGGTCCAACAATGGGACCAGGAAGATTAAAGGATAAGCGCAAATATCTAGGACCTCAAGCAGAGGCAGAAGGAAATGCCGATCACAGAGCGCGTCAAAGGAGCGCATGATATGAAGAAACTGCAGGCATAACTCATAGCTATGTAGGCACAAAAAAAGGAGCACCAATATCAAATGGAACTACTCCAGGAGCGGGCATCAGAGGTCATTGCATAGGTGGAACAAAAAAAGAAGAACATGGCACAAACTTAGGCAGAGTGCGCAGGGATGGTCAATGATGAGATTGCAGTACAGGTATTGGACACACTCAAGGAGAAGACCATAAAGGAGATCACAGAGAAGTTCCAGGTGATCGCAGGAGAAATCGACGAAGCACCCAAGGTTTAGGTGGTTCGGGACGAGCCACATGTCAGTGTTAGGGGTCTATTGGATGCAGACCGAATAAGGAAGAAATGTTATTTTTGGAAGAGAAGCATGCAAGAGAAAAAAGACAGCTGGAAGGAAAAGAAACATCCACACATGCATGGAAGACCTAACGACGCTAGGGTTAGGGTTTTTGTGATGCATTGTAATGGCTGGTGAGCCAAAAATATAAATAAGTAGTACTTAGAGGAGAAGAAAGGCGAAGATAGATGCCTAGAGAGATACACATATACAGACATACGTAGAGAGAGACAACAGAGGTCACAAAGAGGAAGAGAATTGTAAGGACTGTACGTGTCATTAAAATGGTGAGCTAGAGAAGGCATGAGCGACTCAATCCTGGGGGTTAGATCACAGGTTGAGGAGCCTGGTGCAATCCAGTCAGCCTCACAGGGATTGAGGAGCCTGTGGGAGAGAGGAGGAACTAAGACTATAACCATGCATGGCATGATATATTTTTGGAACTATAATAAAATATTGAGAGCTAGATCTTTGTGGACGTAGCCCATGAGGGGGTGAACCACGATAACACTGTGTTATGTGATTGAATGAATGTATCTTTGCGTCTTACTAGTTGATGAATGTTGAATGAATGAAGTAACTAAGTAGATCTGATATTCCACATGCATGCATAGAATGGATGTTATACTAGATGTTAAATGAACTGAATAAAGGTTAAGGTGCACAAACACATATCTCGCTCAGTCTCAGGTTGCAAACACTTGAGTATTGCAGCCACCCATAGAGATATCTCGAGTGAGACTGCGTAGTGCACTCTGTGTACTACATTGCCTTATAGGTTACCAGAGGGGTCGATAGTCTTTAAAGGATTTTTTTGGGAAGCTTCTTAGTTATGAACCAGGGTCAATCTGTAATGGTCAATGAGAATCAATACCAATAAGAGTAGATAGACAGGAGGGGAGATACCAACAACCCTTATTTGTTATGTTGTGTTAAGAGATGTCACCAAGTGTTATCATCTAATAGCTTGCTAAGAATCTAGACCCATCACTTCAAGTGGGTGTCTTGCATTGGTATATGTGTACCATGCCTCTATACCCATGACACCCCATGGGGATATGTGATGTTGCATTGGGATCCATGTACTCATTTTTGATCATATATACAAACATTGGGATTCATGCCATTTACCTTGGGATCCATGTACTACATTGGGATACATGTCACCACATTGGGATCTGTGATAGTGCATTGAGCCATGACAAGGATGCCATGTCATCACACGTGCCACATGAACCAATTGGATTCACTCTCTTTGCTCAATTGGAAGTTGTACCCACACTCATGCATTATTATCTCACATTGGACGACACATGAGGTTCTTGGAGTGGTGACAGGTGGTTAGTTGAACAATTGGTTGATGTGGTGTTGATCACCATTGTTTATTTAAGGAGTGCCCACCTCAAGGAGGCCACACATGCCACTTACATTGATTTATTGACTTGGACAAACCACACATGTGGGAGTGATGTCATCCTCTTGAAGTGGTCATTTTTACACTTGGACAATTCATTAGTATTGGGGAGTTGATTGGAGGATCATTGGAGGTCTTTGGACCATACTGACTCATCTTTTCACCTCTTGAGGTTACATTGGCACATATTTTGAGGGGCGCACCTCTCCTACCTCTCTCTATCCCACACATGTGGCTCTTGTTGTAGTACTTTGGACCATTTGAGAGGGACGTTTTGGCCTTGGAGGGTTTTAAGGGATATTTTATCTCACTTATTGTATTTTTCCCATGGTTTTTTACTACATAAATGGTTTTGAGCTCATGGTATTTAGCTAGCACATTATATTATGTATTGTATTGAGGAGTCTCCTTAGCTATAGAAGGAGGGGCCCTCTCTCATTTTCGTCGTCGACTATTAATGAGAAAACTGGATTAAAGAGTTCTTGTGCATATGTTCTCTTTCTAAGTGAATGTTTAGCTATTTTTCAAGGGTTTAAATAGAAAAGTTCCAGGATTACTCGAGGACAAAGCTATTGCAAGGCCAAAGAAGAGTGAAATGCTCCACTTGGAAGGGTAACTCAAGGTAGGGTTTCATAACTCCCTCATTTGATCATTGAATATTTTTTCCATTGCATTAAGGTAGGATGTCCTAAGGATTTCCCTTTCACCTTGGAAAACCTTTGAGATCACCTTGTTAGTACTTGGAGAGGTTTCTTCATGGACCAATCACTGCATCCAAACTTGAAGAGAACCATCTAATCCCTCGACAATGCTTGAGGATAAATCCTTCGGGTACCATCAACATTTTCTTATATGAAACCATAAGCTCCAACTAAATCTAGTGTAGAGACCCCATATCCCTCTCAAGGCATTGGTCTATCCTTATCTTCAACCACTTAAAAACCAAAATCGCCTTTCATTTTTGTTCTTTCTCTATTTTTTTATTTGCAATCTAGGTTTTATCTTGGATCTAGATTGCTTGAGCTTCATTGGTATATCTATTATTCAATTCATGCTAGCTTGCTCTTAAATAATATTTATGGTTGGTATATAGGGGCATAGATCTAATTTCCTTTGTTTATCTCTTCCAAAGATCTATCTCTTGAGTATATTAAAGACATTTGAATAGAAAAAAACTCAATAAATTTGTGAACACCTTGAGGTTTTGTGATTGGAATGAATAAACCATTCATATTTTCTACATTAGAGCACCTTTCATGGTTATTACACATAAAAAATAATGGTGGAATGAGTTTAAAATATCTTGTGTACTGTTGTTCATATATCTGGTTTATTTACTAAACACATATATGAATGAGGGTTTACAATTTATCATTTTTCATGCAATCGTTTAAGCAATGTTATGAATGCATCTTGCTCCAAACTATCATAGGTATCAAATCGATGTGATAAAGGGCCCAACAACCCCTCCTGATTGCAAGTTGTTGCTTCTTTTTCTATTATCTTTTCAAGGGTTTAGTTTACTGCCATAAATTGCAGAGTTGTAATGATGGTTTAAATGTTGATATTTCTAGCAACATTTACAATGATTTGTTCTTTTAGCAACTTGAATTAACTAATCAATGCATTGGAGGGTCCAACAACCTCTCAAATCTACCTATAATTTCCCCTCTTTTACTGTTGTTCAAAGGTTCATTTGTGTTGTCTAGAAACTGCATGGATAAAAATGTGTATGATAATGGATTAACCTTCTCACTTGCAAGTGTTTTGAGGCATTGCTAATCTACATTACTGTTGGTGACCAAATGATATTAAAGGGACTCTAATGACCTTGTTAACTGGATTAAATGTTGTCTCTTAGTGATTTGCACTTCCATTGGATTAATGATGTCCTTAGTCTCCATTATGGGATGGAGGATATATCAGATGGATGTAAAGACAACTTTCCTCAATGGGATAATTGAGGAATAAGTGTACATAGAGAAGCATGAGGGATTTGAGATCAGTGGGAAGGAGTCCCATGTTTGCAGGTTGAAAAAAATCCTTATATGGACTCAAGAAAGCATCGAGAGAATGGTATTCTAGGATCGATGGATACCTGCAGAGTATCGGCTTCACCAAAAGTGAAGAAAATCCCAACTTCTATTTCATATTTGTTGAAGTTGATCCTCTTATTTTGGTTTTGTATGTAGATGGAATGTTCCTTCCAGGGTCATAGAAGTTCATTGTAGGGTGCAAGGTAGACATGGCAGATAAGTTTGAGATGAAGGACATTGGCATGATGCATTACTTCTTGGGGTTGGAGATTTGGTAGAGAATAAGGAAGATTTTCCTTGGGTAGGGTAAGTATGTAGTTAAGATATTGAAGAGATTTCAAATGGAGGATTGCAAACCCACGGCCATGCGTATGATCACTAATATGAAGAAGGTCACTACTTCAGATTCATATATCATGTATCCCATGTTGTACATGAAACTGATAGTTTCCTTGATGTATCTTGTCAACACTAGGCCAAATATATGTTTTGCAGTGAACACCTTGAGTCAATTCATGGTGGAGTAGCAACAAAACATGTGCTCAAATACTTGAGAGGCACAAAAAAACATGGGATGAGATATCTTGGAGAGGGTGAGGTAAAGTTGTATGGGTATACAACAATGTTTTTTTTTTTAAGCGAAATTTCACCAATTTGGCTAAATTTTATTTTTTTTGAAGAAATTTAGGCTAATTTTTTCATATTTTCATTAAAAATAAAAAAGTTGTAGCCTAATTTTTTATTATAGTTATGCTTATACTCATATTTTTCACCTAAATATAAACATTTTCCATGAACACATAATATGTTTTCTTAATATTTTTTCCAAATCAATGATTATGCATCCCAATTTTCTGGGTATATTTGCTACATATGGATGATTAGTTAATAGAAATTACTCTTGGGAAAACTTTGAATTTTCAATTGAAGTGATGTAAATTTATGTAGGAAAATAATTTTTTTAATACTTTACTTCTATTATTTTTTTTCACTTCTTTCAACATGTAGGTAGTATATCATGTTGTATATTAGTGTGTATATTTTTTTCCATGTATTTCTAAATATATTTTCCATTGCATTTATTTTTGTTGTAAGTTTCCTCTGATCGATATGGATATGGAAGTTTGTTTTTTTCTCTAAATATTCTAGTATGAGATTTTTTTTTTTTTAATTATTATCAAAGATGCACATGTGACACTAATGGAATAGTGTTGTTGCGAAATTTTAAAGGTAGTAACAAGAAATCAATTGGTTATTGCCTAAGATAATGATATATATTTTTTACAAATATGTTTTAATTGCCAAATGATTTGATTAGTTATGACTTATGTAGTTTGAAAAAAAAAACATTGGTATACATACTTAGATTGGGCAGGCAATGCAACATATAGGAAGAGTACCTCAAGATGCTACTTTAGCTTAGGATCAACAATGATATCCTGGTTCAACAGTAAGCAAACTTCAGTGGCACTTAGCTTATCTTGTATATGACAACTAGTACTGCTAGTTGTGAAGTAGTTTGGATCCCACCGTCATTTACTGTGATAATTAGAGTTGTATCAAATTCTTTGAGAATCTAGTATTTCATGATAGGTCTAAGCACATAGAGATCATGTATCACTTCATTCCATACATGATTTAGAAAGGAGCAATAAAGCTCACGGATGTGCCCACATATGAATAGGTTGCAGATATTCTAACCAAGCCCTTAACAAAAGGGAAGTTTGAAGCATTCAGGGACAAACTTGGATTGGTGTAGAATTCATTTCTCGCTAAGAGGGAGTGTTGATATTTGTAGCTCGGACAAGAACTTTCGCACAAGTTTTTATGTCAAATGTGCATGAAGTCATCCAAGTCAAATCTATATTTTAATTCACTTTATTTATAAAGTGAAAGTATTTTAATTAGTTGTTTAGTCTAATAAAGTGCATTTTTAATGCTTTAGTGATTTAGACTAATCTCATCCATTGATCTAACACAAAGATTAGGGTTTTGGTAGATTAGGGTTTCAAATAAAGTATAATGGCAAGTTAAGGTAGAGTGTATAGACACATTCATTCTTCACGAAAGTAGTTTTTTCTGATGGTGAAGAAAGAGGTCGAGGAAAGGAGAAAACAATGCAACAGTGAGAAGAGCAGCCCAACAATGATTGCATGTTGCAGATCTATCTTCACAATGAATTTCGTATAGTCATACGGATGGTACCATACAGTCTATACAATTGTACAGACAGATTCATATTGTAGGTTTCTCCGACTTGTTTTGTAGTTTTCTCATTCACCAGGAAAAAAAACTCATTTTTTAGGTGTCCTTGTAAGTTTTGAGTCATTAATGATAAGTTGATTTGAAGGACAGATTTTGTGTTTCGTGTTTTATGCTTCTGCTGTATTTTCCAGCCATCTGTGTGATTGATGCATGCTCAAATTTTTATTTATGTTATTCATTAAATTCGAGATCTGATTTATTTAATAAAGAAGCATAGGAAAACAGTAACCTAGGGTTTGGAAAATTCATAGTACTTGGGTTTTGTTGGCTACTTGGGAGTCTTACATTGGCTACAAACAAAGACTACCATCCAACATTCTCTTAGCAAGTTGTAGGTGCTTTCCATAACCAATTTCCATTCCTTGAGGCTGTACGTGGTTGTAGAATGCCATCTGGTTGTTGGAGCAATTAACTAATTTGTTGGTGGTTGTTTGCAGTTTAGAGTCATCGTAAAGGGTGGAACTCAAATATTTCCAAAGCTTCCCAATGAGTCCAAAACAATGATAGTGTGAGAATGGTGGTTGCAGTAATGAGTCCAAATTATCAATTGTCGTTGGTTTGATAGATTAAAACACCCCCTACTATAATTGTAAATATCTACAACAATCTATGTAGAATGGAATGTAATTTCAATAGTAAAAGAAACATGCATTGTTGTTCTATATCCTTCATAATCCTAACAAAAGTCGGTTCTTTTGTTAAATAAAATCCCTCGTGGACATGGGAATGTTCATGGCTTTCAGATATTGAAAGTGGAAAATAGTAGCATGGGGATTTTGAATGGGTGAAGGTAACTTCCTCCTTTTTGAGTTTGTATGTGTTTTAGAGCTTCACAGATGAGTTGAATCTTTGTTTTAAATTGTTCCATGGATTTTATGGGTGACGAGGTCTTAAATTAAAGCATTGCTTTTATGCATTGTTGAAGGATAAAGGGTTGGCAACTGAAACATTGTCCCTTTGATATACCACAATGATTCTCCCTTTGTGAAATTGAAGTGTGACTTACCTCAATTGTTGGCTAGAATTTGCAATATATAATTTTGTCAATGTCGAGCTAACAATTCCATTGAACCAAAGTGTTGATTGTTTTTATATATTAAAGTTTGGGAGTATAATTATATTCCGATTGGGGTGTTATGGAATTGGGTATAAACAAAATTGGCTAAGTTCGTTCAATACAAAGTTATCGTGGTTGGACATTACAAACAAAACCAATGTCACATGCCTTCAATTGAATATTGATCAAAGAGGTGATTGAAGAGAAGATGCACTCATACTTGTATTGTGCACAAAAGCCTTGAATATCGACTCTGAAAACTGAGTGAAACAATATTTGTAGAGTTTTGATTTTTATTGGCTTGATTGCTATTGTTTTTTTAGAATTTTGATGTGTGTGGGTTACACCTAAGAGTATGCCATTCACAAGATGGAGATCTTTGTACAAGACTGAGACAAAGACCATAAGTTAAATTCCACAGAGGACTTGTGTTGGTGAAGTGAGTGGGCTATAAGTCCCTCGTTTACGGATCACCAGTACATCGAATTGGTTCATGGATCAACAATAAAAAGGCGATGCCAAAGTACATCAAATCATTACATACTTGAGGATAAATTGTATAATTTTTCCAAAGATGTTATATGACACAAAACTAGAAAATATGAAACCCTAAGTTTGAAAAGCGGCACACACATGTAAGGAAATCAAATGTTGGATAAAAAGAGTTCCAAAGATAGGATCCTCTTTGTTGATGAAAATAAATGGAAGTACTTATACCAACATTTTTGAATCTCACAAGGCTAAGGTGAGATAGGCAGGATGATCACCCTGTGTTCATAGCCTAATCAAAATTTTCAATCATCCTGTTATCCCCAATTTCTAGGGATAACTAAGGAGATGATGTCTCGAGGCACTTAGGTTGCAGACATGGAGTACCGAGAGAAAAATGACTGAAAATGTCCACATGCATAGATAGAGACCCGCTTCACCACCACACATCCTGGATTCATGACAATGGCATTAACCACATCGGCTTGCTTCCAGAAGACGACGGGTATTTCTCCATGAGGTACAAGTCAGGTATTGTGGTAAGTGCCACTTTAATATTTCAAGCATTTGAGTATGTTTCATTTAAAGATGCTTTTGATTATAGAACATTTGCTTGGAAGTTATGCTCTTTGCCCTGTTTCACCTTGGTGGTTGGCATTTCTCCCTAGAAAGTGGTCACCCTTAGGGCTAGGTTTGCTACTGAGAGGTCTCGTCGACAAGTCATCATTCCACTCCTGATCATACTTATCATTTTTCATTATTTCACCTCTTGTTCGTCTCCTTATCTTTTGGGATTTTCGGGTGTATTGACCCAATAAGGGATTGTACCTTATTTCATGGGAAGAAAAGGTTGAAGGCACAGAGGTTTGTAGCTGGAAAAAGATCAAATCCAATCATAAACCTTCTAGATGCTCGCCTGGGGATCCCGAGGACAATGAAATGTCTCTCATAAGAAACTGATGGGACCCATAAAAAATAAAAATATAAAAATTCCAACCAAGGTAGAGCGTGTGTGGGAAATGTTTTTCATGCTTAGGTAGAAGTCCCACACATTGTCTTCAACTTGGGGAAGCATAATGTGACCAGGGTAGAGTCAAGGTGGGCAATGTTTTTTAGGCTTAGGTAGAAGCCCCACCTTGGCTTCAACCTGGAAACATCTTGAAAAAAAAAAGGCAATAAATGGGCTTGGAAAAAGGATGCATTAAAAATGAAGGTGTAACTCACCCTCTACAAAGGCACCCATAAATGAGACAATACAAACCCTTGTATGTCATGAACTCCATGCCCAAATTTTTTAACCCCCCATCCACTTCATCTTATTCCACATGACTTAGAGAGGTTTCCATCTAGGAAACACTCCTTGACTTAGGGAATGATTCACCCAATAGGTCACTTTGTCAACCCTCCCATAACTAAACTTGGAAAATTGCATAGGGTCTTTGAGCACTTGTTTAGTTTGACGAGGTAGTTTTTGATGTACATGCTCAGATGGATCTTATATTAAATGTGATTTTAATTGCCATGATGCTTTGAATTGATATCCTTGGAGGGCATACTTTTCTGTCTTTGCAGGACCTTGTTGATGGACATTTTGGAGGAATAATCCCAACTTGGGCCTTCATTCGGTAAATAGGTCCACATGTTGGATTCTATGGCCTGCACACCAAATTATGATTGTAGCCTTTAGAGGCAGGAGAGGACACCTTGGACAGTGACACCTAGCCTTCTTCCAACCCAATGACCTACTTGGGAGCTCTTATACCACGTTTCTAGGCTTGACGTCTTTCTTGGGGCTAGGGCATGTGGTGGTGAAGATGGACACTTGGAATGTTTTTATGGAAGAACCCTTGCATTGAGGAGGAGACTCTTAGATTGAAGACACATGGCCTTTGGAGGCCTAGTGCTACCTTTTCCAACCTCAATGACTTCCTACATGTGCCAAAACGTCACCCTTTGGGGTGTGACATCATGTTTCTAGGGTTTCTTATGTGTATTCTTAAGGTTAAAATAATATTATTTTGTAAAGGGAAAAAACAAAGAGAAATATCTCCCTTATTTTGTGGTTTACCCTTGTTAAGTGGACAAACTTCATCTTAGAGGTTTAGTATAAATAGAGATCAAACTCTTTTCATTTGAGAAATAAATCTCCCATCTTGGAGATGATACTTGGCTGAAATTTTCACCCTCTTTGGGAAATTTGGATTATCTATCTCTTGTGCAAATGTCTTTTGGCGATTTCTCTTGATATATTGTGGAGATAAGGTGGTGCGCACCTCTTGGATGATTTTTCTTTTGCTTATGGATGGATATGGTTTGGTAAACTAGGGTTTGATCTTGCATCTTGTGGAATTGATAAGGAAATTTATGTATTAATTGGTATTTTATTCTTGCTCCATGCTATTCTTGTTTGAAACCCTAGGAAGAGTATAAGTGCATAGACCCTCCACCAAGTTTCATCGCATTTGTTAGTTGATAAGTTATTTTTGGCAAGGTTGCTAGGAGGAGTACAAGAGTGTACACCCTCCTAGATTTACCTTAATTTGACTTGCATTCCCTGGGGAGTAAAAGGGATTAGACTCCTAGGGATATTGTGAGTCTAACTCTCACATCAGAGACTCCATTTACCCAATAAATTAAAGGCACTAATATGAATTTTGCATTGGAGAAATAAATTGGTTGCATTGGGTAACATGATTTTATGAGATTTTCAAATTGTTTGAAGTGCAGTCAATTCTATATGCTATTAGATTCTTGAGGCCTCTAGGGCATCCTATTTTGGCCAAGTAAATTTTTTCTATCATAAATATAATGCTACAGCCATTAGGGCTGCAGAAAACATATTTCTTTCACTCATTACTCACTTTCCAACCGCTAAAATTGCTTGTAAACTTGTACTTTTGTTCAACTGTTCATTGTCTATCATCTTGACGGTTTACTTGTGGATATTTGGGGTTGAAATTTGCTGCTGTAGAAAACCTTTGCTACAAACATAAGGCTGTTCTTATAAACTTATGAAAACATTTATTTGCAGCCCTAAATTTCCATCAAAGGTTGTGCTTGGGTGTTGGAGAATTGCTTACATGTTTAGTGCTTCATTGTCCAATAAATTTTTTATGCTTTTGATGGTTAATTGTGCAGCTGTTATAAATTTCTTATTTCTGATATAAATCTGCTATATGCTGCAGTTTTGGGAAAGCAAGCTTATCTTGTTGATTCCCCTTAGGTTTTGAGGCTTATATTGCAACATATTGTCTTGTTTTGGTGTTCTAACGTTGTTTTGCAAGGATACAAACTTGGAAACCATCTCCCACCTTCCAAGACCTCTTTTCTGAGCCTCTAAGACTCTCCAACCTTTGACTATATGGGTGTTATTCTTATTTCCTCATTATCTCATTGCAATCCCCCTAGGGTCACTCGAGATTCCCCCCTTTTGTAGGATTTTTCCTTCACTAAAGAGAGGGGAGGGTTTTTCTAAGGTAAAAGTGGGCAGACTCTCCCATAGTTCTCGCCATCTTGTGAATTGGGTCGGGATTTTCCCAACCTACAATTTACGCGATAACACAAACCTCAAGCAATAAGTACTTGGGTTGATGCTTATTCTATATTTAAGTGTTTCAAAAAAAGAAAATAGAAAAAGTGTGATTATAAACAGATTTATAAAAGACAATTTTAAAGAAAGAAAATCTAAAATAACATTATACAACAGATCCAAAAGTGATACCAAAATCATCAGTTGATTTTATTGATTTTCATTCCAAATTACAGTTGAAGCCTTTCTTTACAAACCCATGTGAGGGTAAGGACCAAAGTTTAAATTAGAAGTCTATGGTGGAATTTTACATCACACAAAGACAACTGATGTCTTCTAAGAAAACACCAAGACCATAAAAATTTTGGATCAACCAAGCCACAAATACATCATTGTCTTGACTCTGAAAAATAATTCTATTCATCACTGAAAAGTAATTCAGAAATCAAATTACAATTAACAAACTATCAATACAAATGAATGACCTTTTGAAGCATGTCAAATATCTATGATTCATAGTCCTTCTTCTTGACACCTTCGATATAAATATGTTATCAACAAGAAGATACAATTCTCATGTAATTCTAGGAATGAATGAAATCTCACTTCAGAGCACGAACAAACCTTTATCATAATTGCCTCTCTATTCTCTCATGCCTTTGTGCTTCTTTTCCTTCTTCTTTTATTACTCAATGAGGTAGTTTAAGTGGTTCAACTTCCTTTTAGTTGTAAGGTTAAATGATTTTGATTAAGTAGGAAAACTTTATTGATACATGATAATGATAAATAATAACTAGTAGGTGGGGACACCTACGCATCTCTTAATTAGTTTAATTTTCATCTCTTAATTAGTTTAATTTTCGATACTCCCTCGTTTATCCATAGTTTTAATATGCATGTCATGCCATATCATCATCATAAAACACATATATATTCGACAACTCAAAAATAGACATGCCATAATTACACTTATGCCTCCCAAAATATCATAAACATTCTAAAAATGGATCAAGTTGTATGTTGTCCCAAAATATGAGCATAAAGATGTCCAACAGTCAAAATACTATCATAAAATTCAAAAATTATTTTATGGGAGGTTGTCTTCTTCTCCTTATTTCCTTCTGATGATACCATTATATGCTTTTGTAAATATGCTTTTGCTAAAGAAACTTATCTAGATAATCATAAACACTAAGTTAGTATATACAACTAAAAACTAGTATAACATCAAATATTATCTTTCATAATATATAATTTAAAGGTGGCTTTGTGTAAACCAACAATCAATCATGGAAGTAGTAAAAGGAAAATGAGGAAAAGGGGGAACAATCAAAGAAGAATTCTACAATTTTCTTTGCTTATATACATCCTTTCAAAACATAACATCCCTTATATTTTCCCAAACTAATAATCGCTTAGAACATGGGACAGATAATGAGTTTGGGAGAGATGAAGGGGTTGTAATTTATGAAAAATGAAAGGAATGTATGATAATGTTCGCAATCCATTAATTGTGCTTGAGACTCATTTAAGTTCAATCTGTTCTCAACTCACAAAATTTTGTTCACTTATCCTTTTAAACTAGTGCTAAGTAACCATCAAATTGTTTATGACAAATTGTCGACAAACTTTATCTTTTAAAACCATTTTCTATTTATACAATAGGGGGAAAACATATGAAGATTTAAATGATGCATGGTTTGGGACTTCGTGGAATAATGCCTGGAAAGTGGAATGATGAGGGGGTTTGGTCCTGTATATATAAAATAAAATAAGCAAAAGGCCTTTCTTTGAAATACATTTCTTCACATATGTTCAAACTGTTGTAGCACATAAAGTATTGTACCTTTACAAATGACCAAGATACCAAATCATTTTTTTGGATCTTTTCCATTTAAAGAAATTATTAGTATATAGTGAAATTTTGAGGGATAAACATATAATCTCTTCCAAAATAGAGGGAATACTCAAATTCATCACCAAAAATGGATTCAAAATTATATAGTATTTTACCACAACATCAATCTCTTTTTTAGAAGTCGAGGCATCGATTCCATTCAGAAAATAAAGAAAGTCTCTTTAACTTCGAATTCGAGGTCATGTGTCATTACATTAGACTTCTCAAAATGAAATTGTTGAGTAATAAACAAAACCATACTAAGTAAATATCCAAATATTTTAACACAAAGTCTTAAATCATGCATAAGGGTATCAAGACTTTCAAACTCAACAACATATGTTAATCCAATAATATAACTTTGCATGAAAGGTATTTATACGAACTCAAATTCGAAAACCAGTAAATAGAAGTCAACCCAATTATCAAGACTTTATGCCATCAAACCAATCATCATGAGTTCGAAACTCGAAAACATCAGATTTGGAAAAGAAGACCCAATGAAAACATATGCAATTTTGCATTCAGAGTAGATGAGACTAAAATGTAGGCATAAAATCAAATAACAACGTCCAAAATGATCCCATTTCCATAATTATGCATTTATTAACCAAAACTTCAACGAAACAAAAGAAAAAGCTTTTGTTTTGAGACTAGCAGGTCGAAGTTTGAAACCCAACTAGTTCTAGTTTGGCAAAAACATATGCATGCAGTTTCGAAACCAAAGTCAACAAAACTCCAAATCAAATATATATTAATAGAGTATTGATTGATGAAGCCTTGGGATTTAGGGGTTTTAAATTTCTGAAAAATATACCATGAACCCACAAAATTTTATTTCAATTACTTATTCCCTAGCTAGAAAACAACTAAGAAAGCTTCATGTTATGACCCGTTCTCCTATTCTTTAAGGAGTTCTTGTGTAGCTTATCTATATTGGAGTTGTGCTCCATGCTCACATACCATACATGGTGTGTACTTCTATTCTATTATGATAATTTAAGCATTTGGTTCATTACAGTTGAGTATTCAACCAAAATATCTTTGTCAAACCAAAATTACACCCAGATAACTCAAACTTGAGTTTTATTCTATATAAACTTAGCTGGGTTAACTCCACAATAAACTGTACCTATAATCTTGCAACAAAAAAGATGGAAAGTGGGTGAATGAATACTACAAAGGTTTATTTTGAAAATTCTTTATCAGAATGAAAGAGAGAGAAAGGAAAACATACTCAAAACCAGTCCAAACAGAGCCACCAGAAAACATAATTGCAAATAAATCACATATTTGATGGATAAACGATATGGCACTTGCATAGTTGTAATCAAGTGCTTTAAATAGTTTCAAAAATGGGTGAAGACAGTCATCAAACCACCTAGGTTGATCCTTCTTACCGGGTTTAGACTGTAACCTCTCCCAAAACCATTAAAACAAAATGAAAAAATCACAATGAGGCTAATATTCACAGAGTGATGGGTTAATGCTCACGTCCTTGCGAATTCAATGCATGGGCAACCTCATGTTAACCCATAATCATATGCAATCAAAACCCTTTCCATGCCACATTTTTCTGGTCCAACAAATGTTATAACAACCAATCAAATATAAGAATGAGTGACATGTATGCAAGAGAGCCATGCACCGAATCCATGTAAATCACATCACCATTGTCATATCATTATAACCATCAAATGACAACCCATTTCCATAATTAGGGTTTGCATAACATTTAAACCACATTTTATCACAAACCAAACGTAATCCATATACATATGTTGATTTATGCACCCATCATATAACTTACCAAAGCTCGAATGAAAGCCCAAACAACACTTCATACCATTGACCGAAAGCTCATATACTACATGAAGTTTGAATCACAACATCTGTAATGTGAGTTCAAAATCACCATACCATATGTTAGTAAAACTTGCATGTTGATCCTACACATTTCCTTTGAATGAAACTTTGTGAAACCATAAACCTTTTCCATATTATACTTTATAAATAAATCCTTCAACCTTTGAAATTTTTCTTATAGCAAAACCTTGCAACATGAAGCTTGAAAAATGATCATTTCCCAAATGACATATAATATAGATTTGTTGCCACATATTCATTGTTACTTGAAATATATTTTTAGGATATGCATATAGCATATTTCAATCTTTCATCTCTTATGGTTATAACAATTAAATTCCCCAAGACATGATCACAAAGTAATGCCACTGTATGTATTTTGAGGAACCCTTTTAAAATTTTATGAGCCTAGCCTCAATCTTTCATATGCAATCAAGTTAAAACAGACATCATAATGAAGCTGGAGAAATGGAAATATCATCATGAATAAATGTAGATTATTCTTTTAACTTTCATGCATGTGATGTCATCTTAGGAATAATTGAAAATAAACTCTTTACTTATTTTGCTTCTAGGGGGTCGCACCTACTAATCATATATATCATAATAAGTTTTTTTTTTTAGTATGCCTTGTAATCATTTGCAGGATATATAACTAGTGGCGATTTTATGCGTCAACACTCTCTACCTAGAAAGGAACTCCTCTCTACCTAGAAAGGAACCATATATGCCCAGGGTCTTCAATAAAAGTTGGAACACTAACACCAAGAGGTAAAATTATGCTCATGCGAGAAATAGTTTAAATCATACATGGGAGAAACCATTTGGTCATAATTAAATGATGAAAATTCCTATAAGAATTAAGGCAACACGTCGATAATGAAAATGGACACCGAGGTACTAGCACCATCTTAATAGTGTGAATTAATGATACGAACCCGAACACTGGAAGGAACCATTCAATCAATCACCAATGGTGATATACACAACCAAATATAAGAAAATCCAATAGTAAGGAATGTGGAACCCAAGGTACAAAGTTTCTAGATTAAAATCCCAGAGAAAATGTGTTAGTATCAATGGGAGAAGTTCTATTAGAAGAAAGACAATGATGTATCCTTTCAACTAACATGAATTAAGAAAATGTATGTTGAATAATCAAGACATGGACTCAACTCAAGGGAACATACCAAAAATGGGAAGGGTGATGGAAGATTTCCTTTGAAATGAAGTAATAAGGAAAATATGGACTTGGGAAACAACCACTGTTGAAATGGAAACCATGAAGTAATGACTCAATCAAGGTCAACCAAAAGATAGAATGGAGGATTAAAGGTTGATCAACGATTTTTTAGGGCTCAGATAAATATAGTTAAGAATGAGTTACAAGTGGATGGCATCTAACAATATATGCTCCATTAGTGATATACCAAGTGACATGATCCACTATTTTAATTCCAAGTGACATGGTGGTGGAGTCATTGGCTTTCCTTTTGCTCTACCAACGTAGTTATTAACCTCTAACCTCCATTCAGATATCATCAAGTTTCTTATGCTCATAATATTTATCCTTGCCTCTTATGTATATTGATTGATATGGCTCAATAATTTGGGGCATATGAATCATTCATCCTACACCTATGACCATTGCTCATCCACTTGTTTTAAAGGGCCATCATGTTGTACCACTCTGGTGCAATAAACATCATATTTTTTAGGTGCCTCAATGACCATCCATTCACTCTTCAAAGTTAAAAAAAAACAAACATTTATAGAATATGTGGCTTAAGACATGCCCATGTAATTGGCATTTGAATTTGTAGAACATGATGTTTATGAGTTTATCTAGCATCATTCACAGAAGATCAACCAACATAGTATCAATAAACACACAATTAAGTCCTTGATTTGACAATTACTGAATGGATTGAATTATCTTTAAGACATGAATGTGTACTTGGAATTTGAATTTGTAGAACATAATGTTTATGAGCTTATCTAGCATCATTCAGAGAAGATCAACCATCATAGTATCAATAAATACATAATTAATTCATTGATTTGACAATTACTGAATGAATTGAATTATATTTAGAGTAATTGTCTTGTACATCGCAACTTGAAGCCATCTAAAATTTTGGTCATCTATGGAGGCAAAGAGCATAGGGTGTGTTACCCCCCATGACTAGGGGTAACTAGAGGAGATCATGTCTTGAGGCATGTAATGGAGAACATGATCTACACTATGATGATGATCATCATCATGTCCACATATGGTAACCCAATATCCCCCCTCATCTACCTCCCAACATAGATCAACCAAGGCTCATCACATTCAAGCAACCCAAAGTATGGGAGATGGTAAGATATTGTCACCATGAGGTATGTTAGTCCCTCTTTCACGTAAAGTGTTTTTCTTAATTTGTCTAGCATGTGGATGAAGATATTTGGTTGAGGTTGGATAATGGATCACCGGTTTGGGAAATTGTGTTAGTTTCCTTGTTTCACCTTGGTGGTTAGCTTTTGTGCCCTAGTCATGTGTTGTCACTGCCCAGGGAAAAAGGGGTAATACTGGGGGGCCCTCCCAAGGGTGATTCTACTCCCAACCATACTTAACACTTTCCATCCTGGATCCTCACATATTATACTAAACTTCGGCTATGGTCCATTCTCTCATGAGAAGAGGGGCTGAAGGCCCATAGGTTTTTTTGTAGCTGCTATAAAAGAATAAGGAAATGATGTTAGAAAATAAAGTGAACATAGAAAAGTAGGACAACCAAAATCCGGTCCAATCTGATCTCTTGTTATTCAATGCTTGCCCCAGTCCCAAAAAAGAAATGATAAAGCTTGAAACCCTATAAAAGGGGACCCACAAATTTGCAAATATAAATGAAAGCATGGACTAGAAAAAGGAAAAAATGGGTTTGGAAAAAGGTGGCACACAAATATTGGGTAACTTAAGAGCAATCACACCCTCCAAAAAGGCGCTCATAGAGATGGATTTATGACCCCATAAACTAAGAAGTCATCCCTGAACCATATCACTTTCACTCTTACTCTTGGAGGGTTTTCACTTTCCCTTGTCACTCTCGGGACCTATCCCTCCATGTGGGTTATTTATTTCCTATCTAGGTGGCACACCTAATAGGGTTGGATAAAGGCCCTTGATCCAGATTATTTTCGGCACAAAATGAGATCGGAGATATAATAAAGAAATGCAAAGAGATATCATAGATATTCAATAATATAACAAAAATGTATCAAAGATGCAACCACAAACACAGATATACAGTAATACACGATTTCTATTAATGAAAGAAATGTATAGAGACTGTAAAAATACAGAGTGAAAGACTTGCTAGAATGGTGGCAACTTATCTATGAGAAGAGATGTGACGACTACTCACATTCACAAGAAGATGATGAAAATGAGGCTCTGAAGGCATTTTTACAATAAGAAGGAATGCCAAAAACCTAACACTAGGAGATGAAGCGCCAAAAGTCATGTGGGCCCCGTTTGGGTAAGTGAGTACATCAACTTCCCGGGGTCGTAACTTTTGCATACGATCTTCGTTTTAGGTGTGTGATAGCTCGTTGGAAAGGTATCATCGAGGAGATTCATTTTGGGGGCTCAATAATGCCTTTTATTGTCATTGAAAACCTTGATCTCAAAAAACCTTCATTTGGGCCCTCAAAATGACCCCAGAAGTTAAAACCTGCTAAAAATAGTAAATTGCCAAAATTGCTAGAAAATTGTTTTGAGCCATTTGGAAAAGGTGGGTGGCCATTGATATCCACTCGGATCAATCCTCCCTCCTTAGGAAGAAATGGTATCCATTGTGTTGGGTTCCCGGGGGAGAGGGAAAAGAATTTGTTGAATCTGCATCTTGGTGAGCTGCTTATCTTGTTGGAGACGTCGCGCTGCTCAGTTTGTGGAAATCTGTCACGAACCTGTTGAGGTTGAGGCTATTCAAAAAGTCGAGATACATGAGAGGACGATGTGCAGAAGGAATCTTTTCACTTTGTTGCAACCTTGTCGACCTGCTTCTGTTGGATAGAAGGTGCTTGGGGCAAGGCAGTAGTGGTTGCGGTGTCCTTTTGTTCTCCTTTTGAATAGATTGTGAAGAAGCTGAATTTTGCAGTATGAGATACTACCTTGCGGCACTTTTTAGGTGGAACAGTAGTCGAAACTACCTCTGGTATTCTGTAGAGATGACCCCCTAAAGTAACAATGACACTATGGGGTCGAGACTCATAAACAACATGGTGTCTCCACATATATGGTTGGCCCAAGAGAACATCACAAACATCCAATGGGGCAACATCAAACAATACCTCATCCTTGAAGGGTTGGATGCCATATGACAATCGACATTATTGGTTGACACGAAGATCTTGTCCTTGCCGAAGCCACCCGATGTTGTATGGCTGCGGGTGTGGTGTTGTCGACAATCCCAACTATTTGATGACCTCTGCTGAGATGAGGTTCTTATGGATTCCGTTATCAACAGTAAAATGCAGCGGGGTCCCCTTCACCCACATCTGTGAATGAAAAAGGTGCTCCCCCTCTTCAGGATCTGTTGGTTCTTCTGGTTGAATTGTTGCGGTTGCAACAATAGCAGTGGGGTGCGCGTCAATGATTTGTCCTTTACCATTATTTTTTGAATCAGATTCTGAATCAGGGTTCGACTCTTTGTCTTTGATCTCAACCACCAATGATTGTTTTGAGCGACATTCATCGGTGTTGTGCCAGGGGATTTTGTGGAACTCACACCATTTTTCGGTGTCCTTCTTTGTCTTCCCGTGACCCTTATTTTCCTGTGTCTTGGACTGGTTTTTGGGAGACTATTTGTTAGGGCCATCTTTGTCATACTTTGGTTGTTGCGGATTTGCAGAACCGAATTCCCATTTGTTCTGGTGCTTAAATTTTTGCTCAATTTTAACAACATATCGATAAGCAGCACCGAGCGATGAGATGTACAGAAAATCCATTTCTGTTTGGATGTATCTGTGTAGAGCCCCATGGTATTTCAGAACCAAATGTCGCCCGGATTCTTTGATACCCAACTTGGTGCGCAAGGAATGGAAGGTATTGGTGAAATCTGGAACTGCTTGGCCCCTCTCTTGCCGCAGTGTGGTCCATCTCATGTATTGGTCCTCATAGTTGCCAACAGGGTAATACTGTTCCTTTACCGCATCCATAAAAAAATCCCAAGTGGGATCGACCCCATATATTCCAGACTCCTCTGTGGAACTTTGCTCCCAGTAGGTTTCCCACCAATGTTTGAAATGAGGGAGAGATTTAAGGAGTGCAAAGGTGATATTTTCTTTGTCGGAAAAATTGTGAACAGAGAAATAACCTTCCAGCAAAGTTAACCATTTTTCTAGGCCTTCTTCATCTATCTGTCCTTCAAATACAGGAATATCAAAATTAACTTGTACCTTGAAAGGCGAGGTGCCTCCAAAGTGGCCGCTTGATGAAGATGCGCCTAATGCTATCGACAAGCGTTGAAGGATGTGGGCAAAATTCTCCATCATTTCATCCCTCTGTCGCGTGAGAGCTTGCTCAAGCAACATATTGATAGGATCGTCTGCTCCATCGTTTTTCTTTTCTTCTGCCATTGAGGGTTTCTTGGGTGTGCGAGAGTGATTTTCTTCAAGAGAGACAAGCTTGAGACCCAACTTGATATACTCGGACCTCGTCGGGTACATGCACTGAAAAAACGATCAAGAGCAGCCTGCTCTGATACCACTGATCCAGATTATTTTCGGCATGAAATGAGATCAGATATATAATAAATAAATGCAAAGAGATATCGCAGATATTCAATAATATAACAGAAATGTATCAGAGATGCAACCATAGACACAGATATACAGTAATACACGATTTCTATTAATGAAAGAAATGTACAGAGAGTGTAAAAATACAGAGTGAAAGACTCGCTAGAATGGTGGCAGCTTATCTATGAGAAGAGATGTGACGACTACTTGCATTCACAAGAAGATGATGATAATGAGGCTCTGAAGGCATTTTTACAATAAGTAGGAATGCCAAAAACCTAACCCTAGGAGATGAAGTGCAAAAAGTCATGTGGGCCCCGTTTGGGTAAGTGAGTACATCAACTTCCTGGGGTCGTAACTTTTGCATACGATTTTCGTTTTAGGCGTGTGATAGCTCGTTGGAAAGGTATCGTCGAGGAGATTCATTTTGGGGGCTCAATCATGCATTTGACTATCAATGAGAACCTCGATATTGAAAAACCTTCATTTGGGCCCTCAAAATGGCCCCGAAAGTTAAAACCTACTAAAAATAGTAAATTGCCAAAATTGCCAGAAAACTGTTTTGAGCCATTTGGAAAAGGTAGGTGGCCACCGATATCCACCCGGATCAATCCTCCTTCCTTAGGAAGCAATGGTCTCCATTGTGTTGAGTTCCTGGGGGAGAGGGAAAAGCATTTGTTGAATCTGCATCTTGGTGAGATGCTTGTCTTGCTGGAGACATCGCGCTGCTCAGTTTGTGGAAATCTGTCATGAACCTGTTGAGGTTGAGGCTGTTCAACAAGTCGAGATACATGAGAGGACGATGTGCAGAAGGAATCTTTGCATTTTGCTGCAACCTTATCGATCTGCTTCTATTGGATAGAAGGTTCTTGGGGCAAGGCTATAGTGGTTGCAGTGTCCTTTTGTTCTCCTTTTGAACAGATTGTGAAGAAGCTGAATTTTGCAGTATGAGATACTACCTTGCGACACTTTTTAGGTGGAACAGTAGTCGGAACTACCTCTGGTATTCTGTAGAGATGACCCCCCAAAGTAAAAATGACACTACGGGGTCAAGACTCATAAACAACATGGCGTCTCCACATATATGGTTGGCCCAAGAGAACATCACAAACATCCAGTGGGGCAACATCACACAATACCTCATCCTTGAAGGGTTGGATGTCGTATGCCAATCGACACTGTTGGTTGACACAGAGATCTTGTCCTTGCTAAAGCCACCCGATGTTGTATGGTTGTGGGTGTGGTGTTGTCGACAATCCCAACTATTTGATGACCTCTGCTGAGATGAGGTTCTTATGGCTTCCGTTATCAACAATAAAATGCAGCGGGGTCCCCTTCACCCACATCTGTGAATGAAAAAGGTGCTCCCCCTCTTCAGGATCTGTTGGTTCTTCTAGTTGAATTGTTGCAGTCGCGACAATAGCAATGGGGTCCGCGTCAATGATTTGTCCTTTACCATTATTTTCAGAATCAGATTCTGAATCAGGGTTCGGCTCTTTGTCTTTGATCTCAGCCACCAATCACTGTTTTGAGCGACATTCATCGGTGTTGTGCCAGGGGCTTTTGTGGAACTCGCACCATTTTCCAGTGTCCTTCTTTGTCTTCCTGTGACCCTTCTTTCCCTGTGTCTTGGACTGGTTTTTAGGAGACTGTTTGTTAGGGACGTCTTTTTCATACTTTGGTTGTTGCAGATTTGCAGACCCGAATTCTCGTTTGTTCTGGTGCTTAAATTTCTGCTCAATTTTAACAACATATTGATAAGCAGCACCGAGCGATGAGATGTCCAGAAAATCCATTTCAGTTTGGATGTATCTGTGTAGAGCCCCACGGTATTTCAGAACCAAATGTCATTTGGATTCTTTGATACCCAGCTTGGTGCACAAGGTATGGAAGGTATTGGTGAACTCCGGAACTACTTGGCCCCTCTCTTGCCGTAGTGTGGTCCATCTCATGTACTGGTCCTCATAGTTGCCAACAGGGTAATACTGTTCCTTTACCGCATCCACAAAAAAATCCGAAGTGGGATTGGCCCCGTATATTCCAGACTCCTTTGTGAAACTTTGCTCCCAGTAAGTTTCCCACCAATGTTTGACATGAGGGAGAGCTTTAAGGAGTGTAAAGGTGATCTTTTCTTTGTCATAAAAATTGTGAACAGAGAAATAACCTTCCAGCAAAGTTAACCATTTTTCTAGGGCTTCTTCATCTATCTGTCCTTCAAATACAGGAATATCAAAATTAACTTGTACCTTGAAAGGCGAGGTGCCTCCAAAGTGGCCGCTTGATGAAGATGCGCCTGATGCTATCAACAAGCGTTGAAGGATGTGGGCAAAATTCTCCATCATTTCGTCCCTCTGTCGCGTGAGAGCTTGCTCAAACAACATATTGATAGGATCGTTTGCTTCGTCGTTTTTCTTTTCTTCCACCATTGATGGTTTCTTGGGTGTGCGAGAGAAATTGCCTTCAAGAGAGACAAGATTGAGACCCAACTTGATATACTCGGACCTCGTCGGGGACATGCACTGAAAAAACGATCAAGAGTAGCCTGCTCTGATACCATTGATCCGGATTATTTTCGGCACGAAATGAGATCAGAGATATAATAAAGAAATGCAAAGAGATATCGCAGATATTCAATAATATAACAGAAATGTATCAAATATGCAACCATAAACACAGATATACATTAATACACGATTTCTATTAATGAAAGAAATGTACAGAGACTGTAAAAATACAGAGTGAAAGACTCGCTAGAATGGTGGCAGCTTATATCTGAGAAGAGATGTGACGGCTACTTGCATTCGCAAGAAGATGATGACAATGAGGCTCTGAATGAATTTTTACAATAAGCAGGAATGCCAAAAACCTAACCCTAGGAGATGAAGCGCCAAAAGTCATGTGGGCCCCGTTTGGGTAAGTGAGTACATCAACTTCCCGGGGTCGTAACCTTTGCATACGATCTCTGTTTTAGGCGTGTGATAGCTCGTTGGAAAGGTATCATCGAGGAGATTCATTTTAGGGGCTAAATCATGCCTTAAGCTATCATTAAGAACCTAGATCTTGAAAAATCTTCATTTGGGCCCTCAAAATGGCCCCGGAAGTTAAAACCTGCTAAAAATAGTAAATTGCCAGAAAACTGTTTTGAGACATTTGGAAAAGGTGGGTGGCCACCGATATCCACCCAGATCAATCCTCTATCCTTAGGAAGCAAGGGTCTCCATTATGTTGGGTTCCCGGGGGAGAGGGAAAAGCATTTGTTGAATCTGCATCTTGGTGAGTTGCTTGTCTTGCTGGAGACGTCGTGCTGCTCAGTTTGTGGAAATCTGTCACGAACCTATTGAGGTTGAGGCTGTTAAACAAGTCGAGATACATGAGAGGACGATGTGCAGAAGGAATCTTTGCACTTTGTTGCAGCCTTGTCGACCTTCTTCTGTTGGATATAAGGTGCTTGGGGCAAGGCTGTAGTGGTTGCGGTGTCCTTTTGTTCTCCTTTTGAATAGATTGTGAAGAAGCAGAATTTTACCGTATGATATACTACCTTGCAACACTCTTTAGGTGGAACAGTAGTCGGAACTACCTCTGGTATTCTGTAGAGATGACCCTCCAAAGTAACAATGACACTACGGGGTCGAGACTCATAAATAACATGGCATTTCCACATATATGGTTGGCCCAAGAGAACATCACAAACATCCAGTGGGGCAACATCACACAATACCTCATCCTTGAAGGGTTGGATGTCATATGAAAATCGACACTGTTGGTTGACACAGAGATCTCGTCCTTGCCGAAGCCACCCGATGTTGTATGGCTGCGGATGTGGTGTTGTCGACAATCCCAATTGTTTGATGACCTCTACTGAGATGAGGTTATTTTGGCTTCCTCTATCAACAATAAAATGCAGTGAGGTCCCCTTCACCCACATCTGTGAATGAAAAAGGCGCTCCCCCTCTTCAGGATTTGTTGGTTCTTCTGGTTGAATTGTTGCGGTCACGACAATAGCAGTGGGGTCCACGTCAATGATCTGTCCTTTACCATTATTTTCAGAATCAGATTCTGAATTAGGGTTCGGCTCTTTGTCTTTGATCTCAGACACCAATGATTGTTTTGAGCGACATTCATCGGTGTTGTGCTAGGTGCTTTTGTGGAACTCGCACCATTTTTTGGTGTCCTTCTTTGTCTTCCCATGACCGTTCTTTTCCTGTGTCTTGGACTGGTTTTCAGAAGACTGTTTGTTAGGGCCATCTTTGTCATACTTTGGTTGTTGCGGATTTGTAGACCCGAATTCTCATTTGTTCTGGTGCTTAAATTTCTACTCAATTTTAACAGCATATCGATAAGTAACACTGAGCGATGAGATGTCCAAAAAATCCATTTCAGTTTGGATGTATCTATGTAGAGCCCCATGGTATTTCAGAACCAAATGTCGTTTGGAGTCTTTGATACCTAGCTTGGTGTGAAAGGTATGGAAGGTATTGGTGAACTCTGGAACTGCTTGGCCCCTCTCTTGCCACAGTCTGGTCCATCTCATGTACTGGTCCTCATAGTTGCCAACAGGGTAATACTGTTCCTTTATCGCATCCACAAAAAAATCCCAAGTGGGATCGGCCCCGTATATTCCAGACTCCTCTGTGGAACTTTTCTCCCAGTAAGTTTTCCACCAATGTTTGACATGAGGGAGAGCTTTAAGGAGTGCAAAGGTGATCTTTTCTTTGTCAGAAAAATTGTGAACAGAGAAATAACCTTCCAACAAAGTTAACCATTTTTCTAGGGATTCTGCATCTATTTGTCCTTCAAATACAGGAATATCAAAATTAATTTGTACCTTGAAAGGCGAGGTGCCTCCAAAGTGGCCACTTGATGAAGATGCGCCTGATGCTATCGGCAGGCGTTGAAGGATGTGGGCAAAATTCTCCATCATTTCGTCCCTCTGTCGCGTGAGAGCTTGCTCAAGAAACATATTGATAGGATCGTTTGCTCCGTTGTTTTTATTTTCTTTCGCCATTGAGGGTTTCTTGGGTGTGCGAGAGTGATTGTCTTCAAGAGAGACAAGCTCGAGACCCAACTTGATATACTCGGACCTCGTCGGGGACATGCACTGTAAAAATGATCAAGAGCAGCTTGCTCTGATACCACTGATCCGGATTATTTTCGGCACGAAATGAGATCGGAGATATAATAAAGAAATGCAAAGAGATATCGTAGATATTCAATAATATAACAGAAATGTATCAAATATGCAAACATAAACACAAATATACAGTAATACACGATTTCTATTAATGAAAGAAATGTACAAAGACTGTAAAAATACAGAGTGACCTATTATTCCTTTGGCTATCATTGAGAACCTCGATCTCGAAAAACCTTCATTTGGGCCCTCAAAATGGCCCCGGAAGTTAAAACCTGCTAAAAATAGTAAATTGCCAAAATTGCCAGAAAATTGTTTTGAGTCATTTGGAAAAGGTGGGTGGCCACCGATATCCACCTGGATCAACCCTCCCATAATTAAACTTGGTAACTCACATGGGGTCCTGGGTTGGTGTGATGCTTGAAGGGGATATTGAGGTGAATTCTCTTACATGGATTATATCTTAAGTTGCAACTTACTTTGTATGCTTTAAGGACTAATGTTTGTTGTGAACTTTTCCTAACCGTGTTTTATACTTTGGCTTGTTTTGAATGCCCCTGACATGGTTCTTAAGGGACATCCTAGGCTTGTACCCAAGATGTTGTGCCTTTATTGCAAGAATTTGGAATGTGTGATGGAGAGAAGTGGGTCATTCAGTGACTCACCACCCTCAGACAATGGCTCTCACATTATCAAGACCTTGGATGATAGATAGATGGGATTGGTTTGAGAAATTCTATTCATTATGCCACATATATGGGCTGGAAGCCCACATGCTGGGCATAATACCCCATGGATTTTGTGCATAGATGATGGAAGAAGTTGTAGTAGAAGGTGATTTGACATCACTTGGACATGTGATTGCATCCCTCTCAACCTTAGACGTGGACTTTGGAGGTCCTTGATGTCACCTTCTAGCCCTTGACGTCACCTTCTATCCCTTGACATCATCTTCTTGGCTAGGGTTTTGATGGATGGATGGGTACTGAATATTATTGGCATGGATTTGGGTGAAGAGGCAACTCACTTCACACTCTTTCACCCTCGAAGGATTCCACTTGGCCTTTGGATTCCCAATGTTTTCCTTTGGAGGCGTGACATCACCTTCTCCTAGCTTGACGTCACCCTTCTAGAGCATGATGTCGCCCTTTTTATGGTTTTAAGATGTATTTTTTTATTTTGGCATTATGTTAGAGGCAAATTAAGGGATTGGCCCCACTCGTATTTTATTGTTGACAAATTCATGTGGACAAATGTATTAGGGTGGCCTCATATAATAAGACCACCCTCACTTTTCATTTTATCATCATAACTTCTCACCATTTGTGAGACGACTTCTGAAATTTTCTCCCTATAAGGCTTACTAGCTCTTCTTCTCTCATGCACTATTATTAGAAGGTCAACTTTTAGATGGTTTTTCATTTTGGATGGGAATTTATACAATTAGGGTTTTCTCATGGTTTCTTGGATGAAGTAAGTGAATTTTCTGCAATTTATTCTTATGCTACTAATGTTTCTTGCTTGGTTAAACCCTAAGAGAGGAACATAAGTGCTTATTCCTCTCACATGGTGATTTTTGTCCAAAATTTGTGAAAGAATTCTTGCTAGGGTTAGAACCCTAAATCCCTAAAGTGATAGCACTTTAGGATTTTAGCCCTAGACTTTTGGTTTTGACCTAGTTGAAGCTACAAGAAAAGAGAAAAGGTTTCTAGGGCCCAAATGTGCTTGCACCCTAGAAATCCTTCTCCTCAAGATTCAAATCCTAAGGCCCAAATGTGCTTGCACCTTAGGGTTTGAATCCTACCTCTTGGTTGCAACTAGATCAAGTTTAAATCTTAGTTGTATTTGTTGTTATAAGACTACATAACCCTTAAAAGGCATTGGTTTTAAAGCATTCTCTTGGTGAATTATTTTACAAACTCATCCTCTCATCTCTCTTAAGCATTCTACTAACCTAACTAACACTAAAATTGGAAAACTCATTGGATAATTTGTTGTTGTTACAAAATTTTGCTACAACCATCTGATAACACTCTAATTTGTTGCAAACACTCTTGTAAAGGTGGCCTAATGCATTCAAAAATTGCATATAACAATTGGATATTATTCTAGTGGATGTATGTTAAGTTTTCGTGATCAATTGTTGCGTTTCTAAGAACTAATTGTTGATGTTGTTATAAAACATTGATTGTTGTCATATCATTGTTTATTTCTGCAAATTTATAACAACCATTGCAACTTATATTTTATATGTTGGATTACTGAGAGGGGGAGTGAATCAGTAATAGAGCAATATAATCATTTTTAACTATAAAATGCAAGTGTTATATCAATGTAGCATTATCATCCAATAGTTGCAGAGTAAATAAACAATGAACAAATGAGAAATCATACACATAAACAATACACCAATGTTTTTACATGGAAACACAAAATGGGAGAAAACCACATAATGCTTTTTTTTTATACGTCTTTAAGAATTACATTCATTGGAAGCACCAACTTCCTTTGTTTTCCAGCTGCAAATGGAAGGAGGCTCCAACCCCCTATTTTCTCAAGCTACAACCTGAGGGAAGCTCCAAGTCCCCAATTCTCTGGCTACAACCAAGTGGAGGCTACAACCCCCTATGTTTTCCGGCTACAACTGGAAGGTGTCTACAACCACCTGTCCTTGCCCCGTCCAACCACCCTGAAATATAAGTAGAATGATGGAACCACTGTCACACTATGACTGTGAGATATAATGTTGTAAACCTGTACCAATCAACCTGCACCAAAAAACCTATAACAACTTGTACCAATAACCTGTTCCAACATGTACCATACATCAACCTGTACCTCAACCTGTACCATAAATAAGTGCATCAACCATGCACCAAACCCGTACAAATAACCTGTCCAAACAACCTATCACAACAACCTATCTCATCAATCTTATCAACCAAATCAAATCTACTCACTAAGATCAGTCACCAAGACAACTCTTAACCATATGCACAATATCACCAAGATGTGCATCAACCAAGCATGACATAACAACTCATAATCATCACCAAGATCAATATGTGATTCTAATAATATACCAAGACACGTATGATACATCATCCATAAACCATGTGTCAACAATACTACTAACAAGTGCCTCCAACCATGTACCAAGAATGTACCAATCATGCATCAACTACTCATCAACTATGACTCATCAAGATGTACCAACATCATCAATTATACACCTCGTGTATGTGCCAACTCATCAACTACTTGTCTCAACCATGTACCCAAAATGTACCTCAACCAAAATCCCTCATCAATTTCATCATCCAAATATGATTTGTAACTCTGTAACAAATCTGGTTTATATGATCACATATCTGCAAACCTTCCTTAACTTTAACAACAAGAGACTAGCATTTTCATCAAACTTTACTTTAGTATCACATGACTAATTTTGGATTAGTCAACAAATCTAACTCGCAATAATCATAACTATGTACCTGTAATGAATAAAGATTTAAAAATGGTACACAATGTTCTTCGGTGTATTTTATGCAATTATTCCAGGTTTCACTACTTGGAACCTCTTAGAAAATGAGTTATAGAAAAAATGTCATACCTTGTTGAGTTATGGATTATTCTAGAGAGCGAACTTGTAGAGCATGCCCCGCATAGAATATTTGTTGTATGGATCTGAAAATGTTATACACAATACTAAATAATGTACTCTAACCAATACATTTTGTCTTACTAAATTTGGATCTGTTATGAAGAAGTTATGACGTTTTTAACCAAAACACTTGTTTTAGACTAGTTTCAGGACTAGTCACAAACCCTATTTTCCATGGAGTGTAACTCCAAAAATACAACGACCCACAAGCTGAAATTTTTATCACAGATACTTGGATATGTTTCCTCAATGGCCTCCAGATTTCGCGGTCTGAATCATTCTAGAAAGAAATTTATTGTGAAAATGGTGAGATGACCTGCAAATAACAAACCTTAGAAAGCATCATCAAAAGAATTTATCCTCCCTTGAATTTCGGCCTTCTTTACTTCACCTTACCTCTGAAATTCGCCTTAGATATCCTTAGGTTACCTCAGTCACTTGTAGATATTCAATATTCTCAAGTATGATTAAAATGAGAGACCCTTGCCTCTTATTTATACTTTTATGTAGCTTCCTCAAGGGGTTACCTTCTAACCATCTTAAACCACTTTCCTTATTTTAGGGCTAACCCACTTCTAACCACTTGTCCACTTAGTCATTTCACCATTAACTTTATTATTTATATAATTTCTTTTGTATCCACTTTGACTTATAGTACACTCATCACTTCACTTTATTATTTACCTTCTAAAATCTCTTAAATCGCTTTCCTTATTTTAGGGCTACCCACTTCTAATCACTTGTCCACTTAGTAATTTATCCATTAACGTTATTATTTAAATAATTTATTTTGTATCCACTTTGAATTATAGTACACTCATCACTTCACTTTATTATTTAAATAATTTCTTCTTTGCAACCACTTTGACTACTTTGACCTTTTTTGGCTTCTAGATGGCTCATGAGGGTTCTCCAACTTCACATGGCCATAACTCTCTAACTGTGAGGAGTTATGTGACATTCCACATACCACCGGAAATAACATGACATGTAATATGCATATAGAATAGTCTTACCTTCAAATATATTAAAATTCATACCATTATACATCAAACAAACTTGGGTTCATTACCCAAACCTTTGTGCTATCGAAATTCGCTACCAGACTTTCTTCAAGGGTTGACATCAATGAAAACCAACCCAACTGATCAACAATATCCCCCTTTGGCATTGATGGCAACACTATGATGCAATACTGAAGTCATATCACTCATGCCCCCCATGTGACCATCGCTCCCCCTAGAACCATGCCTCTGTGTTCTTTCTCCAAGCAATTACCTTTGCATATGATAAATCTCTCCCCCTTTGTCATCAATGACAAATGTATATTTCCATCTGGGGCAGCTCCCCTTGACTGAACTGTCCTTGGGGATACTCCCCCTGACTGAACTCTTCCTGAAAATGATCCCCCAACCTGAACTGTTCTCTTTATGGTGCTTCCTCGTGTAAATCTAATAGATATAAGATAATCATTTAAAAGAATTCATTTTGGATTAGAAAGTACTCCGAGTCTCTGACGAAAATACTCAAAGGATTCCCTTGGAAGCGGTTTTGTAAAGATGTCTGCCACTTTTTATTTTGTTCCCACATATTCAACTCTGATGTTCTTCTCTGCAACTTGTTCTTGTATAAAGTGATACTTTATTGGAATGTTCTTCGTCTTGGAGTGCATCACCGTGTTCTTTGAGATATTGATGGCACTTGTATTATCACAATAGATTAGAATGGGCTCATCATACTCAACTTGTATATCTGTCAAAGTTTGTTTCATCCATAGAACCTGAGTACAACATCCTATTGCTGCAATATACTCTGCTTCAACTATAGATAAATATATTGATGATTGTTTCTTGCTTAGCCAAGATACTAAGCACTCACCCAAGTAGAACGTTGCTCCACTGGTGCTTCGTCAATCATCAATGCAACCTGCCCAATCTGCATCTGTGTAGGCAATAAGTGATATATCCTTTCCTTTTGGATACCATAATCCAAACTCTTATGTTCCTTTGAGATATCTGAAAATCCTCTTCACTGCTAATACATGTGATTCCTTTGGTGTTGCTTGAAATCATGCCACCTGTCCAACTACCTGCATTACATCTGGTCTGGATGTTGTCACATATAGTAAGATACCAATCATTGACTTGTATTGCCTCTGGTCTGTAGACTTTGAATCATCATATTTTCTCAACTTGCAACTAGTTTCCATAAGAGTGGTAACTGGTTTGAAATCTTCCATTCCGAACCTCTTTAGCATTTCTTTGATATACTTAGTTTGAGAAATAAAAATTCTTTGGTTGCTTTGATGTATCTGAAGACCCATAAAGAAGGATAGTTCTTCGAGTAATGACATTTCAAATTCATTGTGCATATCCTTTGCAAATTTCTGGCTTAACCTGTCACCAATACTTACAAAAATAATATCATCAACATACACTTCAATTAATAAAATACCATATTGAATTACCTTGATGTAAAGGTTGTTGTTTGCACTTCCTTTTCTGAACCTTGCCTACTGTAGATATTTATCCAGTCTAGAGTACCATGCTCTAGGAGCTTTTTTTAGACCATACAAGGCCTTCTTCAAATTACACACATAATCTGCATTCTCTGACAATTGAAATCCTTCCTGTTGTTCAATGTAGACTTCTTCTTCAAGTTCCCCGTTCGGAAAAGTTGAATTCAGATCCATCTGATTCATTAATTGTTACATTGATGCTTTCCACAACTTTTTTCAATCTCAGATTGTAACACTTGTATGTTTTCCTTGTACTTGAGTAACCAAAAAATACTCCTTTGTCCACACGAGAGTCAAAATTTCCCATTCTGCCATCTTCTCTTTTGATGTAGCATTTGTTGGTCTTTCTTTCCATAGCTCGTAGGAAGTTTTATCATTGTTGTTTCTGAGCATTACTTTGTTTTGAATGTGAACTGTTGTATGCACTGCATGTGTCCAAAAAATATTTGTCAATTTGGAATCCATTAGCATTGTTCGATCCATTTCCTATGTAATTAACATCCATAATGTTCCTTTGTCTCTAAACCAATCTATGAATCCATGCTCTCGTCCACTGTCATATATCTATCCAAACCTGCCAAGTGTTCTTACAAATGCATCTCTGTCCATACTATCCAATACTCCACTACACAACTGTCCATAATGCTGACCCATTTATTACTATACTATCATGAAGTCTTCACTACTACAACTATCAAATTGTACTTCTGCTAACTCACTGCTCTGGATCTGTCTACTCAAAATCTGCAAGCTGCTCGAAGGATGGTTCTTTGGTTTGTCACAACTATCGTATAGACTCCCCCTATCTAATATTCATGTTACCTGGGAGTCTCTAAGCCGTATGGCTCAGAACAATTCATGCTCAAATGTGGTTCATCATCATCTTCATTGGTAGATTCATAATCTCTTTGAGCTCTGACTTCTTTATTTATGTCCATGGATTCATCTTTCACTACAATGCCTGAAAGTACAATCTCTTGGACCTGTTCCTTATTTACCTGTCCTTCTTTTCTTTCAGTTATTTTCCAAACCTTTCTGTATCTGACATCTTTATTTTTCTCTGTAGATTTTTTTTCATCTCGTTTTATTGTCAATCTTGCGATCTCTGGGACCTGGTCTTTGTTCACATGTTCTTCATTTTTTCTTATCCATACTTTGTTATATCTGATATCGGTGATCTCTTTCATGGAAGTATCGATCATGCTTCTACAATCACTAGATATGTGTCTATAGTTATGACATGTGTAGCATTCGATGTTACGTGGGGCCACATAGGCATTTCTTGCTTGAACATTTCTTTTATAATCCCCACAATCTGCAACCTTATGTCCAAAATTAGTACAATAAAAACAATGACCATAAAAGAAATTTGCATACCTGGGAGTGAATGATGTTCTTTGTGGTGTAGTCCTTCTGAATTTCTACCTTGACTGATCATGATCATGATTGAATCTTCTTTGTGGCTTGAACATGGATGGTCTTCTTCAATATGTATCTTCAATAGTTTTCTTAGATTCTGGTTGACCATGATTCCTTTTTTTTAGTACCTCTGCATAACTCTTTCTATTTTCTTCATTCTTCTTTTATAGCAACCTAGAGTGCTTCTCTTCATTCTCTATGACTAATGTGGATGTTTCTGTCTCTTCAACGTTCTTGTTGAGATTGACGATTTTACTTCTCAATGTGACAACTTTTTCTTCAAGCTTCTCAACCTCTTCTTCTTTCTTCATTATCTGAGACTTCATGACTTCTTCTGTTCTTTTCACTTCTTCAAGCTGGATTTTTAATGTGATTATTTATTCTTCTTGACCAAACTCTACCTCAAGCTGGTTTAGATCGTTAGTTCTTTCCTTAAGATGATCTGTCAATATCTTCTCTCTCATTTTTGCTTCTTCCTTTTGTGCTGCTATGTTGGCTTCCAAATACTATTTTTGATATTCAAGATTTTCTTCGATCTTTATGGCTTCTTCTAGCTGAGTTCTTAAGTTCTCGATGACCTATTGGGATTCTTCAAAAATGTGAACACTTTCCTTTTGTTTAATCAATTCTTTCTTGAGTGACTTGTTTTCTTCTCTTTCTTTTCTTAGTTCATCTAAAGCACTAATCAATTATGCTTCATAATTGTCTTCTTTTTCAATTATTTTTTCTGTCTCATTTCTTTCATGGCATTCTATGTCAAGATGTCCGTGTTTTTCACAATTAAAGAAAAACAACATACCTTTGTTGATTATGTACTCTTCATCTTCTGAATCTGTTTGGCATGGTGAACATATTTCTTCTTGATCTGTACCTGCATCTTCTTTGGCATTTTGTGAATCTGCGATGGGTGAAGAATACATGTCATGTAACTTATCCCAAATTTCTTTGGCTGATGAACATTTACCAACCTTTTCTCTTACCGGATTAGGTAATCCTTCCCAGATGAAATCCATTGCTATTTTTTTATTCTTCTTCAATTCCTTCTTGGTTGCAGTCTTTTCCCTTTTTGAACTATCATATCCTGTAACGACTGATAGCCAAATATAATACCCATGTTCCTGTAAAAATACTTTCATCCTTCCACTACACATCTCATACTTTTAACCATTCTCACCATTGAACAATGGTACTCCATTCTCAGAATAATCCATGATCTCCTTCCAGTGGTTAAATTGTTTCCTGAAGGAACCTTCTCTGATACCAATTGTTGGATTACTAAGAGGGGGAGTAAATCAATAATAGAGAAATATAATCATTTTTAACCATAAAATGCAAGTGTTATATAAATGTAGCATTATCATCCAATAGTTGCAGAGTAAATAAATAATGAACAAATGAGAAATCATACACATACACAATACACCATTTTTTTTACGTGGAAACCCAAAGCAATAGAAAACCACATAATGTTTTTTATTATATGTATTTAAGAATTACATTCATTGGAAGCACCAACTTCCTTTGTTTTCTAGCTGTAACTAGAAGGAGGCTCCAACCCCCTAGTTTCTTAGGCTACAACCTGAGGGAATATCCAACTCCCCAATTCTCTGGCTACAACCCCCTATGTTCTCCAGCTACAACCGGAATGTGGCTACATCCTCCTGTCCTTTCTCCGTCCAACCTCCCTGAAATATAAGTAGAATGATGGAACCACTGTCACACTATCACTGTGAGATATACTGCTGTAAACCTGCACCAATCAACCTGCACCAAACAACCTGTAACAACCTGTACCAATAACCTGTGCCAACATGTAACATACATCAACTTGTACCTCAACCTATACCATAAACAAGTGCATCAACCATGCACCAAACCTGTAGAAATAACCCGTCACAATAACGTGTACAAACAACCTATCACAACAACCTGCCTCATCAATCTTATCAACAAAATCAGATCTACTCAGCAAGATTAGTCACCAAGACAAATCTCAACCATATGCACAATATCACCAAGATGTGCATCAACCAAGCATGACACAACAACTCATAATCATCACCAAGATCAATATGTGCCTCTAATAATATACCAAGACAAGTATGCTACATAATCCATAAACCATGTGTCAACAATACTACTAACAAGTGCCTCCAACCATGTACCAAGTATGTAGCAATCATGCATCAACTACTCATCAACTATGACTCATCAAGATGTACCAACATCATCAACTATACACCTCATGTATGTGCCAACTCATCAAATACTTGTCTCAACCATGTACCCAACATGTACCTCAACCAAAAGCCCTCATCAATTTCATCATCCAAATCTGATTTGTAACTACGTAACAGACCTGGTGTATATGATCACATACATCCAAACCTTCCTTCACTTTAACAACAAGAGACTATCATTTTCATCAAACTTCACTTTAGTCTCACATGACTAATTTTGGATTAGTCAACAACCCTAAATTGCAATAATCATAACTATGTACCTGTAATGAATAAAGATCTGAAAATGGTACACAATGTTCTTCAATTTATTTTATGCAATTTCTCCAGGTTTCACTGCTTGGAACCTCTTAGAAAATGAGTTATAGCAAAAATGCCATACCTTGTTGAATTCTGGCTTATTCTAGAGAGCGAACTTGTAGAGAATTCCCCGCATGAAATATTTGTTGTATGGATCTGAGAATGGTACAAAAATACTACAGACTGTACTCTAACCAATACATTTGGTCTTACTGAATTTGGATCTATTATGAAGAATTTGTGACATTTTTTCCCGAAACACTTGTTTTAGACTAGTTTCAGGACTAGCCACAAACCTTATTTTCCACGGAGTGTAACTCCAAAAATACAACGACCCACAAGATGAAATTTTTATCACAACTACTTGGATATGTTTCCTCAACGACCTCCATATTTCACGGTCTGAATCATTCTAGAAAAAAAAGTTATTTTGAAAATGGTGATATGACCTGTAAATAACATACCTTAGAAAGCATCATCAAAAGAATTTATCCTCCCTTGAATTTTGGCCTTCTTTAGTTCACCTTCCCTCTAAAATTCACCTTAGATATCCTTTGGTTACCTCAGTCACTTGTAGATATTCAATATGCTCAAGTGTGATTAAAATGAGAGACCCTTGCCTGTTATTTATACTTTTCTGTAGCTTCCTCAAGGGGTTACTTTCTAACCATCTTAAACCACTTTCCTTATTTTAGGGCTAACCCACTTCTAACCACTTGTCCACTTAGTAATTTCTCCATTAACTTTATTATTTAAATAATTTCTTTTGTATCCACTTTGACTTATAGTACACTCATCACCTCACTTTATTATTTACCTTCTAAAATCTCTTAAACCACTTTCCTTATTTTAGGGCTAACCCACTTCTAACCACTTGTCCATTTAGTAATTTCTCCATTAACATTATTATTTAAATAATTTATTTTGTATCCACTTTGACTTATAGTACACTCATCACTTCACTTTATTATTTAAATAATTTCTTCTTTGCAACTACTTTGACCTTTTGGGGCTTCTAGATGACTCATGAGGGTTCTCCAACTTCACATGGCCATAACTCTCTAACTGTGAGGAGTTATGTGACATTCCACATACCACCAGAAATGGCATGACATTTACTATCCATATAGAATAGTATTACCTTCAAATATATTAAAACTCATACCATTATACATCAAACAAACTTGGGTCCATTACTCAAACCTTTGTGCTACCAGAATTTGCTACCAGACTTTCTTCAAGGGTTGACATCAATGAAAACCAACCCAAATAATCAAGATTATAGTGTCTTAAAGAGGTAATAATTGCATGTTTGGAATTGGAAATAATCATATATATGTTGTAACATGTTCTTGTTCCAGGAAGGTACTCAAACAACTTCATACCTCTTATTCTACCTTGATCTAGACCAATCTTTCAGTGATCAAGAGAGAGGGTGGTAGGCTTGGCTACTATACTTTCTACTTTGATCCCTTGAGGTCACCAGGGAATCCGCCCTTGTGGTGGACCTCTTCCATCACTAAAATGGGGGAAGTTCTTACTAAGGTGACAGTGGAAGAATCTTCCATAGTTACCTAAAGTTTGGGGTCTTTTGTTGGGCTTTACATAAGTACAAATCTTGTTGTAACATTTTGGCACAATTTCCAGGGAGGATTGAGTCATTCTCATCAATGACATATGTTTGGTAAAATTCTCCCAAAGCATTTATCTTACAATTTTACATGGCAACTCCACTGAGGGTAGTTCCCTCACCTTCCTTTGATGATCCAAGGGAGATCAACAGACAAATCCACTGATATAGTTCTAGGTGTCATCCTACTCTCAATGTTGTGATATTGCATATTCTCAAGAAATGGAATCATGGCACTCTCGGATCAAATGTATCCTTCTATTTATTTTGAAATTTTTTGGGGATACCCAAATGATTTTGACATGAAATGGTTGGAGAAATATTCAAAATTCATAGGCTTTCCCATTACTCACATTATAGAGTTCTTGAAGTACATGCATGAGATAAGAGTAGGAGATGAGGATGTACTAGTAAAATTGTTTATACTTTCCTTGTCATTTGGAATACAAGACTTGATCAAGAGTTGTTGCAAATAGAAAGGTATATCCTCTTTCACAGATCTCATTAGCAGGTTTCTTGAGTTTTGGAAACCACAATGCAAAACATATCAAGACATTCTTCGAGAGCTTGCTGCAACCTCTAAAAGGGAGGGTTTTTTCTCAGACCTTCTTATAAGAGACCTCATGGAAGAACATGATGCCCAAGAGGAAGAATCTATCGAAAGTGAAAAGTTTACTAATGAAAAACCTACATATCTTGAGCATGCCTTGGATGAAGAAGATTGCACATATCCAAGGAAATAACCCAAGGAAGAAGATTATGAAAAGGGTTACCAACCCCTTGAAGAGGAGAAAGAATTTCCTCATGATTCTATTGAAGACAATGATTACTTGATTGAAGAACGAGAGCTTGAAGATGTGAGTCATGAGGACTTGATTGAGCTCGAGAGCTCGAACAAGAACACTTTGATGAAACACACCTTGTTGAAGACCTAATCCACAAAGAGGCTCATCATGAAGACAAAGCATCAATATCTTCTCCACTTGATGAAGTCATCCAAGCCTCCAGTCCTCCTACACAAGAAGAAAATAACGTGGTAAGTTAAACTCCTTTCCAAGTTTTCGATGTTGATGCATTTCATGAATGGGAAAGTGAAGATGTGCTAGAGGAACCCTTAGATGCATTAGACACTTCATGGTATAATGAAGATGATGATGTGATTGATAATATTGATGAGTTTATACATGTTGGGATACGCAAATGAGATGTGATTTGCCTTGGTCTTAACAAAGATCTCATTTATGACATTGAGGATCATCTTCAACCATTGCCCCTTGGACAGCCATATGTGATTTCTACTGGTTCAGGTATTTGAAACATGAAGATGACATGATTACATATTTATTTCAACCACCCAGGGATGTCTTATTGCATCATTATCATGATGAATTCTGATGTTATCCTGGGGGGTTTGATACTTATTTTTTGAGCCCTTGGTTTTATTCTACGAAGAAAATTTTCAACCATCGTTGTTATCTAATTTTGATGAGGGTGAAGACATGATTTTCCTAGAACAAGATTGTTGTGATGAGAGCTTCCAGCCTGCTCTCCTTTCACTTTGATATTCCACTATAGATATGGTTGGGAATTTTTCTCATGATAGTCACTTTCCTATAGGAAATGATTGTTTTCGACCTATGGTTTGTCGCAAGGGTTTTCAGTTTCACTCCCAAGGCCAACAAACTTTGGGCTGGGGGATTTTTTTTTCTCTTAGCCTAGTTTGATCCCTTATATTTCCCTTTCTCCTCCCATAGACAACCTCTGAGTTTTCATTAGGTCCCTTCTCATCCCTTCTTCTCAATATTTGGGTGATATATTTATAGTTGAGGATGACGATCTTCCTTCATCTGATTCTTTTGGCCTTTTCCTTGGATGGATAGGGCAGGGTTGTGGTGATGCCTCCTTGCATGCTTTTGTCCCTCCCTCCCGCCTCCATGAGTTGGATTTTGTGACTAGTTATGGTACGATGTATATCTCGACTCATGACTTCTCCGTGCTTGACTTCTCCTTATATTGGTTTGCGATGAAGCACTGGGATATATATTTTGACACAATGTTGGGATGGTTTTACTGGTTATATGATTATACCTAGAATTTTAACTAACATAGATTAGTGTAGGTTAGGGAATTTTCATTTTGAATTTCATTTGTATATACATTCCATCATGCATATCATGCTAGTATAGTTGCATATTCTTGTATATATATGTTTCATTTTCATTTGAATACATGCTAGGAAATTGCATTTAATCACTGGATATTACCGCTTTATCATTTTGTAGGCAAGGAAAACTTTCTTTTCAGCATGGTTTTGGATTTATCACTGACAATTGGTGGATCACATCCACCGAAAATACTTATATAGTGTGTTTTCATTTGAAGTGGGTGCAGGATTGAAGGTCATAGATGACCAAAGATGTTGAGGTTCTCAAGCACTCTATGGTGAGCATATGTCCTCATGTTGGAGCCAGATGTTACCCCCCATGATTAGGGGTAACTATAAGAGATCATGTCTCAAGGCCCATAATGGAGAACATGATCTACACCATGGTGATGATGATCAACATGTCCACAGGTGGCAGCCCAACAACCCCCCTCATCTACCTCCCAACAAACATCAACCATGGATTATCACATTCAAGCAACCTAGAGTATGGGAGATGGTAAGAAATTATCACCATGAAGTATGCTAGTCCTTCTTTCATGCAAAGTGTTGTGCTTAATTTATCGAGCATGTGGATGAATATCTTTGGTTGAAGTCAGATAATGGATCACTAGTTTGGGAAATTGTGTCAATTGCCTTGTTTCACCTTGGTAGTCAGCTTCTGTGCCCTAGTCCTATGTTGTAACTGCCCAGGGAAAAGGGGTAATACTAGGTGGCCCTCCCAAGCGTAACATTCTACTCCCGACCATACTTAACACTTTCCATCCTAGATCCTCTCATATTATACTAAACTTCGGTTATGGTCCATTCTCTCAAGAGAAGAAGGGTTGAAGGCCCAAAGGTTGTTTTGGATCTACTATAAAAGAATAAGAAAATGATGTTAGAAAAGAAAGTGAGCATAGCAAAGTAGGATCACCAAAAGATGGTCCAACTTGAGCTCTTATTATTCAGTGCTTGCTCCGGTCCTAAAAAAGTGATGCTAAAGCTTGAAACCCTATAAAAGGGGACCCACTAATTTGCAAATATAAATGAAAGCATGGACTAGAAAAAGGCAAAAAGGGATTTGGAAAAAGGTGGCACGCAAATATTGGGTAACTCGAGAACAATCACACCCTCCACAAAGGCACTCATAGAGATGCATTTATGACACCATAAACTATGAAGTCAGCCCTGAACCATATCACTTTCACACTTACTCTTAGTGGGTTTTTACTTTCCCTTGTCCCTCTTGGGACCTATCTCTCTACCTAGGTTATTTATTTATTGTCTAGGTGGAACACCTAATAGGGTTGGATGAAGGCCCTCCCATACTTAAAATTGGTAACTCACATGGGGTCCCGAGTCAATGTGATGCTTGAAGGGGATACTGAGGTGAATTATGTTACATGGCTTATAACTTAAGTTGCAACTTACTTTGTATGCTTTAAGAACTCATGTTTGTTGTGAAATTTGGCTAACCATGTTATATACTTTGTCTTGTTTTGAAAGCCCCTGACATGGTTCTTGAGGGATGTCTTGAGATTGTACCTAGGATGTTGTGCCTTTATTGCAGGACTTTGGCACATGTGATGGAGAGCAATGGGCCATCCAATGACTCACCACACTCAGATAATGGCTCTCACATTCTCCAGATCTTTGATGATAGACAGATGGCATTAGTTTGAGCAATTTTGGTCATATGTCACACATATGGGTTGGAATCCCACAAGTTGGGCTAAGTACCCAATGTATTTTGTGCATAGATGATGGGGGGCGCTGCAATAGAAAGTGTTTTGATATCACTTGGAGACGTGATTGCAACCCTCTCATCCTTAGATGTGGCCTTTGGAGGCCCTTGACGTCATCTTCTTGGCTAGGGTTTTGATGGATGGTTGGGTACCAGAGATTACTGGCATGGATTTGGGTGAAGAGGCATCTCACTTAACACTCTTTCACCCTTAGAGGATTCCATTTGGCCTTTGGAGGCCCAATGCTCGCCTTTGGAGGCACGACGTCACCTTCTCCTAGCATGACGTCACCCTTCTAGAGCATGATGTCACCCTTTTTAGGGTTTTGAGATGTATTTTTTTATTTTGACATTATGTTAGAGGAAAATTAAGGGGTCATCCCCACTCATGTTTTTTTGTTGACAAATTTATGTGGACAAATGTATTAGGGTGGACTCATATCAAAAGGCCACCCTCACTTTTCATTTTATCATCATAACTTCTCACCATTTGTGAGAGGACTTTTGAAATTTTCACCCTCTAAGGGTCACTAGCTCTTCTTCTCTCATGTGCTATGCTTAGAAGGTCAACTTGTGGATGATTTTTCTGATTTTGGATGGGAATTTCTGCAATTAGTGTTTTATCTCATGGTTTCTTGGATAAAGTAAGTGAATTTTTGCAATTTATTCTTATGCTATTAATGTTTCATGGTAAATTTTTTATTTTATGCTAGATGTCTTGCTTGGTAAAACCCTAAGAGAGGAACATAAGTGATTCTTCCTCTTATAAGGTGATTTTTGTCCAAAATTTGTGAAATCATCCTTGTTAGGGTTAGAACCCTAAAGCCCTAAAGTGCTAACACTTTAGAATTTTATCCCTAGACTTTTGATTTCGAACTAGTTGAAGCTACAAGAAGGGAGAAAATGTTTCTAGGGGCCAAATTGTGCTTGCACCCTAGAAATATTTCTCCTCAAGGTTCAAAGCGTAAGGGCCAAATGTGCTTGCACCTCAGGGTTTGAATGCTACCTCTTGGTTGCAACTAGATCAAATTTCAAGCTTAGTTGCATTCACTATTATAAGACTCCATAACCCTTAAAAGCCCCTAGTTTTAAAGCAGTGTCATGGTGAATTGTTTGACAAATTCATCCTCTTAACTCTCTTAACCATTCTACTATCCTAGCTAACACTAACATTGGCAAACTCATTGGATAATTTGTTGTTGTTACAAAAGTTTACTACAACTATCTGATAACACTCTAATTTGTTGAATACACTCTTGTAAAGGTGGAATAATTCATTCAAAATTTGCATATAACAATTGGATATTATTATAGTGGATGTATGCTAAGTTTTCATGGTCAATTGTTGTGTTTCTGAGCAGTATTGTTGTTGCTGTTGTAAAACATTTACTATTGTCATATCATTGTTTATTGCTGCAAATTTATAACAACCATTGCAACTTATCTTGTCTATTGTCTTAAAGAGGTATTAATTTCAAGTTTGGACTTGGAAATAATCATATATATGTTGTAAGTTGTTCTTGTTCCGGGAAGGTACTCAAACAACTTCATGCCTCTTCTTTTACCTTAACATAGACCAATCTTTCAATGATCAAGAGAGGGGGCGGTAGGATTGGCTACTATACTTGCTACTTTGATCCCTTGAGGTCACCATGGAATCCTCCCTTGTGGTGGAGCTCTTCCATCACTAAAACAAGGGAAGTTCTTACTAAGGTGACAGTGGTAGGATCTTCCATAGTCATGCAAGATTTGGGGTCTTGTGTTGGGTTTTGCATAAGTACAAATCCCGTGGTAATAGAGTGCATAAAAAAACTTTATCTAATAACTTTAGTTGATTAATATAGAAGAGTTGGAAATGAAATTATATTTTGTGGAAATACTATCTATAGGATGGAAAGAACTATCCAAAAAATTTCAATGATTTTATAGTTTGCTTTGGCCAAATTCAAGATCAGAGAAAACAAATTTAGTGTTTGTCTACTTGGAAAAAAATATCCACAAACAAAAAAGAAAGGGATGGTTAAAGGACATGTAGCTACGAATATGCTTCCATGGTTAAAGGATGTAGTTTTGGTCCTGCTCTATCCAAATTCCTTGTAAATGCTTCCTTATGAAATATTTATGAAGGAATGTGAGAGTGTGTTGATTTAGGAGGTGAACCATATCTTCTATGAAATATTGGAAAAGCCTCAATGGTTTTTGTTACAATACATGTGCATGGGTATTATATGCAGATTGTTTGAATGAATGTTCAATGGAGACCCAAATGCTTCATCATACTTTAGTGTTGGAAGCATAATAATGTGGGAGAGTTTAATGGTCCGATGAGTTTTATGGGTCAAAACAATGGTTTTTTCTCTATTTTTTAACCCGATTTAAGTGATGAAAAATATTCTTCTCGTGGTGTTTCTAAGTCTATAGTTGAAGAAGGAATTCCTTTTGGAGATTAATTTCAACTTCATATTAATCTTTGTCGCCACCAATGCCCATTGAGAAGCAAGGTCAAAAGATTTAGATCAATTCTAAATTCTCAAAATCAAATAGTGATATGCCACTGTTTAGTTTTCGGAAGGGAAAATTATGGCTAACTTTTTGTTTAGAAAATCTCTCAAATTTGAATCTATTTTATAATTAAGTACACAAATTCAACTAATCCATTTGTATAAAAGGGATGTCAAATGGAGTTCTTGACACGTGACTAAATATTTTTCCATATAAATCAATTTGATAGAATTTAATTGTATGAAAAGTAAAGAAAATCACGGTTTCATTCAAGTTGTTAAAACAACATGATTTGCACATTGAGTACATATTTGCAACTCACAAATAACAATGCATAATAACAACATTACTCAATAGCATCATATGATACAACATAAGTCTAAACTTCATGCATCACAAGGCAAGATGAAATAATCCCTACAATACACATCTTTACTCAATAAGATAAGCCCAACATTATGTGAAAAAGCATAAGCATTGTTATCCCCATTTTGTGGATAACTAAGGAGATGATGTCTCAAGGCCCTCATGTTGTAGATATGGAGTGTCGAGAGACTACATGACCAACAATACCCTTTGCACATATGGAAACCCACTCACCACCACAGACGGTCACATGTTTGCATATGACATCCACCACACCAACTGGCTTCTGGAAGGCAGTGGACCTTGATCCATGAGGTACAAGTTAGTATTATGGTGAGCATCATTTCAATATTTAATCCATTTGATTATGTTGTATCTTAGATTGCTCTATATTTCATGATATGTGCTTGGACATTATGCCTTTTTCCCTGCTTCACCTTGGTGGTCAACATTTTGCCCTAGTAAGTGGTTTTTCTTGGGGATGGGTTTGCTACTGGGAAATCCCTTAATTAGCCATTGTACCATTCTAGATCATACGTACCACTTTCCATCATTATTCCCCTCCATTTCTTTATCTCTTGGGATTTTAAGGTATATTGACCCAAGAAGGGGTTATCCCTCATTATGTGGGAATAAGGGGCTAAAGGCCTAGAGGGGTTGGTGTTGGGTAAAAGATAAAAGCCTTATATAAACCTTCCATATGCTTCACCCAAGGATCACCCAAGAAAGCAATGAAACACTTATCTTTGAATAAAGGGGACCCACAATAAAATAAAAATGCTTAAAAGGTTAGTTGAAGGATAGGAGGTCTCATCACGAGCCGACCTATCACGCCCATGGATATCTAGTTGTATGACATTGTCATCATATGGTCAACATACTAGGGAAATGGCTCTCGATTGCATGGCTGAGAGAAAGGGGGTCTCATCACGAGCCAAACATCTCATTTCAATTAGGTATTTGTGGGTGACATTTCCACCACCTAGTCACCACGCAAGGGCAGTGACCTTAAATCTCTCCTTATGCTTTATTGAAATACAAAAAAGAAATAAAGATGAAAGGTAATTGATGGGCTTGGAAAAAGTGCATTGCGTACGAAGGTACCACACACCCTCTACAAAGGCACACATGAATGAGACACTATGACCCCTTGTATGTCATGAACCCTATTCCCATTGAGTCTTTACCCCTACCACCTCATCCACTTTACATGGACTAGAGAGGGATATTGGTGCAAACGTGCCACCAAGGCACGTCCGCTCTCACAGGACCTTCTTCTATTCCGGCCCGAAGAACTCGAAGGTTCTTCTATTTCCCTAATGGGAAATCTACACCCACAGCAACCTTTCTCCGAGGTCAGCCAAATCTCGCTATCTCGCGAGTTCATGACGCAAAGCCTCCAACTCTTCCTTTCAAACCTTGCGATACCTGACCTGACGATGCGGGTATAGCTCCTTCTACATGCAACCATGGGCTAGGCTTAAATGTTAGTGCCTCTCGCAACCTTGCCACCTCACAACCTCGCAGGTTGAACCGTCGAACTTTCACCCTCCTATTCCGCGAGTCCCCGAGATGCGAGAATTCAACGGAATGCTGACTCTATCTCCAAGCAACGTGTGTCCACCCGTCGGTCGCGCGATCCCACCTTATGCTCTACCACGCATCCACACGAACCTCGGCTCCTCGACACTTCGCGACTCACGAATCCTAACACCAATACTTCGGGACTTCTCGCGGCGAGATCCCGAGGGCTTCGTGCCACCTGTATTCCACTCGCCGACTCTGCTATGGCCCACACTATCCTCCAGATGTCGGGATATCGCTTTCTCACAACCTCGCGATCCCTGTGGCCCAATTCTCGAACCTTTTCTTGTGAGGTCCCGAGGCACGATCCCACGTGCAGATCCAACGGTCCTCCTGTGATCCGGATCCAACGGTTATCCTCCTTCTCGCGCCTCGCGTCCTCGCGACTTGGAGTACCCAATGTTTGTCTCTCACCCTACGAACTCCCTAGTTCGTGAGATCTCTCGATCTCTCACCACCTGTCCTCCTCTGATGGACAGCTACAATCCTCTCGCTCCTTCGCCGCTTCGCGTCCTCGCACCTCGCGACTCTGAATGCCCAATACTTGGGCTTTCACCCTGCGAACTCCCGAGTTCGCGAGATCTCTTGATCTCTGCCACCTGTCCTCCTCAGATGGACGGTTCTTAGCCTTCTCGCCACTTCGTTGATCGCGAAGCTAAAGGACTTCCCTTTCGGTCCTACAATGTCCGAGTCTGGGAGATGAGAGAATCTCCTTACACACATCCTCCTTAATGAACGACTCTGATCTTGTCGGGATATCACGTCTCGCGATATCGCTGTTCTTGCTACACAACCTTTGGAGCTTCAACTCGCAAGTCCCCGATACATGATACCACGTGTATATCCTATGGCTCCGGTGACTCGGAATCGACGGCCCTTGCCCCTCCTGAGCTTCAAACTCTTCGGACCTTCCCTCCGTAACCTCCTTGCATCTCTGCAAGATCTAACGATCCTCAGAACTTCGTGAAATCTCTTCAGAAGATTTCGATCGTCCGTTTTTTCTTGGGAAATCTACGAAATGAAAAAGAGTATCTCTCCACGAGATTCCTTCACCTTTTCGCCAACCTGCGATGCTTCTTCCTGACTTCAAGTCACACTTATCTACGCTGATATTCAACAAATCAGAGGCCTACCCTTCCTGAGCTTTGCTAAATTACTCCAACCTCAACGAGGTTCTTTGCACGCACTCCTTGCGGCAATCCTGCGAACACTTCAACTGTTCGAGCTTCCTTGACTCTGCGTATGCCCGTAGCAGTAGTCCTTCAATACTTATACTCAGTGTCACGACTGAGACTCTTCTTAGCCTATGCACTCCTTGCACGGCTCTAGCAACCCGCGTTCACTCCTGATCGATTGAGAACAAGAGTTAACTCTCTGAGCCTTCTATCAACGCACTCCTTGCGGACGACTTCAACTGCACTCCTTGCAGGCATCCGTGCTCAAGTAGAGAAACAATTGAAACTCATTCCACTTCCTCTCAGATTTTGATCTTAACACATGAAATCATACACACAACATAATAACAAGTGCATAACAGGAAACAATATTCATAAGCAGAGCATTCAACACACATACACAGAGAATAACACAATAACCATGAATCTGAATCAACTTCTTCTATTAATTCAAGATCTGTACATGGGTGTTTTCTACAGTTCTCTGCTATTCTCCTATGCTCTGGATTCTTCTTATTCCTATTCCTGAACTATGTTACAATGCACAATGAGGGTGTCTATATCCTGTTTCCCTCTTTTCTTCTAGAACTGTCTAACCTACAAATTCAATTCTATCTACCTGCATCTACCACTATAAATGCCTCTGTCTATCTCAGACGAGAGTGTATGGCTCGAGGTCTGATTACATTTTTACCAAGGCGCCATATTAAATGATCTCATTTATGTTTAGTGCATAAATTTCAAGGGGAAAATTTAAAAATTCAGAAACTTGCGCTGGACGTCTTCCAGCTGTTTTCTGCTTCCACATTGGTTTTTCTTGTCGTGAAGGATGCTCCTGCATCATACTCCCTCGCTTGAAAATTTGCATGGGCTCCTGTCCATGAGCTCCTGCACGGTATGTCCATGCTTTTGTATCTCTGCTTCAATCTCCCAACTGGCATATGCTTCTGCCACTGGACCTCTGGTTGATCATCACCTTCTGCTCCTGCTTCATCAACTCTATATGGATATAAATCCAAAACATTAAATATCAGAGAAATTCCGATCCCATCTGGYAACTCAATTTCATAAGCGTTCTGTCCCATTTTCTTTAAGACCTTGCATGGTCCGATTTTCTTCATTTTAAGCTTGTTGTATGTTCCTCTCGGGAATATTTCCTTCCTCAAATGTGCCAGAACCAGATCACCAACTTCAAACTGAAGTTGTCTTCGATGCTGATCTGCTCTGCGCTTGTACTCCTGACTTGACTTCAATAGTCGCTCCTTCACCTGGCTGTGAAGTTCCTTCATCGCTTCAGCGAATTCTCCTGCACTAGCACTGCTAGTATCAGTCTGTTCTGAATCCCTCAGTTCAGAAACTCCTCTTGGCTGCATTCCATATACAATCTGAAATGGACTTTTTCCTGTGCTTCGATTTACTGAATCATTGTAAGCAAACTCTTCCTGTGGTAATATGCTATCCCAGCTGTTATGGTGTTCTATCACCAAAATTCTCAACAAGTCTCCCAGACTTCTGTTGACCACCTCTGTCTGTCCATCCATCTGAGGATGATAAGCAAAACTAAACATTAAATTAGTTCCCATCTTCTTCCATAATGTTCTCCAGAAATTCCCTATGAATTTTGTGTCTCTGTCCGAAACTATGCTTTTCGGCAATCCATGGAGTCGAACAATCTCTTTGAAAAACAAATTTGTGATGTGGGTCGCATCACTGGTCTTCTGGCATGGAATGAAGTGTGCCATCTTAGAAAACCTTTCAATTACCACAAATATTTAATCAACACCTCTTTGTGTCCTCGGCAACCCCAACACGAAGTCCATGCTAATTTCATCCCACGGCTTCTCAGGTATGGGCAATGGTTGATAAAAACCTGCATTCTACTTTCTTCCCTTTGAATGCTGGCAAATCATGCATCTGTCCACAAACTTCTTGACTTCTAACCACATCCCTGGCCAAAAGTATGACTCACTCAGATTTGCAAATGTCTTATCATGGCCAAAATGTCCTGTTAATCCACCGCTGTGCTTCTCTTTCAACAAGTTCTCCCTCATGGAGCAATTCAGAATACACAGTCGATTCCCTTTGAAGAACAATCCATCTTGGATCACATACTCTATCCACTGACTTTTGTCTCTGAGAACTGGATTCTCAGTTGCTTCATAAGCTTCCTTAAAGTCTGAATCATCTGCATACATGTCCTTAAGATCATCAAAGCCTAACGTCCTGACTTTGAATTCCTGCATCAACAAACTTTTCCTGCTCAAAGCATCAGCCACTTTGTTAGCAGTACCAGAACTATGTTTTATCACAAAAGTGAAATTTTGCATGTATTCAACCCATTTAACATGCCTCTGATTCAACTTTTCCTGTTGAGTCACAAATTGTAATGCATGGTTATCACTATATAAAACAAATTCTTTTGGAATCAAATAGTGCCTCCATTTCTTCAATGCCTGTATGATGGCATAGAATTCTTTATCATACGTGGAGTACTTTTCTTTTGCCTCATTCAGCTTCTCGCTGAAATATTCAATCGGTCTGTCTTCCTGACTCAAGATCGCTCCTATGGCAAACCCGCTTGCATCACATTTCACCTGAAATGTCTTTTGAAAATATGGCAACACCAAAACTGGTTGTTCCGTAATATTTTGTTTCAATAAATTGAAACTCTTCTCAGCCTCTTCAGTCCAGTGAAAAGATTTATGTCTTTTCTTCACTGTATCCATCATTGCTGCACTAATTCCACTGAAATTTCTAACGAATTTCCGGTAGAAACTAGCCAGTCCATGAAAACTCCTCACTTCGAATACGTTCCTCGGTGATGGCCAATTCTTGATTACCTCCACCTTATCTGGATCCATCCTCAGTTCATTTGCAGATATAACAAACCCCAAATAAATGAGTTATGTCTTCATGAATGAGGACTTCTTCATGTTTATCAGCAGCTTCTCCTGCTGTAGCTTCCTCATCACAATGGCCAAATGCTTCAAATGCTCAGCCTTTGTCTTGCTGAAAACCAATATGTCATCCAGATATATGATGACAAAATTCCCGATGAACTCCTTCAGGACTTCATTCATCAACCTCATAAAGGTACTTGGTGCATTTGTCAAGCCAAATGGCATGACAAGCCATTCATACAAACCTTCGTTTGTCTTGAATGTTGTTTTCCATTCGTCACCTTCTCTCATACGAATCTGATGATATCCACTCTTCAAATCTATCTTTGAAAAAAAAATTGCCCCACTTAAGCAATCCATCAGATCATCCATTCTTGGCAATGGGAATCTATACCTGATAGTTATCTTATTAATGGCTCTTGAATCAGTGCACATCCTCCAGCCTCCGTCTTTCTTCGGACTGAGTACTGTTGGAATAGCACATGGACTCAAGCTTTCCCTGACCAAACCTTTGTCCAACAACTCATGGACCTGTCTTTTAACTTCTTCATTCTCTTGCGGCGTAAATATGTACGCGGCTTTGTTTGGAAAACTAGCTCCTGGTATGAGGTCTATATGGTGACTCACACTCCTCATCGGTGGTAACGAACAAGGTAGTTCGTCCACTACAATATCAGCGAACTCTTCCAGCAGTTCCTGAACTTCTCCTGGCAAATCGTCCACTCTTGTGCTAGTCAGAACAATTCTTGGTTTTCTGACCACAAAGAATTGTGGATCCTCCTTCTTCTTAACTTCTGTAAGTAGTTCCTTCCCACTCATGAGAAGTACTATGTTGTTTACTTCTAGCTTCACCTCTTTATCTTCAATTGGACACAACATGTGAGTCCTCCCATTCTTCTTCAGGGTATAGGTGTTCATCCTCCCATCATGAATTACATTTCTATCATATTGCCATGGTCTACCCAGCAATAAATGACAGACATCCATAGGAATAACATCACATAAAATCTTATCATTATATCCTCCTATCTTAATGTCAACTAAGCACTGTTTAGTGACATTTACCTGATGTCCATTCTGTAGCCATGAAACTTTGTATGGTTCCGGGTGATCAGTTGTCTCCAGCTCCAACTTTTCTACCATCTCGGTTGAAACGATATTATCGGTGCTTCCACTGTCCACAATGACCTTGCATGCCCAACCCTTGGTCTTGCAAGCAGTCCTAAAAAGACTGTTCCTCTGTGTTGGATTCTCCATCTCCTTCTCTGGCGTCAAAAGGGATTTTCGCATCACTAGCGATCTTCCGCCTTCAGCGTACTCTGTCTCAACATCTCGCCTCTGTGCCTCGGCGATGTGAGTCTCTCCAGTTTCTTTCTTTTTCTCTGGACACTAAAATGACCTGTGTCCATTTTTTCCACACGTGAAGCATGTGATTACTCCACCTCTTCCTCTTCCTCTACCTCTGGTACGAGGAAACCTATTATTGTCAGCATATCCTCCTCTTTGTTCAATTTGTTGTCCTCGTTGCTCAACATATGGTCTTCTCTGTGAGGTTCCACCTCTTTCAATCCTTCCATGAGGCTTCTTCCATTCCTCCTCGGGCTTCTGGTATTTATATTGGGCAACCGATTTACCTTTGGGCTGACTTCTGCCTCGGCCTCTCTGACTTTGTTTACGGCTCAGCTTCTCCTCAGCTTTCAGAGCCAACTGGTAGGCATCCTCCACCATTCAGATGGTTTCCATATTTAATTCATCCTGAATTTCATACCTCAGGCCATTCAGATACCTGCCCACCTTTTCGTCATTTCTTTCGCGATGACCTACCCTGATATTCAACCTGTAAAATTCCTCAGTATACTCCTTCACTGTCATCAGCTTCTATCTCAGGTTCTGCATCCTCCTGAACAGAGAAATTTTATAATCCCTGGGAATGAATTTTGCCTTCATCTTTGCAATCATCCTGTCCCAGCTCTTAATCTTCTGCTTGCCTTGGCAACGCCTGTCAGCTTGCAGTTCATCCCACCACAAGGCTGCATGTCCTTTTAATCTTGTGACGACATGTCTAACCTTTTTATCATCTTCGATATCCTCATAATCAAAATAAGTATCAAGAGCTCTAATCCAGTCTAGCAGCTCTTCCGCATCCAGACTCCCTTCATAAGCTGGAATGTCCATCTTTGTTTTCAAACTCATCCGAGCGATAGCCTTAATTAAACGCTCATTGGTTGCATCTTCCGCTGGGATTTCTTCTTCTTCACGTCCAACATCACCTTCATCTTCGGATTCACTGATCTCTCCTGCATCAGCTCTTCACCTTTCTCTTGTCTCCATGTCCTCCATTCTGGCATGAATATTTCGCATTCCTCTTTCCACGTCTGGATTATGTCCTTGCCTACCTCTTTCTCTGGAAATTTCTCTTCCTCTGGACAATTCCCTTTCCTCCTCTGGATCGGGTGATTGTCTACCTCTTCTTCTTGGCGGCATGGTGAATTCTCCCTTTTTCTCTGCTACAGAAAGCAAAGAAGCTTTTTTGGTGCTCTGATACCACTTGGTGCAAACGCGCCACCCAGGCACGTCCGCTCTCACAGGACCTTCTTCTATTCCGTCCTGAAGAAATCGAAGGTTCTTCTATTTCCCTAATGGGAAATCTGCACCCACAGCAACCTTTCTCCGAGGTCAGCCAAATCTCGCTATCTCGCGAGTTCGTGACGCAAAGCCTCCAACTCTTCCTTTCAAACCTTGCGATACCCGACCTGACGATGCGGGTATAGCTCCTTCTACATGCAACCGTGGGCTAGGCTTAAATGTTAGCGCCTCTCGCAACCTCACCACCTCGCAACCTCGCAGGTTGAACCGTCGAACTTTCACCCTCCTATTCTGCAAGTCCCCGAGATGCGAGAATTCAACGGAATGCTGACTCTATCTCCAAGCAACGTGTGTCCACCCATCGGACGCGCGATCCCACCTTATGCTCTACCACGCATCCACACGAACCTCGGCTCCTTGGCACTTCGCGACTCGTGAATCCTAACGCCAATACTTCGGGACTTCTCGCGGCGAGATCCCGAGGGCTTCATGCCACCTGTATTCCACTCGCCAACTCTGCTATGGCCCACACTATCCTCCAGTTGTCGGGATATCGCTTTCTCGCAACCTCGCGATCCCCGTGGCCCAATTCTCGAACCTTTTATTGCGAGGTCCCGAGGCACGATCCCACGTGCAGTTCCAACGGTCCTCTTGTGATCTTGATCCAACGGTTATCCTCCTTCTCGCGCCTCGCGTCCTCGCGACTTGGAGTACCTAATGTTTGGCTCTCACCCTGCGAACTCCCGAGTTCGTGATATCTCTCGATCTCTCGCCACTTGTCCTCCTCTGATGGACGGCTACAATCCTCTTGCTCCTTCGATGCTTCGCGTCCTCGCGCCTCGCGACTCTGAATGCCCAATACTTGGGATTTCACCCTGCGAACTCCCGAGTTCGCGAGATCTCTCGATCTCTTCCACCTGTCCTCCTTAGATGGACGGTTCTTAGCCTTCTCGCCACTTCACTGCTCACGAAGCTAAAGGACTTCCCTTTCGGTCCTCCAATGTCTGAGTCTGTGAGATGAGAGAATCTCCTTACACGCGTCCTCCTCAATGAACGACTCTGATCTTGTCGGGATATCGCATCTCGTGATATCGTTGTTCTTGCTACACAACCTTTGGAGCTTCAACTCGCGAGTCCCCGATACACGATACCACGTGTATAACCTACGGCTCCGGTGACTCGGAATCGACGGCCCCTACCCCTCCTGAGCTTCAAACTCTTCGTACCTTCCCTCCGTAACCTCCTTGCACCTCTGCAAGATCTAACGATCCTCGAAACTTCGCGAAATCGCTTCAAAAGATTTCGATCGTCCATTTTTTCTTGGGAAATCTACGAAATGAAAAAGAGTATCTCTCCACGAGATTCCTTCGCCTTTTCGCCAACCTGCGATGCTTCTTCCTGACTTCAAGTCACACTTATCTACGTTGATATTCAGCGACTCAGAGGCCTACCCTTCCTGAGCTTTGCTAAATTACTCCAACCTCAACGAGGTTCTTTGCACGCACTCCTTGCAGCAATCTTGCGAACACTTCAACTGTTCGAGCTTCCTTGACTCTGTGTATGCCCGTAGCAGCAATCCTTCAATACTTTTGCTCAGTGTCATGACTGAGACTCTTCTTAGCCTGCGCACTCCTTGCATGGCTCTAGCAACCTGTGTTCACTCCTGAGCGATCGAGAACAAGAGTTAACTCTCTGAGCCTTCTGTCAATGCACTCCTTGTGAATGACTTCAACTGCACTCCTTGCAGGAATCCGTGCTCAAGTAGAGAAACAATTGAAACTCATTCCACTTCCTCTCATATTTTGATCTTAACACATGAAATCATACACACAGCATAATAACAAGTGCATAACAGGAAACAATATTCATAAGCAGAGCATTCAACACACATACACAGAGAATAACACAATAGTCATGAATCTGAATCAACTTCTTCTATTAATTCAAGATCTGTACATGGGTTATTTCTACAGTTCTCTGTTATTCTCCTATGCTCTGGATTCTTCTTATTCTTGTTCCTGAACTATGTTACAATGCACAATGAGGGTGTTTATATCCCATTTCCCTCTTTTCTTCTAGAATTGTCTAATCTACAAATTCAATTCTATCTACTTGCATCTACCACTATAAATGCCTCTGTCTATCTTAGACGAGAGCGTATGGCTCGAGGTCTGATTACATTTTTACCAAGGCGCCATATTAAATGATCTCATTTATGTTTAGCGCATCAATTTCAAGGGGAAAATTTAAAAATTCAGAAACTTGCGATGGACGTCTTCCAGTTGTTTTTTGCTTCCACGTTGGTTTTGCTTGTCGTGAGGGATGCTCCTGCATCAGATATCTTGGAAGTTCTCCTTGACCTAGGGCAATACCTACCCAATAGGAAACCTTGTCAACCCTCCCATACTTAAGCTTGACAAGTCACATAGTGTCTTTGAGCTCTTAATTGTTTGATATCGTGATATTTGATGCACATGCTTAGATGGCTTATTTATTGATTGGATCCACTTATCATGATGTTATAACTTGATATCCTTGGAGGGCATGTTCATTTGTCTTTGCAAGACCTAGTTGGTGGACAATTTTGGGAGAACAAGCCTAGCTTGGGATTCCATGGGGCTATAAGCCCACAAGTTGGATGTCGTGGGCCCGCATGCTGGATGAGAGAGATCAGACTTAGACGAACTTGATGATGACTTGGACGATATAGCCCACCCCTTACTTTCCAAACGATTTTCCCAGGAGGGGAAAAAAGTTCCACTTTTGAGCTTGGCGTTATGATAATGGGGGCCTAGTGCATGGTGGTGAGGTGCCACTCTTTGACATATGGACATTTTAGGAGGAGAAGGATCTTCACCATGATATGAGTGCCTAGATGCTTGAAACATGTCCTTTGGAGGCCCATCCATGCTTCTCCAACACCAACGACTTCCTCAAAGTGGAAAAACATTCCCTAAAGGGGTGACATCCTCCTAAATTAGGGTTTAATTTGTGCAAAAAGTGAAATTTTAAGTGAATTGTTTAATATTACTTTGTTAAGGGGGAAAGATTAGGGTTTTTTACCCCTAATCTTGTGTTTTACTCCTTATTTTGTGGACAAATTATGTTAGCTACTTTTAGTATAAATAGAGATCATAAGATCTCATTTCAAGCATAACTCTCCCTCTTGTGAGAGAATTGGTCTAAAATTTCCGGCCCTCTTGGCTCTTTTATCTCTCGTGCACTTGTTTTATGGCTATGTTTATGAATGGTTGATGGAGGAGGCCTAACGCTAGCTTTGGATGATGCTTTCTAGCTCTTGTGGTGATTTATCTTGGCATTTCTCTTGATCTTGGTATGGTTTTTTACTATTATGCCATCATTTTTCAAGTTCAAGTATTGGTATGCTAGGATCTAGGTGGGAAGTATAAGGGAATACACCCCCACCATAGCCTTCATCGTTTTATTTGCTTAATCTCATTGATTAAGGGTTTGCTAAGAGAAGTATAAGGGCATACACCCTCTTAGATTAAACCCTAGCTTAGAGAAACTTCCATTGGGGAGTAAAAGGGATTACACCCCAAAGGAGGTAGCTTCTCCGATATCCTTGTGACTCCATTAACCCAATAGTAAAGGCACTAGTCATTGATGTGTTGCATTGGAGAAATGAAATATTTCATTGGGAAACGTGATTTTTGGTCATTTTTACTTCTTGCAAAGTGGATTGTTTTCCTTGTGCCTTGGGCACTTCACAACCACTAGGTAATCCCAATATAGGGGATACTTATTGATGCTATTACAAAATTTCATACTCATCCATTAGGGCTGCATAAACCCTAACTTACTTGCTTGAATAACTCTCTTATCAACCATTGGATTTTTCTCAAAGTTTGCACACTTGTTCTCCTTGGTCCAATGCACTTTTTGGAAAAGTTTGAGGAGATTTTAGTGGCTGATTTACTTGCTGTAATACATTGAATTATACAGCCATAAGGCTGATATAATTTTCTGCAGACAAGTGTTTACAACAGTGTTATATTTTATGCTAAGAGTATTGGTTTTTCATCTTGAGTTTAGCTAGTCATTTACTAGTTTTTCTCTTGCATTTTCTACTTGATCTTTAGCATTTATTGAGCAGATTATAGTACCTTTTTATTGCTAATATATACTGTTATCTATTTCTGCAAATTAGGGACAACAAGATTAACTTTCTGATCCAACTAACATATACTATTTCAAAGTGTCTTTTCTTGTGTCTCGGGCAGGTACAATCATCCAGAGAAGTGTTATATTTGTGGGGCAACAATTACTTGAATTGCAAGGAATCTCTTTCCACCTTTCACTCCACTTAGAATTTACCTATAGGGGCTTCATTTCCATCCATATTCATCTCCATATAAATCCCCCTAGGGTCACTAGGATCGCCTCCCTAGAGCGACCTAGTCACTCGTGAAGTGCGAGACCTACATCGAGGGGACATTGGGTGTAGGATTCCCAAGTTGTAGCACTTGTTCTATTGTTGGGTAGGGATTTTCCCAACCTACAAATTGTGCTATACAATTTTTGCGTCGTTGTCAGGGAGTATTTTTAATCCTCTTCGTACCCTAACGATACTTTGGTAATCTATCCCAAATCATTTCCCTTAGCTTACCTGGCGACTCCACCTGAGGAACATTCCCTTTCCACCTTCCTTGATGAGTTAATTTTGAAATTCATCTAGCGAATCCACCTTCCGAGAACATTTATTTCCCCAAACCTTTTCCCTCTGGGAGGTTCAATCCTTCTAAGGTTTACCAAAGAAGGCCTCCTCTCAAGTATCTCACTGCTAAAACCCTTTTCCATTGATCCATTCCCCTTGCTCCAATGGCTCGCCCTTAGGAAAGATGCGTATACAAACCCATTAACATGACCAATATCTAAGGCTACCCTAACCAGATGCCAACAAATGTCAACAAGTGGTTTCCAAAGTTCCTAAGAAACAATGTGATAATTTTCGAAGACCACATTTATGTCGTGGGTCGGGATATGGACAATGCAGGTATTGATCATGAAGATGTGGCCATGAGAATTTTCACTTCATCATTGACTGAAGAAGCTCTTGATTGGTTTAGAGGAATCCCTGATAATCATATCACAACCAATGATGCCTTTTCCACCTTATTTAAAAGCAGATGGTCAAGGAAAGCAGATGGTGGGACACTTGGGACTCAGTTCAATCAAATAAATAAAAAGGAGAATGAAACGGTAAATGAATTCATTTCAAGATTTGAGAGGTTGTATAATCAAATTCCAACAGATTACCATCCTACAACATCATCAATTCATCTGCTTTACATTAATTCCTTTGAGGGGCAGTTCTAATACATTCTTAAATATAAAAATCTCACATCATTGGCAAAAGTTAAAGAGTTCAGTATCAACATTGAAGAGAATCTCCTTGATTAAAAAATAGAACATTTTTAGTATCCCCGCAATAAGACATAATCAAGGAAAAAGGTTTCCAACAATAGTGTTCCTAATCCAATTACTCTCCTGACTCAGAAAAGAGACCAGATGAATACTCAGTTTGTTCAGGTGCAGAATCAACTTATGAACCATATGACTACAATGGAAAGAAATCAATCTGCTCCTAGACCTCATTTTCCCATACAACAAAGATATGCCACCAATTGGAATCCAATACCTCAACAAGAGGCAAAGGCCCCAAATATTTTGAAATCTGTTGGGACAGTTGATATAGAATCTTGGTGTCTCCCATGCCAAGAAACCCATAGGGAAGATGGATTCCCCCGACAAGACGAATATTATCCTAACGATATAAACTTCATGATTTGCAATCTCAATGATGAACATGTTACTCAAGAATATATCAATGAAGCCAGAAGAATAAGAGAAAGAGAGGGGAGAATCCGGTCCTTAAATAAACTAACAGATGATTAAAAGAAGGAATTAAGGAGGAGGGAAATTCTAACCTACAAAAGAAAAAATGCTTCATCCCCTCCATTACAGCCTAATACTCCTCTTCCAATGGTAGAAAAGGTGGATCCACCACCTCCACCACCGATATGTGAGTTACTTCCCAAGCCAACTCCCACAGATGAAATTTAGTTGAATATAGATGTTGCAAACATGTTTGGAAAACTGAATATAATGGTCCCATTGACAGAGATGTGCAAGATCCCCTCCGTGAAAAGGGAAATTTTGAGGATATTATAGGTGATAGCTGAGAAAGAGGATCCTCTTGTCATGTTAAACACTATGTATTTTAATTGGCCAAAAGACAAGAATCCTCCCTTCTATATCTCATTAGGCATGAATGGCCTCCGCTTAAACAACTGCATGCTTGATTCATGGGCCTCAACAAATATCATATATTTGAAGGTAATGAAACAGATTGGTTTGAAGACAACCCGGCCTTATGGAAATGTTTGTGGTATTGATTGAAGAAGAGTTAATTTCTTGGGAGTATGTGAAGACGTTGAGGTATTTCTAATAGATTTTCCACATATCAGCGTACTCATGGACATATTGGTGATTGATGTCCCTAATGCATGGGGAATTCTCTTGTCGAGGAACTAGTCCTTAGCCCTTGGAGTTTTCCTTAGTATGAACCTTACACATGCATATATTCCCATGGGTGATGAAATATATGAGATATTACATAACAGGGAAAAGAAAGATACACATGTGATGAATTTGAGGGGCCCCGACTATGTTAATGAACACTACCATGATATTCCTCCTCATATTTTTTAGTATGATCCATCCGAGTTACCCTTCATGCAAGAAGATGTAGTAGAGATGTTTCTCCCATTGACAGATAAAAAGAAGACTTCATAGTGCCATAGGAAGGAGTTAGAATCTATTCATATTATACAAAAGGAAGATGAGAAAAATGAAGAATTCATCGAAGATACAGTCCATAGAGAGCCTCCACACGATAAGAGTACACCTTGCATCGTTTTCAATGAAGGAAGTCTTGTGCTCATGTGGGACAAAAGAAAGGGCACACCCAGATATGACCAAGAAGATAACAATTCATGGCTTGGCCCTTACGTCATCAGGAATAAGTCTGACAAAGAAATATACTATCTGACAACATTAGACGGGAGAAAGATGCCATTACTAGTAGATGGGTCTCTTCTCCAACCTCACATCTAGGTCACATGACTTCTTCAGGGCCCATGCACCAGGTAAGTATGTAAGTCATTTTGATTCCCTTCATTTGCATATTGATTTCTCATACTAGTTTAGATGCACTTCATTTTCATTTTGCTCTACTTGCATATTGATTTCATGCTTAGTTTAGAATTTTTTGAAAAAATGTCAAAATTTTCTTTTTCTAGCTTAGTTGGTTTGGATTATGATCATATGAGAACAAGGATGAGTAGGCCATCCTGCACTTGACAGTTTGATGTTTCCTAGCAGGCACAGGTCTACCAGGAGATGTTGTGGTTCTCATGCACTCTACGGTGAACACATGTCCCCAAGTAGGAGCTAGATTTATCCCCATTTTGTGGATAACTAAGGAGATGATGTCTCAAGGCCCTCAGGTTGTAGATATGGAGTTCCGAGAGACTACATTACCAACAATACCATTTGCATATATGTAAACCCACTCACCACCACATATGGTCACAGGTTTGTAGATGGCATCCACCACACCAGCTGGCTCCCAAAAAGTAGTGGGCCTTGCTCCATGAGGTACAAGTCACTATTATGGTGAGCATCATTTCAATATTTAAGCCATTTAATTATGTTGTATCTTAGATTTGTCTAGATTCCATGATACGTGCTTGGACATTATGTCTTTTTCCCTGCTTCACCTTGGTGGTCAACATTGTACCCTAGTAAGTGGTTTTCCTTGGGGATAGGTTTGCTACTAGGAACTCCCTTAATGAGCCATCGTACCGTTCCTGACCATACTTACCACTTTCCATCATTATTCCCCTCCATTTCCTTATCTCTTGGGATTTTAGGGTATATTGACCCAAGAAGGGGTTGTCCCTCATTCTATGGGAAGAAGGGGATAAAGACCCAAATGGGTTGGTGTTGGGTAAAATATAAAAGCCTTATATAAACCTTCTATATGCTTTTCCCAGGGATCACCCATGAAAGCAATGAAACACTTATCTTTGAATAAATGGGACCCACAATAAAATAAAATGCTTAAACTGTTAGTTGAAGGATAGGAGGTCTCATCATGAGGTGACCTAGGACAAGACATGGATTAGAGAGGGATATCTTGGAAGTTCTCCTTGGCCTAGGGAAGGACCTACCCAATAGGACACCTCGTCAATCCTCCCATACTTAATCTTGGCAAGTCGCATAGTGTCTTTGAGTTGTTAATTGTTTGATATAGTAATCTTTGATTCACATGCTTAGATGGATTATTTATTGATTGGATCCACTTATCATGATTTTATGACTTGAGATCCTTGGAGGGTGTGTTCATTTGTCTTTGCAGGACCTAGTTGGTGGACAATTTTGGGAGAACAAGCCTAGCTTGGGCTTCCATGGGGATAGAAGCCCACAGGTTGGATTCCAAGGGCCCACATGAAATATGAGAGAGATTAGACTTGGACGACCTTAATTATGAATTGAACGATCTATCCCACCCCTTACTTGCCAAACAATTTTCCTAGGAGGGGAAAAACTTTCCACTTTTGAGCTTGACGTCATGTTCATGGGGGGACAGGGCATGGTGGTGAGGTGCCACTCTTTGACATATGGAGGTTTGAGGAGGATAAGGGTCTTTACCATGATATGAGTGACCATATGCTTCACACATGGCCTTTGGAGGCCCATCCGTGCTTCTCCAACACCAACGACTTCCTCAAAGTGGAAAAACATTCCCTAAAGGGGTGACATTCTCCTAAATTAGGGTTTAATTTGTGCAAAAAGTGAAATTTTAAGTGAATTGTTTAATATTACTTTGTTAAGGGGAAAGATTAGGGTTGTTGACCCCTAATCTTGTGTTTTACTCCTTATTTTGTGGACAAACTATGTGAGCTACTTTTAGTATAAATAGAGATCATAAGATCTCATTTCAAACATAACTCTCCCTCTTGTGAGATACTTGGTTTGAAATTTTCGGCCCTCTTGGCTCTTTTATCTCTTGTGCACTTGTTTTATGGCTATGTTTATGAATGGTTGATGGAGGAGGCCTAGTGCTAGATTTGGATGATGCTTTCTAGCTCTTGTGGTGATTTATGTATTTCTCTTGATGTTGGTATGGTTTCTACTATTATGCTATCATTTTTCAAGTGCAAGTATTTTTATGATAGGAGATAGGTGGGAAGTATAAGGGAATACACCCCCACCATATCCTTCATCATTTTATTTGCTTCATCTCATTGATTAAGGGTTTGCTAAGAGAAGTATAAGGGCATACACCCTCTTAGCTTAAACCCTAGCTTAGAGAAAATTGCATTGGGGAGTAAAAGGGCTTACACCCCCAAGGAGGTAGTGTCTCTAAGCTCATTTTGACTCCATTAACCCAATAGTAAAGGCACTAGTCATTGATTTGTTGCATTGGAGAAATAAAATATTGCATTGGGAAACATGATTTTTGGTCATTTTTACTTCTTGCAAAGTGGATTGTTTTCCTTGTGCCTTGGGCACCTCATAGCCACTAGGGATTCCCCATCTAGGGGATACTTATTTATGTTGTTACAAAATTGCATCTTCAGCCAGTAGGACCTCAGAAACCCTAACTTTCTTGAATAACTCTCTTATCAACCATTGGATTTTGCTCAAAGTTTGCACACTTGTTCTCCTTGATCCAATGCACTTTTTTGGAAAAGTTTGAGGAGATTTCAATGGATGATTTTCTTGCTGTAATACATTGAATTCTACATCCATAAGGCTGATATAATTTTCTGAAGACAAGTGTTTACAACAGCCTCATCTTTTATGCTAAGAGTATTGGTTTTTCATCTTGAGTTTAGCTAGTCATTTACTAGTTTTTCTCTTGCATTTTCTACTTGATCTTTAGAATTTATTGAGAAGCTTATAGTACCTTTTTATTGCTGATATATACTGTTATCTATTGATACAAATTAGGGACTACAATATTAACTTGTTTATCCAACTAACATATACTATTGCAAAGTGTCTTTTCTTGTGTCTTGGGAAGGTACAATCATCCGAAGAAGTTTTATAGTTGTGGGGAAACAATTACTTGACCTGCAAGACATCTCTTTCCACCTTTAACTCCAATTATACTTGAACTATAGGGGATTCATTTCCATCCATCTTCATCTCCATCCCAATCCCCCTAGGGTCACCAGGATCGCCTCCCTAGAGTGATCTAGCCACCCTTGAAGTGTGGGACCTACATCGAGGTGACATTGGGTGTAGGATTCCCAAATTGTAGCATGTGTTCCATGGTTGGGTCAGGATTTTTCCATCCTACAACTTGCGCTATAACAAGCATCATAAAGAAAATTCTGTTCATATCCTCTCATAAAGTTGAAGCATGAGATTCTAAACATAATCATGTCCAAGGTCTCAACAAGCTCAAAGTTGCCTCTGCAAAAAAGGCTTAATCAAGTAAGAAAACATGGGTGTTACACACATAGACCAAATCCCAATTGGCCAGTGGTTAAATAATTTAGGGTATTGTATCAATACTCTCCCCATAGGGATATTGTGAAGTATGGCCTCAACACTCTCCCCACAAGGCTATTGAATGATATGGGTTCAACACCCTCCCCATGGGTCTATTGTGTGATATGTGCTCAACACTCTCACCATTATGGAATAGCAATGGAAACATGTAGTCTGCCCCAAACTATAGAAAAAATACCAAGGCACAAAATTTTTATCATAACAAAATAACAAAAATAATGATTAACACCATTCCTAATACTCCCACCCAAAAATAAGAAGTTCCAAGATCCAAAAGCTTAAATATCCCTAAAATCGCCTAAAGAAAAATATCCAAAATCCAAGCCCTAGATCCCAAAAAGGAGCTACCTTAACTATGAACTTATGTACTTAGGGTTTGTAAGCTATGGCTTGATTCTATGGTAATCCCTCCTCCATATCACATCACTAGGTGTGCCAAACCAAAGTATATGAAAGGTAATTTACAACAAATATGTCACTTTTCCATAGTTAAACTCCCCCAAAGTCCTCACCTAGGGTAATCTAGGGTTTACATATATATGGACATTTAGGTTTGAGCATGGGGTCACCTTGTTGGAAAATGTTTACCAGGTAGCGTATGCTTGTCATTGATGGCAAGTACAACAGTGAAGATGGAATGAGTATAGGAAGAATGTAACAGACAGGCATCAGAAGTAGTCTGGGAAGACGCTACAGAGCAAGCTCGATAAGATCAGAAAATATAGCGCACTTAGGATCACAGGAAGATCAAAGGTCGAGGCCTTTGACACTTAGAAATTATTCCAAGTAAGGAGGATGCGTAAGCTTGGAGGAGAAGCGTCAGTGATCATTGGATCCCATCCCGAATTCCCGATGACCGTCAGATCGCAATGTGGACAAGAGGAGCGCACTGATATGGAGGATAGATCTTGGACGTTAGATCTGAGCACAGGGTCCGACCACCATTGGATCGAGGAGAACCTGCACGTTCTTTAAAGTGCAAGGAGAAAAGGGGCTCACAAAATCTCGAAAGAAGGAGGACCGTCCATCATCATGAAGGACACGTGGGGAAAGATTGTAAGTTCGCTGACTGGAGAGTCAAAGGAACAGGATTCCTTAACTTCTCGAAATCATAATGTAATCTGAGTCGTTAGATTAAGGTTGAATCTGGACCGTTGATTCCAGTCCATGTCAGGGTTTCTAGGGTCGCGTGTTGGAGATGTCAAAGAAACAATGCAACAAGAACGCCGAAATCGTGAAATCACGATTCAATCGTAGTCGTTGAATCAAGATCAGATATGGACCGTTGATCCAAGACCATTTCGGGGTTTTGACGATTGAGTGTTGAAGATGTCAAAAAAAATTAACATCAAGAATCCCGATATCGCAATATGCGAAATCGCGACGTAATTTCAACTGTCAGATCAAGATGTGATCTAGACCGTTGATACGACTCCATTACGGAGTTTCGTGGATCGGGACTTTGAAGTGACAAAAACACAGAACAACAAGAGTGTCGAAATCACGATGTGTGAAATCCCGACTGAATCAGAACCGTCAGATCAAGATGTGATCTGGATCGTCGATCCAACTCACGTCAGCTAGGAACACGTGGCACAACCAGGTAATGACAAGTGTCAGACTGATTCAACATATCAGGCACATGTAAGTCACGAATCAGAGTGACACGTGGCAGTATTCAACATGTGTCAATCCACATGTGATGTCAGCAGATTTACACCACTCGGGAGATGGACAGATGTCGGAGGATGCGAAGGGGCTAAAGGGAACGAGCCTTGTCACACGACCAGGTGGAGAACGATACAAAAGGTGACATGACAGGAGTGGGTCCCTTCATCAATACTCCATCATTCCGGACCCCTCCCCCCGTATTAAAGGTAGAAAGGCAAGGGGGGTCAGAAATCGTTTGAGCGTCATTGATATACGCACTCTAATCCTGACCGCTCGAGAGATGCGCACCCAATTCCGGACCCCCCCCCTCCGCTTAAAGGTAGAATGAAAAGGGGGCTCCAGAATCCAATCCCGACCATAGATCTGGGAACACAGATTATAGCCATCCAGATCTGCTCGATGCATATCCAAAAGGTGCATTTGCACCCCAAAATTAGGAAGGCATAAGCGCGTGGTCATAGCCATTGGTCACATCGATGGAAGATGGAGGTAGAAGCTAGAGGTGCTAATCTTGGCCACATAAATGCTGAAATGAATGCAATATCTAATAAAGTTCATCCAACGGCGGAGTTAAACCTAAAGGAGATCGGAGGGCTACTGATGCATGACACAGTGAAACTACCAGAAACCATTGATGGAGTCTGCCAGAGAAATCGAAGACACTTCGGTGTGATCACCAGAGGAGATGAAGAGTCTCTAAGATTCACCCAATGAAGAAAGACGATTCTTAGAGGGATTGACAGATGGATGAGCGTTAAAGTCTGTAACTGAAACAGAAGGCATAAGCTCGACTGTGCCAAAGAAGATGAGGAGTCTCAACTCCGAGAGAGGTTGATAAATCTCAGCAGAACACCCAGTGATGCTGGACGCATGGTGAAAACAACCAGAGTAGCTGAAGAGTCACGATGATGATCAGACAGAGCACTTAAGTCGCGAAGGAACTTGGTGCGGAGTGTGCATGCAGAGGCATTGCGAATATTGCATGCACAAGGAACACAGGTACTATAAGAATTATGAACGAAGAAGAAATGGTTGTTGTGATGGAGAGGATTCAAGTAAGAGTGAGGAGGCAGAGCGCAGGAGCAGAGATGCATGCAAGAGGAAGGTTGCATCAAAGAGATATGGTGCAGGGAGCATAAATGGCAGAGAACAGAAAGTGCAAGGGGCGTGCAAAAGACACTGATGCAGACAGGGCAGAGCAACGTAACAGAACAACATCAGGTCTGGTAAGACATTGAATAATTTAATATCACTGTAATAAGGTTCAGTAACAAAGAATTTATTGTTCAGGGTGGTTGGGAGGTGCTAGGGAGGACTGGTGTCCTCAAAAGGTTCTAGTAGGTGCTTGAACACATGGAGTTGGTGCTTCCTTCTAGTGGGTGCTAGAGAAACCAGGGAGTTGGTGCTTCCTTCTAGTTGGTGCTAAAGAAAACAGGGAGTTGGTGCTTCCTTCTAGTGGGTGCTAGAGAAAACAGAGAGTCGGTGCTCTCAGCAAGTTGCAGCTTGCAAAAACAGAGGTTGTAGCCTCACAATGAGTTGGTGCTCATATGTATGATAATGTAAAGAATATAGATAATACTTATCATATAAAGGAAAAAGAGGTGTTTACCCTGTATGGGTTTCCTCGGGAATTATCTGTCTCTATCTTTCTCATATATGTGACTAATGTTGAATGTGCCCCTGTTTAAATTCTCTGCATTATTGTGATTATCATTGAGTGCCTTGTAAAGATTTAAGAAGGAGCATAATTGTTTAAGCACGGTGACAACTGATTCACCCCCCCCCCCTCAGTTGTCCAACAATTGGTATCAGAGTGGGCCCCCTTTTATCTAAGGGTAGATCCTAGAGCTTAAACATGTCAGGCCATGAAGGAAATTCAACCAATAAGGCCCCTCTGTTCAATGGAACAAACTTTGCCTTCTGGAAAGTTAGAATGAGAACCTACATAATGGATTTAGGTGCAGATGTATGGGATGTGGTAGATACTGGGTATGTAAAGCCAGTTGTGCTAGCTAATAAGGATGACAAACTATAATTTAGCTTCAACTCTAAGGCTATGAATGTTATCTTGAGTGGGCTTGCAGAAGCAGAATTCATAAAAGTTATGCACCTAGAAACTACCAAAGAAATGTGGGACAAACTCATTAGCAGTTATGAGGGCAATGAGAAGGTAAAGGATGCAAAGCTTCAAACCTACAGAATACAATTTGAACAGCTGAAGATGAAGGAAGATGAAACTATTGGAAAATACTTTCTGAGAATAGAAGAAATGGTAAATTCAATGAAGGCACTTGGTGAAACAATTGGGGAACCTTCTTTAGTTCATAAAATCTTGAGATCTCTCCTAGATAGGTTCAACCCGAAGGTCTCTGCAATAGAAGAACTTAATGATCTAAAAACCTCGCAGTTTGATCAACTTCTAGGAACACTGACTGCATATGAAATGAGAATAGTTAAAGATAAACCCACCTCTAGAGAAGCATCATTTAAAGCAGACAAGAATGAGGATTTTGAGCCCGATGAAATTGAAGCAAAATTTGTGAAGAGATTGAAGAAGGGATCAGGCAAATGCAAAGGTAAACTGCCTTTCAAATGCTTTAACTGTGGAAGGATAGGTCATTTTGCAAATAAATGTCCACACAAGAAACATGATCAGAACTATGAAGGTGAAGAGAAGCACAAATCCAGGAGATTTGATAAAAAGAAAAGTTTAT
>ML782866.1:21999-124559 GCA_009831015.1 Picea engelmannii | reverse complement strand
AGAAAAATATCTAAGAGAAATGTTGAAAAGGTTTCAAATGGAAGATTCTAAACCTGTGGGTACACCTACGGTAACTGGATGTAAATTAAGCAAGGATGATGATTCACCTGATGTTGATCAAAGCTCATATCGATCAATGATAGGAAGCCTTATGTACATCACAACATCTCATCCAGACATAATGCATGATGTAGGAATGGTAGGAAGATATCAGGCTGCACCTAAACAGAGTCATTTGCAAGCTGTCAAAAGGATATTCAGGTATTTAAAATAAACAATGACTTATGGTCTGTGGTACCCTAGAAATCAAAGTCTTCAGTTGATTGCTTATTCAGATGCAGATTGGGCAAACTGTGTTGATGAGAGAAAAAGCACCAGTGGAGGAGCATTCTTCTTGGGTGACTCCTTAGTAGCCTGGCTTAGTAAAAATAAAGGTTCCATTTCTTTATCAACCACAGAGGCAGAGTACATTGTTGCTGCTACCTGTTGCACTCAGGTATTATGGATGATTCAGACACTTGCAGACTTAGAGGTAAAATACGCTGCACCGATCCCAATTCATTTTGATAACACTAGTGCCATCAGTGTGTCTAAAAATCCTATCTTCCACTCCAAGACCAAACATATTCCCATAAAATATCATTTTCTGAGAGAGCAGGTCACCAATCAGACTGTTCAGGTCCATTACATTCCCACTACAGAACAAATTGCAGACATCTTTACTAAACCCCTATCCAAGACACCGTTTGAATATCTCAGACAGAAGTTGGGTGTCATTTCGTTTCACACCTAAAAGAGTCCATCTTGTTAGGGGGAGTTTTGTATTGTTTGAATATCTAATGCCTCCTAAAATTACTGCACTCGCTTAGGGGGAGCATGTCACTTCTTTGACATTGACGTCAAAGGGGGAGAAAAGAATTCGGGTGTCTTAGTTGCCATCAATGCCAAAGGGGGAGATTGTTGGCAAATGTTTACCAGGTAGCATATGCTTGTCATTGATGGCAAGTACAACAGGGAAGATGGCATGAGTATAGGAAGAAAGTAACAAACGGGCATCAAAAGTAGTCTGGGAAGATGCTGCAGAGCAAGCTCGATAAGATCATAAAAGATAGCGCACTTAGGATCATAGGAAGATCAAAGGTCGAGGCCTTTGACACTTAGAAATTCTTCCAAGTAAGGAGGATGTGTAAGCTTGGAGGAGAAGCGTCAGTGATCGTTGGATCCCATCCCGAATTCCCGATGACCGTCAGATCGCAATGTAGACAAGAGGAGCGCGCTGATATGGAGGATAGATCTCAGACGTTAGATCTGAGCACATGGTCTGACCACCGTTGGATCAAGGAGAACCTGCACGTTCTTTAAATTGCAAGGAGAAAAGGGGCTCACAAAATCCCGAAAGAAGGAGGACCATCCATCATCAGGAAGGACACGAGGGGAAAGATCGTAATTTCGCTGACTGGAGAGTCAAAGGAACAGGGTTCCTTAACTTCTCGAAATCACGATGTAATCTGAGCCATCAGATTAAGGTTGAATCTGGACCATTGATTCCAGTCCATGTCGGGGTTTCGAGGGTCACGTGTTGGAGATGTCAAAGAAACAATGCAACAAGAATGCCGAAATCGCGAAATCACGATTCAATCGTAGTCGTTGAATCAAGATCAGATCTGGACCGTTGATCCAAGACCATTTCAGGGTTTTGAGGTTTGAGTGTTGAAGATGTCAAAGAATATTAACATCAAGAATCTCGATATCGCAATATGCGAAATCGTGACGTAATTGCAATCGTCAGATCAAGATGTGATCTGGACCGTTGATACGACTCCATTACGGAGTTTTGTGGATCGGGACTTTGAACTGACAAAAACACAGAACGACAAGAGTGTCGAAATCGCGATGTGTGAAATCCCGACTGAATCAGAACCGTCAGATCAAGATGTGATCTGGACCGTCGACCCAACTCACGTCAGCATACCACGTCAGCTAGGAACACGTGGCACAACCAGGTAATGACAAGTGTCAGACTGATTCAACATATCAGGCACATGTAAGTCACGAATCAGAGTGACACGTGGAAGTATTCAACACGTGTCAATCCACGTGTGATGTCAGCAAATTTACACCACTCGGGAGATGGACAGATGTCGGAGGACGAGAAGGGGCTAAAGGGAATGAGCCTTGTCGCATGGCCAGGTGGAGAACGATACAAAAGGTGACACGACAGGAGTGGGGCCCTTCATCAATACTCCATCATTCTGGACCCCTCCCCCCATATTAAAGGAAGAAAGGTAAGGGGGGTCTGGAATCGTTTGAGCGTCGTTGATCTAGGCACTCTAATCCTGACCGCTCGAGAGATGTGCGCCCAATTCCGGACCCTTCCCTCCGCTTAAAGGTAGAATGACAAGGGGGCTCTGGAATCCAATCCCAACCATAGATCTGGGAACACAGATTCTGGCTGTCCAGATCTGGTCGCTGCATATCCAAAAGGTGAATTTGCGCCCCAAACTTAGGAAGGCATAGGCGCGTGGTCATAGCCATTGGTCACATCGATGGAAGATGGAGGTAGAAGCTAGAGGTGTTAAGCTTGGCCACAGAAATGATGAAATGAATGCAAGATCTAATAAAGTTCATCCAATGATGCAGTTAAACCTGAAGGAGATCGGAGGGCTATTGATGCACGACACAATGAAACTGCCATAAACCATTAATGGAGTCTGCCAGAGAACTCGAAGACACTTCGGTGTGATCACCGGAGGAGATGAAGAGTCTCTAAGCTTTGCCCATTGAAGAAAGACGATTCTTAGAGGGATTGATAGATGGATGAGCGTTAAAGTATGTAACTGAAACATAAGGCATAAGCTCGACTGTGCCAAAGAAGACGAGGAGTCTCAACTGCCAGAGAGGTTGAGAAATCTCAGCAGAACACCCAGTGATGCTGGACGCATGGTGAAAACAACTAGAGAAGCTGAAGAGTCACGATGATGATCAGACAAAGCACTCAATTCACGAAGGAACTTGGCACAGAGTGTGCATGCAGAGGCATTGCGAATATTGCATGCACAAGGAACACATGTACTATAAGAATTATGAATGAAGAATAAATGGTTGTTGTGATGGAGAGGATTCAAGTGGGAGTGAGGAGGCAGAGCGCAGGAGCAGAGATGCACGCAAGAGGAAGGTTGCATCAAAGAGATATGGTGCAGAGAGCATAAATGGAAGAGAACAGAAAGTGCAAGGGGCGTGCAGAAGACACTGATGCAGACAGGGCAGAGCAGTGTAACAGAACAACATCAGGTCTGGTAAGCCATTGAATAATTTAATATCGTTGTAATAAGGTTTAGTAACAAAGAATTTATTGTTCAGGGTGGTTGGGAGGTGCTAGGGAGGACTGGTGTCCTCAAAAGGTTCTAGTAGGTGCTTGAACACAGGGAGTTGGTGCTTCCTTCTAGTGGGTGCTAGAGAAACCAGGGAGTTGGTGCTTCCTTCTAGTTGGTGCTAGATAAAACAGGGAGTTGGTGCTTCCTTCTAGTGGGTGATAGATAAAACATAGAGTCGGTGCTCTCAGCAAGTTGCAGCTTGCAAAAACAGAGGTTGTAGCTTCACAATGAGTTGGTGCTCATATGTATGATAATGTAAAGAATATAGATAATACTTATCATATAAAGGAAAAAGAGGTTTTTACCCTGTATGGGTTTCCTTGGGAATTATCTGTCTCTATGTTTCTCATATATGTGACTGATGCTGAATGTGCCCCTGTTTAAATTCTCTGCATTATTGTGATTATAATTGAGTGCCTTGTAAAGATTTAAGAAGAAGCATAATTGTTTAAGCACGGTGACAATTGATTCACCCCCCCCCTCAGTTGTCCAACACACCTTTTTCATAATATCAATATCCACAACATTTTTCTATCATTCGAGTTGTTCCTAAGATCTGACTAATGTTAATGCAGGTCCTGAGTGTGGATCCTTCAAATGTGACTCAATATGCCTACATATCTTTATTAGTATCCACATAAATAAAAATTATGAATGACACAATAATATAATAAGACATGTATTTGATCCACACATAGCACCAATCGCAAAGCGCATCGCATCAAATATAATCTCATAATTGGCCTTGACACATGAGAGAACATCAAAATAGCTAAAATGTCCAAAGTGGGGTGTTACAACTCCTCCCCCCTTGGAAAAGAGATGTTCCTAGAGATATTCAATAATAAACATGTCACAGTAAAGTAAATAAATTCCATTACTCCAATACATTAGTTCAAACATTATGTGATAAAGCACAAGCATCAAAAACCAACATTAGGTCCATGATATCTCATGAAATATAAGCATAAGATTCAAAACATAGGCAATGTGTCCAAGGTCTCAATAGGCTCAAATGTGTTTCCATGCATGATGTGTAAACAAGTAAGAAATGAGGTGTAACAATTCCTTCCCCCTTGGGGAAACGAGTCCCTAGAGTTAATCAACAGGAAACAAGTGAGGATAAAGTTCCCTCATATAAGAATACAAAAAATGGTGTACTATCAACAAAGAAACACACTTCTAAAAGTTCATCTAGTCATCCCACTTGAATGTTCCAAGCATCATTTCACTCATCAATAAGTGGTATCAAGCTTCAAGTCTCGTCACTTTAGGACTATTTTTTCTATATATTCCAATATCATTTGTTGACATCTCCAACCCATAGAGTATTCATTCATATACCAAACAAGGCAATCATCTAGGCATCAAAATGATCACATTAGATTTAGCTCTTAGACATCGATACTCATTATCACGAGTATTACTTATCCCCATCATAAGCATTGTCAATCAACTCATTAAGGATTCAAATATTATGGGGTCAATCTAATAATGCTCAACTTCCACATTTGTTATGGTCAATCTCCCTTAATCAATTTCCAAAAGATCTCATCTTGCACCAAGTCTCCAAATTCCATCCATAACATCAACCATTACCATGTATTTCATTGAATCAATGCTTCCTACAATAATCCTTATACACACATTCCTTTTTAATCAACTTAATTTCCAAATCTTGATCCCCAATGAGAAATTCATATCCCCTCTAACCAAGAGAAACCTATGTCTGAAAAATCTCTTGGCAAATAAATTATCCCAATAGGCCACCCAATCTACATATTACCCATATATATTTAGAACAATGAACTCTTCATCGAGCTCCTTGGAAAAAATAACTGTACCTATAATACAATCAAAGTAGAAAGTATTAGTACATTTTTTACTTTTATTCTTCCAAAATATCACCCCCTTTGAATGACTAATAGGGTCCAAATAACAATATTTCCACTCCCTAATAAATTTATCCAATTCCTTAACACATTTGTGACCATTTCCAATGTCTCCTATAGCAAAATAATATCCAACTTGGGAAAATATCCCAAGACTCTACAAAAGGATTGTTTCTTCGAGGGATTGACCAACCCTCTCAGATTCAACAAAGTAACAATAATTGGGCACCATTCCTAGGGGTACATGTTACTCTAAGGACCCATCAATAAGTTGTTTTTTTCCAACCAAAACCTCCTTCTTAGATTTTTCTCAAGCCATTGACACAAGGGACTTCCTACCCTTGATAGTCCTCGAAGAACCAGAGACTTCATTCAACTCCATACCACCCACCATTCTTTGTTCTACATCCTTGTGCCCATAGGATCTAGGTCTAAGGAAATACCTAGAGGAAACCTTTGAACCCCTACCCTCCTCAAGAGATGAACATGGGGTATTAAAAAAACTATGGGATATTAGAAATTTCAGAAAGCTTACTTTTCCCTTTTAATTATCTTAGACATATTAAAGAAGGTGATACCATCTCATCAACCTTTTCCTCCATATATCGTAGAACAATAGGAGTTTTCAGGCTTGAACTCTAGCATAATTCACTCATATCCCCTACATAAACCAAATTTATAGAAAATAATATAGAGTAATAGAGTATACACTCACCCATTGTGATAGAATCATGTTAATCCTTTAGGACCATTTTCATAACATTCAATGAAAATGGGGTTTAAGGGATTTTGATTCTCCTTGTCTTCTTGTACTCCTCTTGAAGTCTTAAAACCCTCTTTCGTCAACTTTGATTCTAAACATCCAACTGAGCCACATCGACCTCCACATGTCTTTATAACTATTTTCACCAATCTCCCCTTCAAATATACTCACCTTTTTTAACCCAAATATTCTTACGAATATTGAGATCACACTTCGCCACTAGGTGTCCATGTTTATGACATCTTACAAATCTAAAAAGAATACCAGAATAATCTAATATTTGAGAATGAAAAGCAAGACCCTGTTCAATAGCCATTTCTTTAGCTAAACCCTCCCTAAGATCCAGAATAATCAGAATTCGACCAATCGTCATGACTAATGAAGTATCCTATTAACATTTACTTAAATGAATATGAATTGTTAGACATTTGTTAAGTTCCTTTGTTAATGGAGGGAAACCAACTACGAGAGGTCAAACCCCCGTCCTTACATACACACAAGGGATCAACTCTTACTGAGGTTTGAACATGGAATGTATGCATGGTGGTGCCCCGTCCCAACCTCTAAAACACAACTCGACGGATAAAATAATCTTATGTTTTGTCATTATTGTTATTATTTTTCTTGGAGTAATAATCTCTTGGGGAAACCTAAGGGATGCTTCTTCTCATTTGTGTATGGCATCCCTAGTAAACCCATAAAACATATACTAGTGCACCTAACCTAGAGGGATTTGAAACGAGCACCCATTGACACATAACTAATCAAGTTCGAAACAACCTTGGTAACAACTAATTCAAGTAAAGGAGATCTAAGCAACAATTGAAGAATAATTGTCAAAACATGCTTAAGCAACAATGACACCTTCATGTATTAATGCTCTTTTGCATGTTGATTTTTCATCCTCTGAATTGTTGAGAAGTAGCTACACGACTTCGGATTTTGAATAGTTGGAACCCGTATTTCTATCTATTACTTAGAAACCTAGATCTTTTCCTCGTGAACTTACAAAATTCTCTTCTATGTGTTGATATTTTTCCATTTGCACTACCTACGATGTAAGTTTCCCCTCTTCTTGACAAGAACATAAGAAGACTTAGTATTCTAGTCACCCCTCTAGACTATAGTCTCATGGGTAAAAGGGTGCTAGGAGGCACAAAAGGGGTCACTAAGGAGCAAAATGTTATATTATTAAAGTGACTTTGGTAAAAGAAGAAAAATGGTTATTTGACTTAGAGGAGGAAGTAAAATAATAACCTTAGGCGACAATAAAGTAACTCAAGTGAAAATTAGAAGATGGAGGTATAAAAGAGAGAGGAGGGTGCATCACTCCTCATTCATGTCATTTTCTCTTATTCCTTCTTAATCTATGTAGCTTACATTTTGAGGGTTTTGAGTAAACAAACCCTAGAGATTAGCAAGGAGGTGAAAGATTATGCCGTTCATGATCCAAGCTTGGTCAAGGTGGTGAAAGATTCCACCCTCACTATTCCACTCAACTGCATATTGGTTTCTATAGTGGATTGAATTTCAGGAAATGAGATACACTTACACACTAAACCTAGCACAAGAGAAGAAGAATTTAATTAAGAACGTAAATGAGAAAACAATCACACAGTACACAGATATTTAACCTTGGAAACCCAAACTGGGAAAACCAACATTCCTTGAGAGTTCTTCTCTCTTGTTGTCTTATTCAATCTGAATAAAAAGTTACATATTTAAACTTGGTCCACACCTAAGACACAATCAACATCATACACTCTTTCATGTGCAAGAACAACCCTGTAGCCAATCCGACTTAAATTTGCATGACAAAAAACCTACATCTAAAGATTTTTCTAAAGATTGGCTATCCTACGATTCATTGATTATTATCCTTTAGAGCCTTCCAACACGCCTCTTTATGGGCTTTACAACAAGAAAAAAACTAAAGACTTGGTTCCCAAAAATGGTTACAAATCCATGCAGATCATTGACTACAAATCTTGGGATTCTATAACAGTCTACTCCAAGTTGGATTATCGGTCGACTACCGGTTGGCCTTCATCCGGTCTTCAGTTGGTCGCCACATGCCCTCCTGTCGACCTCTTTTTGGTTGACCTCTTTGACTTGTTGTCGATGCCTTTACCATATCGAACCGCTTCGACTTTACCCGGTTGACTAACTTCGACCTTTTACTTGCTATCGATCTACCTCGACCCTCAACCTGCTATCGATCCACCTCAACTTCGATCATAAGTCGATCCACCTCAACTAGAATTTCACTTCAAAGAATATAACAACCCAACATTCTCCCACTTGTTGTCTTCTTTGTTGAAACCAAGAGATTCCTGAACTTTCATTCACAGACCCAGGGCAAAAATGCCCATTGCCTCTTTACAACAAGAGAACTTCACAACACTCACAAACTTGCTCAATGAGTTTGCTATGTTTTCCAACGTGTCTACTTTATCCAACAACACCTTCTTACTTTCCACCATGTCTCTCACGAAATGGTATTGTACATCAATGTGCTTAGTCTTCAAATGGTAAGCAGGGTTCTTTGCCATAAATATTGTGCTTTGATTGTTGCAACTTACCTTCATAGCTCTCTTCTCAAACCCGATTCCTGAACGCAACCTTTGCAACCATATTGCTTCTTTGCTTCCATGAGTGATTTTCATGTTTCAACTTCTCTTATTGACAAGGCTACGACCGTCTGTCGCTTACTCATCCAACTTATTCCTCCACCGAAAATCGTGAAGACTATCCGTTGGTCGACCTCCATCGATCCAGATCTCCAGCCCAGTCAGCATCGACAAATCCATGTACATTTAATTTACCATTTCCACCTCCAAGTCTTCCTTGGTAGCATATATCATAGCCCTTTGTGCCACAAAAATACCTGGTTACTCTATTGACATTTGTCCAATGCTCCTTTCCAGGTGTCGACATGTACCTACTCAACACTCCCATTGCATGGGGAATGTTTGGTCAAGTGCAGTCCATCACATAAATTAGACTACAACCAACACTTGCATATGGAACACGTTCCATGTCCTCTATCTCTTCTTGTGTCTTTGGACATTGTTCAGTAGTTATCCTTGCTCCCAAAGGAATTGTCACATTCACTGATTTGCAATTCTGCATGTTGAAACGTTTCAGAATTGTTTCAATATACTTCCTCTGATTCAACCAGATCTTTCTAGTGACTCTTTCTCTCTTAATCTCCATTCCCAAAATGAATTTAGTTGCATCGAGATCCTTCATGTCGAACTTGCAGGATAGCTGCTGCTTAATCACGAAATTTCACATTTCCCAAAGAAACAATTTTATATCTCCAATGCAACAAGTGATGACTAGTGCCTTTAATGAATGGGTTAATGAAGTCAAGCAAAGAAAGAGCTAGAGGTACTACCTCCTTGGGGGTGTAAATCCTCTTACTCCCCAAGGCAAGTATCTCTAGCTAGGGTTTAGGCTAAGAGGGTGTATGCCCTTATACTTCTCTTAGAAAACCCTTGTTAAAACAATAACATGTAAGCATAAAATGATGGAAACTAGGGTGGGGGTGTATGCCCTTATACTTCCCACCTAGCTCTAGCAAATAAACTTGACTTGAATAACAAATGATATCACAATGTAAAAAAGCTTACCAATTCAATGAAAAAGCTAAGACAAACCACCACAATAGATAGAAAGAATCCTTCCAAGGATAGTGCATCACATCCATCAACCAATAACCAAAGAAGTAGCCATACACAAGAGAAAAAGAGAGAAATAGCTAAATATAGCGAAAATTTCATTCTAAGTACCTCTCAAAGATGGGAGAGTTATGTTATGAAATGAGATCTTATGATCTCTATTTATAAAAAATGTCACTAAGATAGTTTGTCCACATAATTTTAGGGTAAACCACAAGACTAGGGGTCAACAACCCTAATATTTCCCCTTTACACAAATAATACTAAACAATTAATTTAGAATTCTACGTTTTTCACAAATAAAACCCTAAGAGTGACGTCACCCCTTTAGGAGGGACGTTTTGGAACTTTTAGGCCAAAAGTTGAGTTGGAGATGGTAGGGTTTCACCTCCAAAGGCTATGTGTCTACAATCCAACCTTCTTCTTCGTGATCCAAGGGTTTCTTCCTTCAAAACGTGCCATGTGTAGCCATCACCACCTCAAGCCCCTCAAGCGCGACGTCAAGCCTCCAAAAGATGACGTTTTTCCTCTCCTAGGAAAAACGTTTGGCATGTGAAGGCTAGGTCATGTCTCTCAAGTCATCTTCTAGGAATCCAAAGGTACATCTCTCTCATCCAACATGAAGGCCCTTAGCATCCAACCTGTGGGTTTCAAGCCCTATGGAAGCCCAAGCTAGGCTTGTCCCTCCAAAATTGTCCACCAACTAGGTCTTGCAAATACAAACAAGCATGCCATCGAAGGATCTCAAGTCAAAATATCATGATGAGTAAATCAAATCAATAAATGAGCCACCTAAGCATGTGCATCAAAGATTACACTGTCAAACAAGTAAGTGCTCAAAAACATTATGCAACTTGCCAAGCTGGGATATGGGAGGGTTGACGAGGTGTACTATTAGGTAGATCTTTCCCTAGGTCAAGGAATGTTTCCAAGAGATCCCTCTCTAAGCCATGTAAAGTGGATGAAGTGGTTAAGGATCAAGACTCAATGGGCATGGGTTTCATGACATACAAGGGGTTGTAGTGTCTCATTCATGGGTGCCTTTGTAGAGGTTTTGTGGCACCTTCATTTGCAATGCAATTTTTCCAAGCCCATCATTTTTCCATTATTTGTTTCTTTCATGTTTTAAGGATGCATTGAAGGCCACTGTCCTGGCGTGGTGTCCAGATAATGACAGTGTCACTCACGAATACTTTGCGAAAATGAGAAGGCTAGCTCATGATGATACGTCCTTTCTCTCATATGTGCAACTGAGAGCCACTACCCTGTCTTGGTGGCCAAATGATGGTAGTGTCATACCGCTAGATACCCATGATAATGATAGGTCGGATCATGATGATACCTCCTATCCTCCAACTAACCCCCTAAGCATTCTATCTTTTACTCTTGTGGGTCCCCCTTTTCTTACATATAAGTGTTTCATTTCTTTCTTGGGGGATCTCTGGGTGAAGCATATGGAAGGGTTATAAGATTTTATCTTTTACCCAACAACAATCCCTCTGGGCCTTAACCCCCTTATTCCCATAGAATGAGGGACAACCCCGTCTTGGGTCAATACACCCTAAAATTCCAAGAGATGAGGATATGGGGGGTTTAAGTGATAAAAAGTGGTAGATATGGTCAGGAATGGGATGATGTCTCTTCAAGGGAGTTCCTAGTAGCAAACCCATCCCCAAGGTAGACCACTTACTAGGGCACAATGTCACCCACCAAGGTGAAGCAGGGAAAAAGGCATAATGTCCAAGCATATTTCATGAAATATAAAGCAATCTAAGATACAACATATTAAAATGGCTCAAATATTGAAATGACACTCACCATAATAACTGAATTGTACCTCATGGAGCAAGTCCCAATGCCTCTCAAAATCCACCTGGTGTGGTGGATACCATATGTAAATCTATAACCTCTATGGTGGTGAGAAGGGTCTCCATCTATGCAAGTGGATATTGTTATCCATGTAGTCTCTCGACACTCCATATCTTCAACCCGAGGGCCTTGAGCCATGATCTCCTTAGTTACTCCACAAAATGGGGATAAAATTTGGCTCTTACTTGAGTACATGTGCTCATTGTAGAGTGCATGAGAACCACAACATATCCTTGTGGAATCGTGCCTGCCAAAACTTAGACACAAACATCAGAGCATCTAGGGTGATGCTATCACCCTTCTTCCATATAAAAAATCCAAAATTGACTAATCTAAAAAAAAAAATTAGCATTTTTACAAAAACTTCTAAACTAAGCATGAAATCAATATGCAAGTAGAGAAAAATGAAATATGAAATGCACCTAATCTAATATGAGGAATCAATATGCGAATGCAAGAAATCAAATGACTTACCTATTTACCTGGGAGCCTTGGGGCCTCGAAGATCATGTGATAGATGATGTCAGGTGAAGTCATACAACCAGTGTAACAAATTGATCATCTTATCAAATTATCTCCCCCTGTGCTTGATCATGTGAAACAACAAATATAAGTCCAACAAAAAATAATCATGAGCATAAATAGATATATAATCAATCCTAAAATGAAACTCATGGAGATGGGTGGGAGGGAGGAAATCATGTTGGAAAGAATATATGCAACTATGACAATCCACAGAATCATGCCTGATGTGATAGCCACAAGCTCTATCAATCCATCTCTGAAGGGGGCTACTGTATGTAAACAAAGGATCATCTTCATCCTTTTGAACATGATCGATGTTTCCTGAATATCGAGAAGATATGAGAGGTCCCAAAGAAGACCTCATCATTTTCTTGAGAAGAGTAAATGAGGTAAGGGACAAGCTCAGGTCTAGGAAGATAAAAGTGTTCCCTCTTTATCTTCGAATCCCTATAGAAATCCTCAATACTAAAATACTTCCTCTTTGTAGAGTGAGCCTCTGATCGCTCTAAGATGGCCACATCCTGGTATTCCTCCAAAATTGAGGATGAAAGTGGCTAAGAATCCTCGAATAAATCTGTAATCATGTCATCATCAGGATCCCAAACATATTTATCATAAACACATGAAAAATATTCCTCTAAGGATGACAACTCAAACCCCTTTTCTTGAGGGATACCCTCAATGTTGTAGATGGGGTCTTTATCGAAAATGAGACGATCAAAATCCCACCCACATCTTCCAGTATGTGTGAAAGTGTTTATATGCTCATCAACCGTATCGAAGGGTACTTTCATAAGACCATCAATATGATTGAAAATGATCGTCTTTTTGTCTTCTCGTGCAGGAGGAGTAGAGGCATGGATGTCTTCAACTAGATCTTCAAATTCTTCATCATCGAGATTGATCGCTTCTTCAACATTATGTACAGGAGGAGACCAGGGTTGGAAAACCTTACCTTCATCAAGCGAGAGAAAAGATAGTGGTGCCCCAATATGTTGTGTTTTATCATAATTCTTCTTTATTCTTATGGACTTGCCCCTCCATCGCCTCTTCATCGCAAGAGGATTGATCCTTAGTGCATAATTCTTTGCTCACTTTTCTTCAAGAGGATCTATCATATCCAAGGTTTTCTTCGATACTTCTTCACTTCCGAGGTCATGGAATAAAGTGTCATCAAGATCTTCGAAAGGGTCATAACTCATTGTGTTCTCTTCTTGATAACTTTCTTCATATATATGTTCTTCATCGTTAAGGGCAAGAAATAACTCTCTTATCCGATTCATCATTTCCTTAGCATCATTTTCCTTTTCCATCTATAAAAATGCCAGCGTTTAAATACAACAAGTTCTAGATGAGGATTCATCCCATGGTGCCATAATTCCATTAACTGAAAAGACACCTCGATGGAGTCGCCAGGTGAGATCAAGTCTCACCAAAGGAGGGAAAGGAGGAGAGAGGGAAAGGTGGGTACGTGGAAGGTGGAGTCACCAAAAAATCTTCAAGGGAAACTTATCAAGGGTGGAAAAGGGAGCATTCTTCAATGGAGTCGCCAGGCAAGCTAAGGGATAGAGGATTTGGGAAGGAAGCTTGCCAAAGTGTCATTAGGGCACGGAGAGGATTCAAAATCCTCCCTGGCAACGTCACTAAAATTTTATCGCACAAGTTGTAGGTTGGGAAAATCTCGATCCAACCACCAAAATGGAAACAACTAAGGGGCACTATACCCAATGTCACCTCGATATAGGTCCCACACTTCAAGGGTGACTAGGTCACTCTAGGGAGGTGATCTCGGTGACCCTGGGGGGATTGAGATGGATGGAAAGGAAAGAAGAGAAGTACCCCCCTAAAGGTCAGTAATGGAAGAGGAAATATGTCTTTGATGACTCATCTCTGGGTGTTTTAAGGTTTCCAAGACTTTGGATGCCTGCAAAAGTGTTTGTATTTTCCCGAGACACAAGAAAAGCCACACTTGCATATAGTAATGTTAGGTGGACAAGAAATTTAAGCTTTATGTCCCTCATTGCATAAATATCAATGATATATATCAGCACATAAAATATAACAAGGGTTGCAATATAAGTGCTAAAATTCCAATTGAATAAGCATGAGACAAGCTAGTAAAACACTAGTTTAGCTCAACAATGATAGAACGAGACTTTAGCACAAAATGCAACGCTGTCATAAAAAGATAATTGCAGTGATATTTATCAGCCTTATGGATGTAACAAACTTGTTGTTACAACAATATATTTAACCACTAAAACTTCCTCAAAAATTTCTAAAATATGTGTTGTACTTAGTAGATTATGTGGGCAGATTTTAGGCAATTTTCGACTGTTAAATTAGGACTTATTGAAGAGTTTGGTTAGGTTTTTATGCATCACTAATGGTTGTAGGTTAAATTTGTAAAATAATCAAGAGATAATTGGAGAAATGAAACGCCCTAGTGGCACAAGCAAGCATTTATAGCATAGATTTGATGCCACTAGGAATAACTTCAAAATCATGAAATTTCACGTTTCCCAAAGCAACAATTTTATATCTCCAATGTAACAAGTGATGACTAGTGCCTTTAATGAATGGTTTAATGGAGTCAAGAAAATAAATAGCTAGAGGTAATACCTCCTCGGGGGTGTAAATCATCTTACTCCCGAAGGCAAGTATCTCTATCTAGGGTTTAGGCTAAGAGGGTGTATGCTCGTATACTTCTCTTAGCAAACCCTTGTTAAACCAATAATATGTAAGCATAAAATGATGGATAATAGGGTGGGGGTGTATTCCCTTATAATTCCCACCTATCTCTATCAAATAACCTTGACTTGAATAACAAATGATAGGAACATGTAAAAAACCTTACCAATTCAATGAAAAAGCTAAGACAAACCACCACAATAGCTAGAAAGAAGCCTTCCAAGCCTAGTGCATCACTTGCATCAACCAATAACCAAAGAAGTAGCCATACAAAAGAGAAAAAGAGGGAAATATATAAATATATTGAAAATTGTAGTCCAAGTACCTCTACAAGATGGGAGAGTTATGTTATGAAATGAAATCTTATGATCTCTATTTATACAAAATGTCACTAAGATAGTTTGTCCACATAATTTTAGGGTAAACCACGAGACTAGGGGTCAACAAACATAATATTTCCCATTTACACAAATAATACTAAACAATTCATTTAAAATTTTACGTTTTTCACAAATGAAAACCCTAAGAGTGACGTCACGCCTTTAGGAGGGACGTTTGGCACTTTATGCCAAACGTTGAGTTGGAGATGGTAGGGTTGGGCCTCCAAAGGCCATGTGTCTCCAATATAACCTTATTCTTCATGATCCAAGGGTTTATTCATTCAAAACATGCCATGTGTAGCCATCACCACCTCAATCCCCTCAAGCATAACGTCAAGCCTCCAAAAGATGATGTTTTTCCTTTCCTAGGAAAAACGTTTGACATGTGAGGGCTAGGTCATGTCTCTCAAGTCTTATTTTATCCTCCAAAGGTAAATATATCTCATCTGGCATGTGGTCCCTTGACATCCAACCCATGGGATTCAAGCCCTATGGAATCCATAGCTAGGCTTGTTCCTCCAAAAATGTCCACCATCTAGGTCCTACAAATACAAACAAGCACACCCTCCAAGGATCTCAAGTCAAAATATCATGATGAGTAAATCAAATAAATAAATGAGCCACCTAAGCATGTGCATCAAATATTTCCATGTCAAACAGGTAAGTTCTCAAAGACATTATGCGACTTTCCAAGCTTGGATATGGGAGGGTTGACGAGGTGTCCTATTGGGTAGATCTTTCCCTAGGTCAAGGAATGTTTCCAAGAGATCCCTCTCTGAGACATGTAAAGTGGATGAAGTGGTTAACGATCAAGACTCAATGGGCATGGGGTTCATGACATACAAGGGGTTTTAGTGTCTCATTCATGAGTTCCTTTGTAGAGGGTGTGTGGCACCTTCATTTTCAATGCAATTTTTCCAAGCCCATCGTTTTTCCATTATTTGTTTCTTTCATGTTTTAAGAACAAGTTGAGGGCCACTGTCCTGGAGTGGTTTCTAGATAATTACAGTGTCACTCATGAATACCTTATGTAAATGAGAAGGTTGGATCATGATGATACCCCCTTTCTCTCAATTTCACACCTCAAAGCCACTACCCTGGCTTGGTGGCCAGATGATGGTAGTGTCATACCGCTAGATACCCATGATCATGATAGGTCGGCTCGTGATGAGACCTCCTATCCTCCAACTAACTCCCTAAGCATTCTATATTTTATTCTTGTGGGTCCCCCTTTTCTTACAGATAAGCATTTCATTGCTTTCTTCAGGGATCCCTGGGTGAAGCATCTATAAGGTTTATAGGGTTTTATCTTTTACCCAACAACAATCCCTTTGGGCCTTTAGCCCCTTCTTCCCATAGAATAAGGGACAATCCCTTCTTGGGTCAATACACCCTAAAATCCCAAGAGATGAGTAAATGGGGGGTTTAAGTGATGAAAAGTGGTAAGTATGGTCGAGAATGGTACGATGGCTCTTCAAGGGAGTTCCTAGTAGAAAACCCATCCCCAAGGAAGACCACTTACTAGGGAACAATGTCAACCACAAAGGTGAAGCAGGGAAAAAGGCATAAAGTCCAAGCATATGTCATGCAATCTAAAGTAGTCTAAGATATAACATGCTCAAATGCCTCAAATATTGAAATGATACTCACCATAATACATGACTTGTACCTCATACAGCAAAGCCCAATGCCTCTAAGAAGCCAGCTGGTGTGGTGGATGCCATCTGAAAAAATATGACCTTTGTGGTGGTGAGAAGGCTCTCCATATTTGTAAGTGGATATTATTGGCCATGTAGTCTCTGGACATTCCATATATGCAACCTGAGGGCCTCGAGACATGATTTCCTTAGTTACCCCACAAAATGGGGATAACACTACCGATGGGATTTCTTCCATTAGGCAACTTGACTAAATCCCATGTCTCATTCTTGTGAAAGGATTTCATCTGTTCGACCATGGCATCCTTCCAGAGTTTATCCTCTACCCAGTCGATTACCTCACCGACCGACTTGAGCTCATCATTGGTGGCAGTTAGCACAAATTCTGCAGAACGGAAGTCGGGCGAACTATACCTATCGACTGGTTTTCTTACTCTTTTTTACCTCCTTACCATTGGAGTCTGTTGTTGCACATCTTCCTCCGATTCAATCGATTCATCTAAATCATCTTCTTCGTTCCTCAGTTCAAACTGCACTATCTCAGGATTATTCTCAATCTGAACAATTTCTTCAGGATTGGACTTACCTCTGACTTCTTTGAATACCACATATTGACTGTACATTTTTTTCCTTGATGTAGGATCCCAGAGCTTATATCCTTTCATTCCTTCTTTGTACCCAATGAAAATACATTTGATTACCTTATTGTCTAGCTTGCTCCTCTTTTCCTTGGGAACATACACAAATGCATCATATCCAAATACTTTAAGATGTGAAAGCAAAGGATTCTTACTCGACGATACCTCACGTGGAGTCGTGTCGACTAGCACCGAAGAATGAGACATATTCACCAGATATATTGCAGTGTCGTCTACCTCTGCCCATAATTCTTGTGCGATCCCAACACCATTGAGCATGCTCCTTGCCTTGTCCATCAACATTCTGTTCATTCTCTAAAAAACTCCATTTTGTTGTGGGGTATATGGTGTGGTATTCTGGCGTTATATGCCACACTGCTTGCATAACTGATCAAATTATTTTCCACAGAATTCACCACCGTTGTCAGTTGTTAGAAACTTAATCTTCTTATTTGTCTAGTTTTCTACAAGAGCTTTAAACTATTTAAATTTATCTAAAACCTTTGATTTCTTCCTCAAGAAATACATCCATGTCTTCCTCTAAAAAACATTTATGAAGGAGACATAATACAGGGATCGCCCAAGTGAAGGCATTGTAATAGGGCCAAACACATCACTATGCACCAATTCTAGAATCCCATTTACCCTTGTCGCTCCATATGGGAACCTCACCCGAATTTGTTTTCCATATATCCAATGTTCACAAAAGTCGATTGCTAAACCACATTCAGGAAGACCTTCAACCAAACCTTTACTATACATAGCTTGAAGTCCTTTTTCTCCAATGTGTCCCATCATCTCATGCCATAGCATAGTCGGGTCGATTTTTTCATGTCTTCTCGAGTCGGTTTGTACCGACTCAGCCCGAGTCAAGTCAAGTTGAGTCAAAGTCGAGTCAACTTCAGGAACAACGATTTTGTTTCATCCAGTCAAGTCGACATTCCCTAACATCTTGTATAGGGTTCCAATCTTGACTCCTTTCATTAAAAACATCGCACCTCTGACCATCTTGCATGAATCCTTATGAAAAAGATTGTGCACTCCAACATCACTCATCTTACTAACTAATATCAAGTTTCTTGCCAAACTTGGAATTTGTAGCACCACTAGAAGGGTTATTTTCCTCCCATTCTGCAGTATCAATCAAACTCTACCTCGTCCAACAATTTTAGTTGTCGAGTCGTCCCCCAAGAACACACCACCTCCATCATATCATTCATACTCGCAAAACCATTCTCTATGTGGTGTCATATGATAGGATGCTCTTGAGTCGATCAACCAAACACCTTGATTCGACTGTGTACTAGTCGACGCCAGGTACACCTCACCTCCCTTATCTGGGGTCATCTTTCTCTTAGTCTACTGCTTCTCGTCGAATCATGTACTGACTTCCATCACCCTCGACTTCCAATCCTTTTTGTAATTCCCATCTTTACCACATTTCCAACATCTTCTTGTCGGATGAACCATGGATTTAGATCTAACCTTTGACTTAGACTTTCTACCGGATAAGTTTCCTTTATCTCTTTCAACCGATCAACCTCTCACCACTAAAGCATATTTGGTCGATCCTTCCATGTTCTTTCTTCTCATTTATTCTGACAGTAGAGAAGAAACCATGTCTTTTAGTGCTAGTGTGGTTGTATTACTCCTTATAGCCATGACTAAGCTATCCAAGGAGTCTGGAAAATAACATAACAGGATTATACACTTCTCCTCCTCAATGATTTTAATATCCATAGACGATAACTGGCTTAAAATGGTATTAAACGCATTTAAATGCTCAGTCACCAAACTGCCATCACACATTCGCAGAAGATACAATTTATTTCTAAGAAACAACTTATTTACCAGAGATTTTGACTGGTATAAGCTTCCCATCTTGTCTCATAGTTTCTTGGCCGAATCTTCACATAAGACATTCAGTAGTACTGAATCTGCAAGACAAAGTCGAATCATACTTCTTGCTCTTCTTTCAAGTTTCTCCAATTCTTTTGTCGAAATGCCTGTCGGATGGGTACCCGGGCATACTGTTGTCCATTGTTCTCAATCTATAAGAAGATCTTCCATTTTAAGTTTCCAAAGCTCAAAATTCTGACCATTGAATTTTTCTATCTTTATTCTCGAACTGCTCACCATTCTTTACCATTATCTTTAACACAATTCATGACTTACAACTCTTACTATACCTAGGGTTTATCTCTCAGATTCAAGATTGGTATATCAAGATCTAATACACACGTCAAATCATAACACAACTCTTATACCACTTTTCATGAAATGAGATACACTTCCACACTAAACCTAGCAGAAGAGAAGAATAATTTAATCAAGAACGTAAATGACAAAACAATCACACAGTACATAGAGATTTTACCCTGGAAACCCAAACCGGGAAAACCAACATTCCTTGAGTGTTCTACTCTCTTGTTGTATTATTCAATCTAAATAAAAGGTTACAAGTCTAACCTTGATCCAAACCTAAGACACAATCGACATCATACCCTCTTTCCTGTGCAACAACAACCCTGTAGCCAATCCATCTTACATCTGCATGACCGCCAACCTCCATCTAAATATTTCTCTAAAGATTGGCTATCCTATGATTCATTTATTATTATCCTTTACGAACTTACAATATGCCTCTTTATAGGCTTTACAACAGGAAAAACCCTAAATACTTGGTTCCCAAAAACGGTTACAGATCCATGTAGATCATTGGCTACAAATCCCACAAATCTAAGGATTCTATTACAGTCGACTCCAAGTTGGATTACCAATCGAATACCAGTCGGGCTTCATTTTGTCTTCAGTCGGTCGCCACTTTCCCACCTTTCAACCTCTTTTCAGATGACCTCTTCGACTTGTTGTCGATGCCTTTACCATGTCAAACCAGTTCGACCTTCAACTTTGACTTTACCCAGTTGACTAACTTCAACCTTCAACTTGTCATCAATCTACCTCAATCGTCGACTTGTTGTAGATCCACTTCGAATTTGACCGTTAGTTGATCCACCTTGACTAGAATTTCACTACAAAGAATATAACAACACAACATTGAAGAGGTAGGGCACAGATCTAGAGGTTTTCTGCAGGTAGGGCGCACTGTTGGAGGAAGAATAGTTCGATTTGGTCAGTGGAAGGGAGATCTGAGGAAAAACTCATTCCTCGAGGGTTTTCCAGCCTTAGAGATCTTTTTTTCATTTATTGTTGAGGGGTTTCTCCTGCATATTTATTTATTGTGGCTCTTGGGGGAATTTATGAAGAGGGGCGTAGTGTCCCTCGTGTATTCAGTGAGTTGGAGGGTTAGATATATGATTTTGGTTGAGGGATCTCTTCATATGCACTCTACATCTACAGATCTATAGTTTGGTAGTATTTTACAGGGGTTTGAGGGCCTTCTTGAAGAAATTCAAATTTCTTAGATTGCTATAGCCAGTTGGGGCGCATCTCAGCCAGATTTGGAGATGCCAGGGATTCAAGGGAAATAAATTGATCTTGTATTGAATTTCATGTTGTTACTAAAGGACTAGGAGGACTCACATCTTCATCTCTTTGTATCTTGGTGGCATATGCAACCAAAACTTCTAAATCTATTATATATTATTCTAGATCTGTAGATCTCATGTATGGAGGTCAACTTATTAACTAAATAAAGGTTAGATCTAAATTTATTTGGGCATTCTCTTGTGTTATCTTTCTTGTATCTTGTTATTTCCATTTGTTGTTATGTTGTATTCATTCTTCACATGCTATAAAACTCAATCAAACAACTCCAATGCAACTATGAGAAGTAACCTGCAAAATATTCAAACAAATCTGGAAAAAAAACCCTAAGTTTCCTAGCAAATCTGCTTGGGAACAATACAATGGTATCAGAGTGAATTCCTTCGCCATCCTATAATAAAATATAATTCCCAAGAGGAGAGGTCGTGGGGGACATCCTGTATCTAGTATTCCAGAAATAGAAGAGCCAGAAGAAAGCATGGGGGAAACTCATGAAACAAAAAATGCAGTGTCAGAAGAAGCAACACTTTTAGATGAAAGGGTGGTTCAAAAAATGAATGATACACTATAGAACAACTAGGTTATCATACAACATAGCCTAGAAGAGATGCAAAATCATTTATCTATGGGACAGCCAGAACTAAAGATATGCTTTACAAATATTCAGAAAGGACAGGATAGAATGATAGCCATAATGGAGGAACAATGCAAGCATCAAGGTATACTCTCTCAGTTATTGATGGAGAAAATACATGGCAAGGACCCACCTCTCTTTGGAGAAAACCAATGGGTTGGTGGATCTCAGCGGGGAACAGGTGATGATGAGGAATCTAGGCACAAATAGCATGCAGAGGATCACAAATCATTTAGATTCACACATTCTCATTCCCACATAGCTATCAAGACCACACCTAGGCCATATATGCCTATCTTCTTGGTGGCATGACCAAGGGACACAAATTCCTTTGGGTATGGATGCATTGAGGAAGAATGTTAGGATTTGGAGAGAGCATTGAGAGAGCATATAACTCTCTAAGTGTAGGTTTCAGAAGACAGGTTTCCTTGGGAGAATATTTCCACCTAATGCAGAAATGGAAGTCTAAGGAACATTACAGAGATGACAATGAGTTAGGGCGCAAGGCTGGAAGAATGGAGATGCCCTACTTTGATGGATTGAGTCAGATTTCAGCTAAGGATTGGTTACAAAAGATGGATGCATTCCTTCAGTTGAACCCCATGGAAGAGAATGCCATCAAGTTTGCAACATTACACTTGAATTGTAAATCACATGACTAGTGGTTTCATGGGATGACCACTTTGGGTCATGACCAAGTCACTTCAGACATTCACTTCACCTAGAGACTCATTGACAGATTTGATAGGAAGGAACGAGAGCTTAATTTCAGGGATCTCACACAGATTAGGAAAACAAGGTCAGAAAAAACCTTCATTGAGGAGTTCCAAAGAGTGTCAGTTATGGTTCCAGATATGTCAGAATCCAGTTTACTAATGATGTACATAGAAGGGTTGATTGAGCCTTTATGTGGATGGGTTAAGGCTTTCAAGCCTGCAACCTTACAAGATGCCATTGAGTGCACCAAAGATTTGGTAGGACCAACTTACAAGAACAAGATCACACTCAAACCCCCAATCATTAAAAGGGAACGAGACACTAGATAGGTTGACAAGGGCAGAGGAAAGATGGATGAAGCTACAATAAGAGAGTTAAGGAGGAAGCAACTATGCTTCACTTGCAAAGAACCATGGCATCCAGGTCATAGGTGTATGGGTAAAGGGAAGGTTCACTATATAGAGGTAGTATATGATAGTGAAGAGGAGATAGATGATGAGGAGAGTGGAGCCATTCATAACATACAAAAGAACCAAAGGAAGGCTGAACAAGTCTTACATGCATAAGGAGAGGAGGTGCCCCCGCACCATTTTGAAAGAATCAAGAAGGTTACCTTAGCTTCCATTAGCAGTGAGCCTAAGTTTAATACTTTTCAGATGAAGGAGGTTGTGCAGGGACAAAGAGAAACAATGTTAGTTGATGGAGGAGCTTCTCACAATTTTATTGACATTGCTATGGTTAAGAGGAGACACATTCCCATAGTGGAATTTGAGAGTTTCTTATTTGAGGTGGCAGAAGGATGACTTGTGATAGATATATTCTATAGATGAGCTTGACCTTAGGCAGATACACTTTGACACAGGGTTTCTATGTAGTGGATATACCAGATGTAAGTTTTAAACCTGTGAAGTAAAGCAATGCATATAGATTCTTAAGCAAAACATAATTTAATCAATGGCTCATACACAGAGTACACAAAGATTTTATACCGGAAACCCTCAACCAAGAAAACCTTTCTTATATTCATTATATCGAATTTCACCATTCACCATATAATATATACAATTTTTTTAGGTATTCTGTAGATACCAAAACCCTAATCCCTTAATCCGGGATTAATTTAGTAAACCGCTAAAAATAGCAAAAACCGCCCAAAAAAAAATTTCGGGGCATTGCCCCGAACGTTGTGCGTAACCAGGGGGGCATACCTGCCCCCCCTGGGACCCCCCTAGGAAAGCGCCTATCGCACATGACACCTGCCCCCCCCTAGGAAAGTGCCCGCCGCACATGACACAAGCCCACTACTAGAGGGATCGTCAGACGCAGTTGTCGAATCTGATGCGCCCACACACACACATGCAAAGAATATAACACATACCCAACACCAGACACCAACATCATACTAGTTGTGTAGTGGCTTAACATGTTGGGTCCAATCACTATGAACTACAAAACTATGGAAATGTCTTTCAACACAGAAGAACGAAAACGGATTATGACAGGAGGGGCACCTAGAGTTGTGACAACCAAACGGATGCATGCAATATTTAGGCTAGAGGATGTGGCATATGCACCTGAATGCTTTGTTATAGGAGTGGATAGTGGATAACACAAGCAATATCCTCCAGATATACATAAAATCCTTCTCAAGCATACAAATATCTTTGAACCGATTCCATGAGGTCAACCACCAGATAGAGGGTTTGAACACATCATAGAAATGGAAGAAGGATCCAAACCAGTCATCACGACACCATATAGACACCCCAAGAATCACAAGGATGAGATTGAGAATTCTATTAAATATTTTTTATCCATGGGCCATGCTATAGCGCAAGTTGTAGGTTGGGAAAATCCCGACCCAACCACAAAGCAAGTTCTACAACTTGGGAATCCTACACCAAATGTCACCTCGAAGTAGGTCCCGCACTTCAAGGGTGACTAGGTCAATCTAGGTAGGCGATCTCAGTGACCCTAGGGGGATTGAGATGGAGGTAGAGGAAAATGGAAGTGAAGCCCCTAGAGGTCAATTCTAAGTGGAATAAAAGGTAAGGAAATATGCCTTGCAAGTCAAGTAATTGTTGTCTCACATGTATAATACTTCTCTAGATGATTCTACTTGTCCGAGACACAAGAAAATAAACTTTGCAATGATAAATGTTAGTTGGATCAGAAAGTTAAGATTTATATCCCTAATTTACAGCAGTATATATTAGTTTATATATGCAAATAAAACATCTAAAATCAGCAACATAAGGATCTAGACTAGTTAGATAAATCAACATCAAACTTAGCAATGAATATAGGCTGAAAAATTGGGACTTTAGAAGCAAGAAGAGATGGCTGTTGTAAACAAGTATTTTCTACAGAAAATTTCAGCCTTATGGTTGTAGAATTCAGTGACATGCAGCAGTAAAATTAACCATCAAAATATTCCAACAATTAGCCCAAAATATGCGCCATAGTTAGTAGACTAGGTGAGTGAAATTAGAGAGCTAGTTTAGGGTTAGTTTAGGAGTTATGAGAATGTTAGTAGCTAGGGTTATGAAGCCCTAATGGCTGTAGGTTAAATTTTTTAACATAAATTAGAGTGTTAGGAGAGAGGGGACGCCCTAGTGGGGGAAGACTCCTCTCAATGAGACAAATCAACTTCAAGCAAGAAACCTTTCAAAAGACAAAAAATTGTGTTTCCCAAGGCAATGATTTTATATATCCAATGAAAAAATGTATGACTAGTGATTTTACTATTGGGTTAATGGAGTCAAAAGGAGCTTAGAGAAGCTACCTCCTTGGGGGGTGTAAGACCTTTTACTTCCCAAGGCAAGTTTCTCTAGGCTAGGGTTTAAGCTAAGAGGGTGTATGCCCTTATACTTCTCTTAGAAAACCCTTGTTGAAGCAATAAGATGAAGCATAAAGTGATGAATCCTAAGTTGGGGGTGTATGCCCTTGTACTTCCCACCTATTTCCTATCACAATAACCTTTACTTGAAACAAATGATAACAAGAAAGTAAAAGCCATACCAATTCAAGGAAAAATACCAAGATAATCTGCCACAATAACAATAGAAAAAACCTTCCAAGTCTAGCGCATCACTTCTTCCATCAACCATTCATAAGTATAGCCATACACAAGTGCACAAGATATAGAAATAGCCAAGAGGGCTGAAAATTTCAGACCAAGTCTTCCACAAGAGGGAGAATTATGTTTAAAATGAGATCTTATCATCTCTATTTATACAAAAATTAGCTAACATATCTTGTTAACAAATTAAGGAGTAAAACACAAGATTAGGGGTCAACAACCCTAATCTTTCCCCCTTAACAAAATAATATTAAAAAATTCACTTAAAATTTCATCTTTTGCACAAATTAAACCCTAATTTAGGAGGACATCAACCCTTTAGCGGAAGTTTTGCCACTTTGAGGAAGTCATTGGTGTTGGAGAAGCGTGGATGGGCCTCCAAAGGCCATGTGTCAAGCATCTAGGTAGTCATACATGGTGAAGACCCTTATACTCCTCAAACATCCATGTGTAAATGAGTGGCCCCTCACCACCAAGCCATAACCCCCCTAGGTGATGTCATGTCTCTAGAAGTCGCATTTTGCCTCTCCTAGGAAAAACGTTTGGCATGTGGGGGCTAGGCTATGTTTTCCAAGTCATATTTGAGGCCTTCCAAGTTTGATATCTCTCATCCGACATGCAGTCCCTTGGCATCCAACTTGTGGGCTTTTATCCCCATGGAATCCTAAGCTAGGATTGTTCTTCCAAAACTATCCACCAGCTAGGTCCTACAAAGACAAATGAACACGCTCTCCAGGGATCTCAAGTCATAACATCATGATAAGTTAATCCAATCAATAAATAAGCCATCCAATCATGTGCATAAAAGATCACCATATCAAGCAATTAACAACTCAAAGACATTATGTGACTTGTCAAGCTTAAGTATGGGAGGGTTGACGAGGTGTCCTATTGGGTAGATTTTTCCCTAGGTCAAGGAGAGCTTCCAAGAGGTCCCTCTCTAAGCCATGTAAAGTATATGAGGTAGATGGGGTCAAGACTCAATGGGCATAGGGATCATGACATAATAGGGGTCATAGTGTCTCATTCATGGGTGTCTTTGTAGAGGGTGTGTGGTACCTTCGTCTGCAATGCACTTTTTCCAAGCCCATCATTTGCCTTTTATCTTTCTTTCTTTATATTTTCTTTCATAATAACATAAGAAGAGATTGAAGGCCACTGACCTGGCATGGTGACCAGGTGGTGGCAATATCACCCACAAACACCTAATGGAAATGAGAAGGTTGGCTCGTGATGAGACCCCCTTTCTCTCAGCCATGCAACTGAGAGTCACTTCCCTGGTTTGGTGACCAGATGATGACAATGTCATACCACTAGATATCCATGGACGTGATAGGTCAGCTTGTGATGAGACCTCCTATCCTTAAACTAACCTTTTAAGCATTTTTTATTATATTGTGGGTCCCCTTTTATTCAAAGATAAGTGTTTTCATTGCTTTCTTAGGTGATCATTGGGCGAAGCATCTGGAAGGTTTATATAAGACTTTTATCTTTTACCCAACACCAACCCCTCTAGGCCTTCAACCCCTTCTTCCCATAGAATGAGGGACAACTCCTTCTTAGGTCAATACACTCTAAAACCCCAAGATATAAAGAAATGTAGGGAAATAATGATGGAAAATGGTAAGTATGGTCGGGAACGATATGATGGCTCATTAAGGGATTTCCCAGTAGCAAACCCATTCCCAAAGAAGACCACTTACTAGGGCACAATGTCGACCATGAAGGTGAAGCAGGGAAAAAGGCATAATGTCCAAGCACATATCATGAAATCTAGATCAATCTAGCATATAACATAATCAAATGGCTTAGATATTGAAATGATGCTCACCATAATACTGACTTGTAACTCATGGAGCAAGTCTCACTGCCTTCCGGAAGCCAACTGGTGTGGTGGATGCCATCTGTAAACCTATGACCATCTGTGGTGGTGAGTGGGTTTTCCATTTGTGCAAAGGGTAATGTTGGTCATGTAGTCTCTCAAAACTCCATATCTTCAACCTGAGGGCCTCGAGACATCATCTTTGATGTTATCCACAAAATGGGGATAACATTTAGCTCCTACTTGGGGACATGTGCTTGCCATAGAGTGCATGAGAACCGCAACATATCCTGGTAGACATGTGCATGCAAGTAAACATCAAAATGTCAAGTGCATGATGGCCTACTCATCCTTGTTCTCATATGATCATAATCCAAACCAACTAAGCTAGAAAAGAAAAATTTGACATTTTTCAAAAAATTCTAAACTAAGCATGAAATCAATATGCAAGTAGAGTAGAATGAAAATGAGATGCATCTAAAATAACATGAGAAATCAAGATGAAAATGTAGGGAAAACAAGATGACTTACCTACTTACCTGGGGCCTTGGGGCCCTGAAGATCACGTGTTGGATGATGTCATGTGAATTCATACAACCAATGTAACCATTTGATCATCTCATCAACGTATCTCCCCCTGTGCGTAATCATGTAATACAACAAATATAACTTAATCACATAATAATCATGAGTATAAACATATATATAATCGATCATGAAATAAAACTCATGAAGATGGGTGGGAGGGAGGAAATCCTGCTGGAAAGAGAAACCATCAGCCCGATCATCCTACCTGAAAGTGTAGCCACAAGATTGATCAATCCATCTATGAAGAGGGATACTAAATGTAGACAAAGACTCGTCTTCATCTATTCACAAAGACTCATTGCTTGTCGAGGACTGAGAGGAAATGAGAAATCAAAAGAATACTACATGGTCTCTTGGAGAAGAGGGTAAGAGGTAAGGAACAGTCACAGGTGTAGAAAAACATTGCCTCTTCCCCTATGAATCTCCATGGAAATCTCCAATATGAAAATACTTCTGATTTGAAGAATGAACCTACGACTGCTCTAAGGTGGCCACGTCCTGGTATTCCTCAAAATCTAAGCATAATGGTTGGAAGTCCTCATAAAAAAAATCTGCATCCTCAAAAGAGTATGCACAAAAGGATGACTGAATATCGCTCTGAGTATGTTGTGACAAGTCATCCTTGAAGGGGTGGAAAATATATGTAACCATATCATCACCAGACCACCAAACATATCAATCATATATGTATGAGGGCCACTCCTCTGATGATGAAAACTCAACGTCCTTTGCTTGAGAGATACCCTCAATGTCATAAATGGGATCTCTATCAATACTGAAGAAACTCACATCCCATATACGTCTCCCAACCTCTATGAAATCGTCAATGTGTAGATCGACTATGTCAGAGGAGTCTTGCACAAGATCATTTGTATCATTGAGGCTAATTGTTTCTTCATCTTCATGTGCGGGAGGAATACAAGTTTGAACGGCCTCATCCTCATCAAGAAGGAGCAAAGAAAATGATGTCTCAACATGTTGTGCTTCATCAATATTATTTTTTCTCATCCTGGGCATGCTCCTCCAACGCCTCTTCATCACACGAGGCTTGATTCTTAATGCAGAGTGCTTCATGTGCCCCTTTTTAGAAATTTATGTTGCATCCAAGGGTTTCTCTAACAACTCTTCACTTCTAAAGTCACAGAATAAGGCATCATAAGGATCTTCAAAAAGAGTATCACTTATCATGTTCTCTTCTTGATGTGCAGGAGGAACAAAGGCCTAGATGTCTTCATCAAATGGAATGGTAGATATGAGCACTTCTTCTTCATCAAATGTCTCATTCGGATTTTCATCATGATCTTCTTCAAGATTGTTTTCATGAGTGTGCTCTTCGAGCACTTCTTCATCTATTGTCTTATCATTGATCAAAAAACCTTCTCTGCAAAGAATGTGTCTGAGCTCTTGGAAAGCATCTTCCAAACTCTGAGTAGTTGGCATATAATGCCCGAGAAATTCTTCAATGATTTTTGCAGAAGAAGGGATACTCTTTGGATCACATAAGTGTGTGAGCCAATCCCTTTGACTTGATTCCAATGAAGATACAAAAATTTTCATTAGCACATCCTCATGTAGCACATCTAGGCTTGAAACATACTTCATATAATTAGCCACATGGATGAATGCTAGAGCTGGATCACCCTCAAATTTTGGGCAATTTGCTCTCCATTCTATTGGACAATGATTTGGATATCCAGGGACATTCTGAACATCAAGAGAAGGATACACATTATGTAATTCCCATGGTAAGTCCCGTGAGACCATGGTTACATAACTTAGGGTAGAGCCTCAATGGAGTCTCCAGATGAGATTGATGCTCATCAAAGGATGGAAAGGGGGAAAAAGGTGGCTTCTGGGAAGGTGGAGTCACCCGATGAGCTTCAAAATGAGCTCATCAAGAAGGGTGGAAAGGGAACGTCCCCTGGGTGGAGTCGCTAGGTAAGTTAAGGGAAAGGCTTTGGGATAGCTTACCAAAGTGTCGTTAGGGTACAAAGAAGATTCAAAATCTTTCCCGGCATCGCGCCAAAATGTTATAGCGCAAGTTGTAGGTTGGGAAAAGTTCGACCCAACCACAAAGCAAGTGCTACAACTTGGGAATCCTACACCCAATGTCACCTCGATGTATGTCCCACACTTCAAAGGTGACTAGGTCACTCTAGGGAAGCAGTCTCAGTGACCCTAGGGTGATTGATATGGAGGTAGAGGGAAATAGAAATGAAGCCCCTAAATTTCAATTCTAAGTGGAATAAAAGGTAGGGATAGATTCCTTGCAAGTCAAGTAATTGCTTCCCCACAGGTATAATACTTCTCCAGATGATTGTAGCTTCCCGAGACACAAGAAAATCACTTTGCAATGATAGATGTTAGTTGGATCAGCAAGTTAAGCTTGTTGTCCCTAATTTGCAGCAGTAGATATCAGTTTATATCAGCAAATAAAACATCTAAAATTAGCAATATAAGGATCTAGACTAGTTAGATAAATCAACATCAAACTTAGCAATGAATATAGGCTGAAAAATTGGCACTTTAGAAGCAAAAAGAGATGACTGTTGTAAATAAGTATTTTCTACAGCAAATTGCAGCCTTATGGCTGTAGCATTCAGTGACATGCAGCAGTAAAATTAACCATCAAAAGATGCCAACAATTATCCCAAAATATGTGCCCTAGTTAGTATACTAGGTGAGTGAAATTAGTGAGCTAGTCTAGGGTTAGTTTGGGATTTATGAGAATGTTAGTAGCTAGGGTTATGCAGCCCTAATGGCTGTAGGTTAAATTTTGTAACATCAATTAGAGCGTTGGGAGAGAGGGCACGCACTAGTGGGGGAAGACTCTTTTCAATGAGACAAATCAACTTCAAGCAAGAAACCTTTCAAAAGACCAAAAATTGTGTTTCCCAAGGAAATGATTTTATATCTCCAATGCAAAAAAGTATGACTAGTGCCTTTACTATTGGGTTAATGGAGTCAAAAGGAGCTTAGAGAAGCTACCTCCTTGGGGGGTCTAATCCCTTTTACTTCCCAAGGCAAGTTTCTCTTAGCAAACCCTTGTTGAAGTAATAAGATGAACCATAAAGTGATGAAGCCTAAGGTGGGGGTGTATGCCCTTATACTTCCCACCTAGTTCCTAGCACAATAACCTTTACTTGAAACAAATGATAGCAAGAAAGTAAAAACCATACCAAGTCAAGGAAAAATTGCAAGATAATCCACCACAATAGCAATAGAAAAAGCCTTCCAAGGCTAACACATCACTTCTTCCATCAACCATTCATAAGTATAGCCATACAAAACTGAACAAGAGATAGAAATATCCAAGAGGGCCAAAAGTTTCAGACCAAGTCTCTCATAAGAGGGAGAGTTATGTTTAAAATGAGATCTTATCATCTCTATTTATACAAAAATTAGCTAACATAGCTTGTCCACAAATTAAGGAGTAAAACACAATATTAGGGGTCAACAACCATAACATTTCCCCCTTAACAAAATAATATTAAACAATTCACTTAAAATTTCATCTTTTGCAAAAATTAAACCCTAATTTAGGAGGACGTCACCTCTTTAGGGGACGTTTTTCCACTTTGAGGAAGTTGGTGTTGGAGAAGCATGGATGGGCCTCCAAAGGCCATGTCTCAAGCATCTAGGCACTCATACATGGTGAAGACCCTTCTCTTCCTCAAACATCCATGTGTAAATGAGTGGCACCTCACCACCAAGCCCTAACCCCCCTAGGTGATGTCATGTCTCTAGAAGTGACGTTTTGCCTCTCCTAGGAAAAATGTTTGGCATGTGGGGGTTAGGATATGTTGTCCAAGTCATATTTCAGGCCTTCCAAGTTTTATATCTCTCATCCAGTATGCGGGCCCCTAGCATCCAACCTGTGGGCTTGTAGCCCCATGGAAGTCCAATCTAGGCTTGTTCTCCCAAAACTATCCACCAGCTAGGTCCTGCAAAGACAAATGAACATGCCCTCCAAGGATCTCAAGTTATAACATCATGATAAGTGGATCCAATAAATAAATAACCCATCTAATCATTTGCATCAAAGATTACTATATCAAACAATTAACAGCTCAAAGACATTATGCAACTTGTCAAGCTTAAGTATGGGAGGGTTGATGAGGTGTCCTATTGGGTAGATCTTGCCCTAGGTCAAGGAGAGCCTCCAAGAGGTCCATCTCTAAGCCATGTAGAGTGTATGAGGTGGATGGGGTCAAGACTCAATGGGCATATGGCTCATGACATACTAGGGGTTGTAGTGTCTCATTCATGGGTGCCTTTGTAGAGGGTGTGTGTTACCTTCGTCCACAATTCACTTTTTCCAAGCCCATCATTTTCCTTTTATATTTATTTCTTTATATTTTCTTTCATAATAGCATAATAAGAGATTGAAGGTCACTGCCCTGACATGGTGACCAGGTGGTGGCAATGTCACCCACAAATACCTAATGGAAATGAGAATGTTGGCTCGTGATGAGACCCCCTTTCTCTTAGCCATAAAACTGAGAGTCACTGCCCTGGTTTGGTGACCAGATGATGACAATGTCATACCAATAGATATCCATGGACATGATAGGTCGGCTCGTGATGAGACCTCCTATCATTCAACTAACCTTTTAAACATTTTTTATTATATTGTGGGTCCCCTTTTATTCAAAGATAAGTGTTTCATTGCTTTCTTGGGTGATCCTTGGGCAAAGCATCTGGAAGGTTTATATAAGGATTTTATCTTTTAACCAACACTAACCCCTCTGGGCCTTCAACCCCTTCTTCCCATAGAATGAGGGACAACCCCTTCTTGGGTCAATACACCCTAAAATCCCAAGAGATAAGGAAATGGAGGGGAATAATGATGGAAAATGGTAAGTATGGTCGGGAATGGTATGATGGCTCATTAAGGGATTTTCTTGTAGCAAACCCATTCCTAAAGAGGACCACTTACTACGGAACAATGTCAACCACCAAGGTGAAGCAGGGAAAAAGGCATAATGTCCAAGCACATATCATGAAATCTAGAGAAATCTAAGATAAAACATAATCAAATGGATTATATATTGAAATGATGCTCACCATAATACTGACTTGTACCTCATGGAGCAAGGCCCACTGCCTTTCGGAAGCCAACTGGTGTGGTGGATGCCATATGTAAACATGTGACCATCTGTGGTGGTGAGTGGGTTTTCCATATGTGCAAAGGGTAATGTTGGTCATGTAGTCTCTCGACACTCCATATCTACAACCTGAGGGCCTCGAGACATCATCTCCTTAGTTATCCACAAAATGGGAATAATAGGACATATTAGACTGAGTTAAATTCCATTTGCATCATCGGTGGTATTAGTAAAGAAGAAAGATGGGACTATGTGCATGTGCATCGATTACTGAGCTTTGACTAAGAAAACCATCAAAACCAGGTACCCCATTCCCAGGATAGATGAGTTATTGGATGAGCTACATGGCACAATATACTTCACGAAAATTGACTTGCGCTTTGGACGCCATAAAATCAGGATGAGGGAGAAGGACATACATAAGACAACCTTCAGATGCCACTATGGGAATTATGAGTTCCTTGCCATGCCTTTTGGCTTGACAAATGAGTCAACCACCTTCCAATCATGCATGAACCATGTGTTTAAAAAATAGTTGAGGAAGTCCCTACTTGTCTTATTTGATTACTTGTTGATCTACAATAGAACATGGGAGGATCACCTCAACCGTGTGGGTAAGGTCTTGAGCATCATGGAAGAGAAATCCCTATATGCCAAGGAATCAAATTGTGAAATTGGGATGACTAAGGTTCTCTATTTGGGACACATTATTGGAGCCAAGGGGGTACAGGTTCACCTAGAAAAGATCCAATCAATCGTGAATTTTCCCACACCCAAAACACTCACAGAGATCAAAGGATTTATTGGTATTTTCAGTTATTACATGAGGTTTGTCAAGGGGTTTTCCCAGCTATGTGCACCTTTAACTGATTTGGCCAAGAAGGGTGTGTTCAAGTGGAGTGATGAGGCACAAATGGAATTTGAAAAAATGAAGAAGGTGATGAGCACTTGCCTTGTATTATCCTTGCCATATTTTTCCCAACCATTCATTCTAGAGTGCGACGCATCAGGTTAGGGTATTGGAGATGTTCTCATGAAAAATAGGCATCCCATTGCCTATGAGAGTTGCAAACTAAGGGGACTTGAGTTGCTATACACCATTTATGATAAGGAAATATTACCCATAATGCATGCATTGGCCAAATTCAAGCAATATCTGGTAGGAGCAAAATTTGTGGTTAGGACAGATCACCATAGCCTCAAGTACTTTCTTGAGCAGAATGACCTTAATGAATGACAACAAAAGTGGGTGAGTAAGATTTAGGCATACAACTTTGACATATAATATGTCAAAGGAAAAAATAATGCTGTAGTGAATGCCTTGTTTAGAAGACCCTCAGTCTACTCCATGTCATAAATATCAGTTGACTGGAAGTCTCATCTCTTGGTGGAGTACTCCAAAAACAAAATTGCATGTGAGTTTATGGATGGACAGTTACAGGATGATAGGTACATGATTATAGATGAAATCATATATTATAAGGGAAGGATCTATCTGGTTCTTTAATCCTTGTTCAAGAAAATGGTGGTTCAAGCATTTCATGACTCATCATTAGCATGGCATCAAGGATTTCTTAAAGAATATAGAAAGATAAGAGAAAGGTTTGCTTGGAAGGGTCTCAAGGGAGATGTCATGCATCACATCAAGGAATGTACCACTTTCCAACAGAACAAAGATGAGCACACTCACCCAACAGGTCCATTACAATCTATCCCCATTCCTGAGCATAAGTGGGAGAGTGTGTATATGGATTTCATTACAACACTCCCCAAGGCACAGGGGAAGGATCACATATTTGTGGTAGTAGATCAACTGACCAAATTTGCTCACTTTTTCGCCATCTCCATGGACTTTAGCGATCTCAGGTGGAAGATTTATTTTTCAGGGAAGTTTTTAGGTTGCATGGATTACCAAAAACAATTGTGAGTTACAGGGATAGTAGATTTATGAGCATCTTTTGGCAGGAGATGTTTCGACTAGTGGGTACAAAGCTAACTCCCAACACTAGCTACCATCCACATACAGATGGATAAACTGAAATAGTAAACGAGTGGGTGGAAGGATACCTCTGAAACTATGTGACACGACAACAAAAAGCGTGGGTCAAATGGTTATATCTGGGTGAATACTGCTACAACACCACTTACCACATGTCTATGGGTATGTCTCCTTTCAAATATTTATACAGTTATGATTCCCTAACTTTTGTTGAGATTGTGTTTGGAGATATCCAAGATCCTATGGCTAAGGAGTGGATACAGGAAATCCAAGACATTCTCAAAGCACTTAAGGATCATTTGCAAAGGGCTCAAAACCAACAAAAGTTATATGCAGACAGACACAGAGTGGAGCGCACTTTTGAGATAGGGGATTTGGTCTGTTTGAGGCTACAACCATACAGACATGCATCCATCAAGAAAAATGGCATGAAGAAGCTCAAACCTCGCTTTTATGGACCTTACAGGGTGAAAAGGAAGGTTGGGGAAGTTGCATATGAATTAGAGCTACCGTAGGGAATAAAAATCCATAATGTTTTCCATGTATCATGCCTAAAGAGGGCATTGGGGCAACATGTTGTAGCTACTAAAGAGATACCTCTAGTTTATGAAGAAGGGCACTTGATTTTGATTCCAGAGGAGATTTTGGAGGTGACGGCGAAACAAATAAGGAACGGGGAAATCAAGGAATACTTAGTCAAATGGAAAAAATTGCTTATAGAAGATGCCACTTGGGAGAGTGAACAAGTGCTACAACATAAAGATTCAGAATTGCTTGTGGGAAAGAAATTTCCAGCAGGGAAGACTGTAATGTTCCCCTCTTCTTTAAAAGAACATTAGAATACTTAGTAGTCTAGTCACCCCTCTAGACTATAGTCTCATGGGTAAAAGGGGTCTAGGAGGCGCAAAAGGGGTTGCTAAGGAGCTAAATGTTATATTATTAAAGTGACTTTGCTAAAAGAAGAAAATGGTTATTTGACTTAGAGGAGGAAGTAAAGTAATAACCTTAGGCAACAATAAAGTAACCCAAGTGAAAATTAGAAGATGGAGGTATAAAAGAGAGAGGAGGGTGCATCACTCCTCATTCATGTCATTTTCTCTTATTTCTTCTTGAGCTATGCAACTTACATTTTGATGGTTTTGAGTAAATAAACCCTAGAGATTAGCAAGGAGGTGAAATATTCCTTTGTTCCTGATCCAAGCTTGGTCAAGGTGGTGAAATATTCCACCATCACCATTCTACTTAGCTACAGATTGGTTTCTAAAGTGGATTTAAGAGGCAGGGACCGGATTTGGAGGTTTTCTGCAGGTAGGGCACACTGTTGGAGGAATAATAGTTTGATTTGATTAGTGGAAGGGAGATCTGAGGAAAAACTCATTCCTAGAGGGTTTGCCAACCTTAGAGCACATTTTATCATCTATTTTTTAGGGGTTTCTCCTTTATATTTGTTTATTGTGGCTCTTGGGCGAATTTATGAAGAGGGGTGCATTGTCCCTTGGGTATTTAGTTTGTTTGGGGGTTAGATCTATGATTTTGGTTGAGGGATCTCTCCATATGCACTCTACATCTACAGATCTATGGTTTGGCAGCATTTTACAGGGGTTTGAGGGCCTTCTTGAAGAAATTCAAATTTCTTAGGTTGCTACAACCAGTTGGGGCGCATCTCAGCCAGATATGGAGGTGTTATGGCTTCAAGGGAAATAAATTGATCTTGTATTGGCTTGCATGTTGTTACTGAAGGACTAGGAGGGCTCACATCTTCATCTATTTGTATCTTGGTGGCATATGCAACCCAAACTTCTATATCTCTTCTATATTATTATGGATCTGTAGATATCATGTATGGATGTCAGCTTATTAGCTAAATAAAGGTAAGATCTGAAGTTATTTGGGCATTCTCTTGTGTTATATTTCTTGTATCTTGTTATTTCCATCTGTTGTTGTGTTGTATTCATTCTTCACGTGCTATAAAACTCAATCAAACAACTCCAATGCAACTGTGATAAGCAACATGCAAAATATTCAAACAAATAACATAAACAAATCAGAAATAAACCCTCTGTTTCCTAGAAAATCTGCTTGGGAACATTACATACAAGTAGTTATACCACTATGGGTTTTGAATATTTGGCAGCTTGATTTCTCTATATCACTTAGCAACTTTGTCATGTGGATTGATCTTTCCCTCATGTAATTGCAATAAGCAAGCCTTGAAAACCTACATGCTCATGGTGCTTTTATTTCAAAGATTCTTAGAAACCGTGACATATTATTCCTACTAAATATTCACATGTCATCGACAATGGAATCAAGCATTAACATGTCTCATGAAGACATGGGAGGAATGCTCAAACAAATATTTTATTTTCTATTTTACAACAATTACTATCCTTGCATCGATAGAGGGGCGAGGTAAGGCAACAAAACCAATATCCAATTATGATTCACAACTCTATGTTTTAAGTTTCAAAGTGGCATCTTCAATTACATATTCTTATTTAAGTAATTGCTCAGGTGCATATGGACATGGATATTACACTTGAATGGTGGCAAGGTTATTGATTTCCAATACTCTCCTAGCGATGCTTATCTATGGGTTCTTATCATCCATTTGGGGTGTAAATTATTGTGGTAATAACGTCCTTTTTTCATGTGCACAAACAATGTCTCCTTCCTCTCTTCATACTAGAAGTATGCATAAGATTAATGACTTAAATGTAGGTTTTACTCCAATTAGTGCACATCTTGGTTAATTTTGCTCAATTTATTTTTTGTAATCCATCTCTTGGTATAGTTAATGGCATATGTACAAGCTTTTAGGAAAACATTAAGCACTAGATGGACATGTCATAAATCTTTTTCCTAGAACCTTGATGTTTTGACATCAAGGTTCTAGGGAAAGCATATTTTATGACAAGTTTGTTTGGTGCTTCAAGCTTGCCAAAGCTTTTATAAGAGTGAATTAATCTTCTAGCAAAAGGACCTTATTTTCAGCCATAAATATGATAAGAATAAGGTATAAATTTCAAGCATGAGTAATTTTTTACCGTGATCTAAGAACTTTGCTTGGTGGAACAATGCCCTTAGGGATTTTATCCAATTTTAAATTGACCCAAATTATCAAAATTTTGAATTGATATGAACTTTAACTTTATATATCATTGAGTTATTACAAGTAAAAATAATTTAATCTACAATATTAGAGGGAGGGACCACTTTATATAGACAATTTCCTAGTTTCAATTATTGCATGCTTATTAAATAAATTAGTATTTCAAAACTATTAAAAGAATTTAATACCATCATAGTTTCAATTATTTGATACTTGTTAAATAAATTAGTATTTTAGAATTAATAGAAGAAGTTAATGCCATTTACGAAGTAAAGTGAAAATTTGGGAATATAGCAATCTGTTGCAAATCAAAACTATGTTAAATTTTATAAACTTATAAAAAAATCCATAATGTTTTTCAAAAAATGTTTATTAATCTTAATATTATAAATAAAACAAATTAGTTTTTTATTTTTAAATATTTAAAATAAAAAAATTGTGATTGATCAAGGAGAATGAAATGACTAATTTCCTCTACTTGGAAGTAACAATTAATGAAAAAAAATAACAATAAAACAATTTATTTTTAAAAAAATCTTAAAAAAAAACATGTATAGTTTTTTGTCTTGGAAGTAACAATTAATGAAAAAAAATAACAATAAAACAATTTATTTTTAAAAAAATCTTAAAAAAAACATGTATAGTTTTTCGTCTTTCTATACTCTAGCCAAATCTTGAAAAAACATTTCACATTCAATTTCACATTCAATGCAGTTTTGTAGTTTTTCAATGCAGTTAGGATAGTGACATAAATGTATCCATTTTGGGATTCTTTTACATAAAGAACTCCAACATAAATCAAATGTTACGAACGTTACCAAACATTAAACTGTAAATCCATCGGGTGATAAAACTTATGACTAGCTCCATTTTCACGGATTTTTAAAGAGTTCTTTAATCTCCAATGACTTAAGCCAATAATGATCATCGGAGTTAGAATCGTTTGTAGACAATGAGCCTTGGTGATCATCAAGAATGACGGTTCTTTCCTAAAAATTTAGAGGAAAATTCTACTTCATCTGGTAATGTAATGCTCCAATCAATACACTTGAATAATTGTACTATAGTGAAGTATCATGGAAGTCTACGGATTATACCATCGATTAGCTAATATAGATTAGACTATAAGTAATATATTTAGTAAAGTATCCTGAAAGTCTATGGATTAGACTAAAGGTAATGTATTTTTTCCATAAGTTTCAACATTTTAATTTTTTAGAGTTTTCCAATTTATTATAATAGGTGATTTAAAAATATATATAAAATAAAACCAATTCATAATGTTTTTTTAGAATACCACCATTTCAAATTGTTTTATGTAACAAATAAAATCAATTCATAATATTTATAGACTCCTAATCAAAGTTATTAGGAAATAATTGAAAACAATATTAAATTTGGTTTTAATGGTGACATCTTGCCTAATACTAATGCATTTTTATTTCTAAATGTAAATTGAATCTCTCTTGCTTCAAATTAGCATTTTGATTTCTAAATGTAAATTGAATCTCTCTTGCTTCAAATTTCAAAGGAAATAGTTAAAAACAATGTTAAATCTGGTTTTAGTGGTGACATCTTGCCTAATGCTAATACATTTTGATTTCTAAATGTAAATTGAATCTCTCTTGCTTCAAATTTCAAAGACTCGGTTGATAGGAGTAATAAATATTAAGATTGTGTGTCATGGTGAGCTCCACGGTTCTTAGCCACGTATATGCACGACTCTGCAGCTCAATTAACCACGTCTATTGTCTCAAGTATCTCTAGACTCACGAAAAATCTTAAAAAATGACTACAGTGAAAGTGCATTTAAGATAGTATTATTAGTGCATACATTTGCACAAAATCCACCACCTTTCAAATTTAATGAATTTTAAAGCAATACTATTATCCCTTGTTTGAGATTTTTGATTGGCATTTGAGCGCTAAAGCATTCAAGTTAGTTTTATAGAAATCCATTGCACTAATGCATACACTTTGGGAGCCAAGTCAAAGCACCTCCTCCTAATCCCTACAAATCAAGAAATCCCAAGACATGAAGGTGCTCTTTCTGTTGCTTCGGAGTCTTAAGCTTCTTATTTTGCATTTTTCTTTGATACACTTTAGGAGCCAAGTCAAAGCACCTCCTCCTAATCCCTACAAATCAAGAAATCCCAAGACATGAAGGTGCTCTTTCTGTTGCTTCGGAGTCTTAAGCTTCTTATTTTGCATTTTTCTTTGATCCACCATTGCAATTTCATTTGCATTGCCACTGTCATCATTTCTTGGTTTCCGCTCACTCTGTTGCTTCATAGTTTTGGGCTTCTTGTCTTGCTTTTCACTGTGAGCCATTGTCTTGCTTTTCACTGTGAGCCATCGCTACTACATGTTCTTGGGTATCAACACCAAATATTTGCCCAATTTTTGCTCTTTATGTTGCTTTTGAGTCTTGGCCTCGTTCTGGTATTTATTCTGAGCCACCAGCCACAATTCCTCATGCTTTATGTTGCTTTTGAGTCTTGGCCTCGTTTTGGTATTTATTATGAGCCATCAGCCACAATTCCTCATGCTTCTCGGATTCTAGGTGCTTCTTCAACAATACATCGACATAAGTCATACACTTCTTGTAACAATAACCTTCTACTCGAAAGCATTGATAGTGATAGTGTGCATAGTTTCCAAATTAAGCCATGTGGTTATTAAATATCTATAACTAGCGTGGACACTATAAAGTCTTTGTTTCATGATATACAATTTTCTGGTAAGCAACTTTATGTTATTTTATAAATCTATGATGTCTTCTTTACTATTTTCTTTTTGCAGTGTGCCATAGCCATATATAATAAGCTTAAGTAATAATATAAGTGCGTTAATAAAAAAAAATCAATCATAGAAACATAAAATAAGCAAAGCATATTCACCAAACCAAAATGGTATTAATATTTAATACACTTCCAATTTTTTACATATTTTAGTGTATCCTATAAATTTTAACTTTCTTTTATTTTTGAGATTGCATATTTCTGAAAGACTTACCATAACAAAGTAGCATCCCAACACTGCTCACACCATATATGCATTTCCCTTTTACTATTTAGAACCATTTTAGATGCAATGATGGAAGTTCGTAAGTTGTCTAGCTTTTTGTAGTAACTGTGTTTGTCGCCTAAGCCATTTAGGTTAAAACCAACAGTTTTTTCCCACAAATGTTATGTTAAAACTCAAAACATTCAAGGCAATTGTACATTACAAATGCTGTAATTTCATCCCCTGGCACATCTTAGAACGCTTATATTCACGGACAATAGGAAAGAATGCTTGTTGGTTTTCCTAGACGCCAACCTTTATACGCTTAAAGGGGTTCTCTAATTAGTAAAATGTTTATACAGGAACGCTCTTCATGAGAGATGAACCCGTGCATTCAATATTGCAAGCTTTACTTCTGTCATTTTTAATGCTCACGTCGTGGAGTAGCTTTATCCCTATGATCTGAATGGTTGCAACAAACATGTGGAAGATGCCTCTTCAATAACAAGTGGAGATTTGCATGTTGAAGCCTCATGGCTCATTATTCTCATGCATGATTTCAAATCCGTATATATAAAGACTCACTATAACAGCAGGTATACGTGGCACTATGGTCACATGTCATGCTTTCAATCATTCAAACAATTTTTCTTATAACAAATAAATTTAAAATGACGTGGCATCCTGGTAATAGGGGATGCTTTCAATCTCTGAAACGATTTTTCATTTATAACGAAAAAATGAAATCACCCCGTACATATGATTTCACGATTTCACTCCACTTGCATATGATTTTGTTTAGACTCATAAATTTTTATTACTTGTATGAATAACAACTTAATTTAATATTTAAATATCTTTTTCGTTTGCACAAAATTGTAGTTTTTCAATTGATTAGAATTAATGACGTTGTTAACATTACACGTTGTTCTTCTCATATGTTGTCGCAAAACACACATGCAGACGTAAAGGGACATAGGTTAAAACCCTAAATTTGTATTCCAGTCTAATTGATGTGCATATGATTTTGTTTAGACTCATTTTTCCTATTACTTATAGGAATAACAATTTAATTTAATATTTAAATATTTTTTTCTATTAAAACGCACAAGTAAAGGGAGATAGGTTAAAACCTAAATTTCTATTCGAGTGCAATCGAAACTCTCATATCGTCTTTCATTTAAATTGTTTTTATTTTGAGTCCCATCAACTAAGATAATATAGAACAGTTAGATTTCGTCCATGTTATGAACAACTTCCAAATCATGATTGTTAATGGAGATTCTATGAAATGTGTTATTCGTTGTGAAAATGCCCAATGCTTATAGACTTTAGATCCCATCACCACAATTTTTTGTGAGTTATAAATGAGCTTCCAATAGGAGGGGCATAGCTACACCTTCAAAGGAATTACAGTAGGCTCTCTAAATATCTTTAGGTCCCACTGCATTGAAAAAATTCTTAAAAGGGGGCATTTAGGTATTATAACTCAATTACATGCCACTCGAGCCTTTGAGACACCTCCTCAACCCATTCATTTTTCACACACAATTAGTCTTGGCCAAACACCAATTCGTTTTTCAACCTCCCCAAGGTGAGGATGATCATTCTATTCCACTCACACTAGGTAGCCTCCCACCCAATGTAAGCCTACATTGCCATCCATTTGCCCAAAAAAATGAAATAGAAAAATATTGTTCAAGAGTTGTAGTTGTTGGTGTCATCTACCCTAGTACCAACTCTTATTCTTCATTGGTAGTCATGGTCCTCAAGAAAGAAGACACTTAGTGCATGTGTCCCCACTATCGAGCTTTGAACAAACTGATAGTCAAGGATAAATTTCCCATTCCATTCGTTGATGACCTTTTAGATGAGCTCAAGGGTGTTAAATTCTTTACCAAACTCGATCTACATTCACGCTACCACTAAATTCACATGAAGGAGGTGGATATTTCTAAAAATACTTTTTTGCACCGATGAAGGCCATTATGAGTTCTTGGTGATGCCCTTTGGCCTTTATAATGTAGCTTCCACCTTCTAGAGTCTCATGAACAAAATATTAAATCCCTTTACACATCATTTTTTCCTTGTCTTTTTTTATGACATCTTAATCTACAATAAAACTTGGCAAGCCAATGTCACCCAAGTGGATAAGGTCTTACAACTACTTGTTTATCATCAATTATTTCTCAAGCGGTACAAATGTTCCTTTGGTGTCTTTGAAGTGGAATATTTGTGCCATATTGTTAGTCATGATGGTGTGCCTATGGATCCAAAGAAAATCGATGCAATGAAGGATTGGCCTCACCCCAAAACTCTTAAAAGTTTAAGAGATATTCTTAATCTCACTAGTTATTACAAAAAAATTGCAAGGGACTATGGTAAGATTGCAACTCCCCTCACCAGTTTTCTCTAAAAAATGCTTTATAGTGGAATGGCGTTGCAAAATGGGCCTTCTAGGACTTGAAGAATGCTATGTGTACAATTGTAGTACTTTCTCTACCCAACTTCACTAATACCTTTATCTTGGGTTGTAATGCCTCAAGTAAAGGCACCAAAGCAGAGTACTCATGCAAGAGGGATGACCATTGGATTTTATCAACAAACAAGTATGTGTTTTTTGATAAAAATCCAATGGTCATCCCTCTTGCATGAGTCATCCCTACACTACATTATGGAAAGAGCTACATGTGTTTTTTCCATTTACAATACACAAATCAATCAAATGAATCCAATATCAAGCTATACATAAAATATAAGCGTTTCTGGAGCAATGGTTAATGAGAGCTATAAGACTTGCAATAGCAAAAACATATAATAACAAAAAAAATCATTTAAAAAGTATTATTGCTAGATTTGTTTTTTGTAATATGCATACACTAGTTAAAAAAATGACCAAATTAATATTTTTACTATATTTGTTTTCATATAAATATTGATCGATTATTTTATTATGTTTTTCGTTTCTCGGGAATATTTATAAAATTCCAAAGGACAATCAACGTGGTATACAAAACATGCCAATAGTGATGTTGAAAAAAGTTTACAAGGTGATGGTCAAAGAAATGAGCATAATTGCATCACGGGAGGAACCATCCCAACAACAACATGCATCAAATGCACATATTCATTGATTTTTTTCCCATATAGAAATAATTTAATTATGGCACGAAATATTATTTTTTAATTATTTTATTGTTGTGAAAAGAAAAACAAAATGGAACCCATTTAAGACGAGACGATAAGGAAGAAAAGGGTTGATCACAAAGTTTGTGAGTACTTAAATGTGTTTTCCTTAATATTTCGTATTTTTTATGATGCATATATTTTAATTGATATATAATCATCCATGGATGTTTTCTAACATGTGCTAACATACAATGAATAGTCATCCAAACATTCAATTGACATTGGATTAAGTATGGGTTGTGAGTATATGTTGGAATATCTAGGGTTAATTGAACAATGTGTAAGTAGGTATGTTGTTTTACTTCCCTTGTTTTATAATTAATGGAACAACAAGAAAGCTTTAAGTATATCTATGTTTTGTCGTGGTATATAAAACTCACAAGAAACAAAGTATGGAGTAGAGCCAACATTACAAATATTGAGAGATGGCATGAACCAAGGTTTTGAAAGAATGTGTATTGTGTATGAAGCAATTACTAGTATATTGTGTTTTTTTATTTATGCAATCATGTATATTATACCATGGATGTAGATATACTCATTTACACTTTGTTTCTATGTTTGTAGATGGAATATGGAGGGGTAGAATGTCAAACTCAAACATTCCAAATAAGCCGAGCACAATATCCTATGCAATTGATGAAGAAACGAGCCATGCAAGCAACTCGAGCAATAACAATAGTTTGAGTGATGAATGATGATCATTGAAATTGGATGTTACAAGTTGTATACTTTTGAATGTTTACTTGTGAAAATCACATGTGTTGTTTAACGTGGACAAACTGTCCCAATTGGATGACAACATGTTACCAATAGTTGTAACAATTATTTATGGACATTTTGAATATCGTGGACCTTTATGTTATTCCATTTTGTATCATGAAGGGTCTTTTATTCGTATATAATAAAATGGATTTTTTATTCTATTGCATTGTCTAGTGTCATAAAATTTGGTGTTGTTGATTAAATATATGGATGATTTACTTTGTTACAATGATTAGAGGTGTAATCAATGTAGAGAAAAATAACACTCACACTAAACCAACCAGGAAAGAGAAGAGATATTTAAGCAAAAAATAAATGACAAACACACAATACACAAAGATTATACCCTAGAAACCCTTAACCAGGAAAACCAACATTCCTTGAGCGTTTCTTTCACTCTTGTTATCTTATTCATTCATAGAATAAAGAGGTACATGACTAACCTTGGTCTACATCGAAGACACAATGATCATCCTACTCTCTTGCTTTACACAAGAACAACCCTACAGCTAATTCGACTTACATCTACATGACCAAGCTACTACTAGCAACATCCAACTTATTACAATTACAACACACCATATTTATATGCTTTACTACATGCAAAATCCTAAATCAAGTCTCCCAAAAATGATTACATATCCACACAGATGATTGGTTGTGATCCCGTGAATCATGGGATTTTGTTCCAATGGACTACCAGTCGAATACTAGTCGACCTCTAATCGACTACCACTCGACCTCATGTCGATTGACCTTTCAACCTTTCAGTCAACCACTTCGACCTTCGACTTTCCGGTCAACCACTTCAACCTTCGACTTAACCATCGACTCGACCTGACTCGTCAATCGGTTCATCACTCAGTCGATTCACCTCGACTAACTAGTCAGTTGATTGTTCTTTCACTGTAAAGAATATAACAACCCAACATTCTCCCACTTCTTGTCTTCTTTGCTAATACAAGAGAACCTCAACTTATTTTCATTGACCCAGGGCAACAATGCCCATTGCTTCTCTACACCAAGAGAACTTCACAACACTCATATACTTGGTCAAAGAGTCTGTTATGTTTTCCAAAGTGTCTAGTTTCTCCAGTAACACCTTCTTGCTTTCCACCATGTCTCTATTGAAATGGTATTGTATATCAATATGCTTCATTTTGGAATGGTGAGCTAGGTTATTTGGTAGAAATATTACACTTTGACTATCGCAATTTATCTTCATATCTCTACTCAAACTCAATCCCTAAACATAATCGATGCAACCATATTTCTTATGTGCTTGCATGAGTGGCTTCCATGGATTCAACTTATTTTGTGACAAGGCTATGAATTCCATCACTTACTCATCTAGTTGATTACTCCACCGAACATCTTGAACACATATCCACTAGGCAACCTTCATCGATCCAAATATCCAACCTAGTCAGCATTGACAAAGCCATGTACATTTACTTCACTATCAATTTTAGGTTTCCCTTGGTAGTAGATAGCATATTCTGTTGTGCCACACAACTGCTTGAACACTCTCTTGACAATAGTTTGGTGCTCTTTCCGAGGTTTCAACATGTATCTGCTCAATACTCCCAATGCATGAGCAATATTTTGTCGAGTACAAACCATCACATACATTAGATTACCAACAACACTAACATAGGGAACATGTGCCATGTCCTCTATTTCTTCCTATGTCTTTGGACACTATTCAACAATTAGTTGTTCTCCCATGGGAATTGTTACCTTGATTGGTTTGCAATCCTGCATATTGAAATGCTTCAAGACTATTCAATGTTCTTCCTCTAGTTTAACCAAATATTTCTAATTGCTCAATCTCTCTTGATCTCCATTCCCATAATGAAATTTGTTGCATCGAGATCCTTCATGTCGATCTTGGAGGACAATTGCATATTCACCTCCTCTATTGCGTCCATGTTGTTCCCAACTAGCAACATGTGATCGACATACAAAGCTACATATATGAAATGACTTCCTTCTTCCTTGGAATATACACGGTGATTAGCCTTGCTTCTCACAAATCCCAAACTAAGGATATATGTGTCAAATTGTTTATACCACATCCTTGGTGATTACTTTAGACCATAAATGGACCTCTTCAATTTGCACACCAACTCTTTCTTGCTCTTTACTACAATTCCTTCAGGTTGCTTCATGTATATTTTTTCTTCTAGGTCCCCATGTAGGAACATTGTCTTCACATTCATTTTCTCTATTTCAAGATCAAATGTTGCAACCAAAAACATTAGTACTCTAATGGAAGTTAATTTTGCAACAAGAGAGAAAATCTCACTAAAGTCGACTCCCTCGATTTGGGAATACCCTTTCACTACCAGTCGAGCTTTGAACTTCTTGACTTGACCTGCTACATTCAAATTTTTCGTGAACACCCACTTGCTACCGATGAGTTTCCTTACATTAAGTAGTTCAACCAAATCCCATGTCTTATTCTTTTGCAAGGATTCCATTTCTTTGACCATGGCGTCCTTCTAGAGTTTACCCTCTGTCGAGATGATTTCCTCCTTGACCAACTTGGGCTCCTTGTTAGTGGAAGATAACACAAATTCAAGATGGAAATCAGGTCAACTATACATTTTAGTTGGTTTCCTTACTTATTCATACTTCCTTACAACTGGAGTGGGTTGTTAAACCTCTTCGTCCAATTCAATCAATTCATTTGAATCATGTTCTTTGTTCCTCAACTCAAACGTCGACTTCTCTAGTTATTTCTCCATTTGATCCTCTTCATTCATCGAAGTTCTCCAACTTATCTGAAGATCACATATCGACTATACATTGTTTTCCTCAACATTGGATCCCATAGTTTGTATCCTATCATTCCTTACTTGTAGCAGATGAAAATACACTTGACTTCCTTATTGTCCAGCTTGTTCTCTTTTCCTTGGAAACATGCAAAAATGCATCACAATGAAAGAATATAAGATGTGAAAGTGAAGACTTCTTACCTAACCATACCTCATGTAGAGTTGATTTGATTAGTGTTGATGAAGGAGACCTATTTTCCAAATATTTTGCGGTGTCGACTGCCTCTACCGATAATTCTTGTGCAAGACTGACACCACTGAGCATGCTCCTTTCCTTATCCATCAACATCATGTTCATTCTTTCAACAACTCCATTTTTTTGTGGGGTATATGGTGTGGTATTTTGGCGTGTTATGCCAAATTTCTTGCATAATTGTTCAAAATCCTTTTCACATAACTCACCTCCATTGTTAGTTCTGAAGACCTTGATCTTCTTATCTGTCTAGTTTTCCAAAAGAGATTTAAACTCTTTGAATTTATAAAAAACCTCTAATTTCTTCCTCGGGAAATATAGCCATGTCTTCCTGGAAAAATCATCTATGAAGGATACATAATATAGAGATCCTCCTAGTGAAGGGACTGGTACAGGCCCAAACACATCACTATGTATCATTTCCAGAATCCTTTTTTCCCTTGTAGCTCCAGATAGGAATCTAACTTGATTTTATTTTCCATATATGAAATTTTCACATAAATCAACTTCTAAATTACAATTAGGAAAACCTTTGACCATACCCTTGCTATGCATAGCTTGAAGTCATTTTTCACTAATATACCCCATCCTATGGTGCCATAACATGGTCGAATCGAATTGACAAAGAACAGTCAAGTTGGTTTGTATTGACTCGACACAAGTTGAGTCGAGTCGAGTCATAGTTGAGTCAACTTTAGTAATAAGAAAAATGTTGCATATAGTTGAGTCAACATTCCCTAACAAGTTGTATAGGTCTCCAATATGAACTCTTTTCATTCAGACCATCGCTCCCCTTCACATATCCTTATGAAACAAAGTGTGCACACTTGTATCACTCATTTTACTGACATATATAATATTTTTGTCCAAACCCGAAATATGTAGCACACATGGAAGGGTCCTACTCCTCCCATATTACAACATCAGTTGAACTCTTCCTCATCTAACAATTTTGGTTTTCGAGTCGTCCCCCAAGAATACATCTCCTCCTTCATATCTCTCATATTCACAAAACCATTTCCTGTGAGGTATCATATGAAAAGATGCACCTAAGTCAATCAAAAAAACATCATGATTTGACTGTGTATTGTTCAATGCCATATACACATAGCCTCCTTTATCTGGATTAGTCTTTCTCTAATTCAAATGCTTATCGTCAGATCCTGGATTGGTATTAGTTGCTTTCACCTTGCAATATCTCTTGTACTTCCCTACTTTACCATGTTTCCAACAACTTCTTGTCGACTAAATCAAGGATTTAGATTTACCCTTCAACTCTACTGGAGAATTTTCCTTTATCTCTGCCGACTAGTTGACCTTTCACCATCAAGGCATCCTTGGTCGATCCTTCCATGTTCTTCCATCTCATTTCTTCTAAAAACAGAGATGCAACCACGTCTTCAAGGGTTAATGTCATGAAATTACTGTCGATAGCCACGAATAAGCTATCTGAGGAATCTGGAAAAGAACACAACAGACTAATACATTTCTCCTCCTTAGTGGTTTTAATATCGACATATAATAACTAACTTATTGTAGTATTGAATGCATTTAGGTGCTTTGTTACTAAGCTCCCATCACTCATCCTTAGAATATATGGTTTCTTTTGAAGGAACGACCTATTTACCAGGGATTTTGATTGGTACAAGATATCGAACTTGTCCCACGGTTTCTTTATAGAGTCTTCACTTGAGACATTCAACAATATCAAATCTACAAGACAAAGTCGAATCGTACTCCTTGCCCCCCTCTCAAGTTTCTCACATTCTTCCTTCAACATACCTGTCAGAATTTCTCTGAGACTCACAACTACCCATTTTATCTTGATCTACAAGGAGATATTCCATCTTAATCTTCGAAAGCTCAAAATTCTTGCGATTGAATTTTTCGATCTTTATCCAAACTTCTTGTCATTCTTATGTTTAGCTCAGGTCAAATATATGTTTAACCTTGATCTGATATGACTTGTATAGAACAAGAAACAAGTTGTGATACCAAATGTAGAGAAAAATAATACTCACACTAAACCAACGAGGAAAGAGAAGATAGATTTAAGTAGAAAATAAATGACAAACACATAGTACATAGAGATTTTACCCCAGAAACCCTTAACCGGGAAAACCAACATTCCTTGAGCGTCTCCTACTCTCTTGTTGTTTTATTCATTCATAGAATAAATAGTTACATGACTAACCTTGGTCTACACCTAAGACACAATCATCATCCTACTCTCTTACTTTACATAAGAACAACCCTACATCCAATTCAACTTACATCTACATAACCAAGATACTACTAGAAATATCCAACTTATTACAATTACAACACACCACATTTATAGGATTTACTGCATGCAAAACCCTTAATCATGGCACTAAAAAATGGTTACATATCCCCAAATATGATTGGTTGTAATCCTGCGAATCTCAGGATTTTGTTACAGTGGACTACTAGTCGACCTCCTGTTGGTTGCCACTTGACCTCCTGTTGGTTGACCTTTTGACCTTAGACTTTCCAGTCAACCACTTCAACCTTTGACTTAACCATTGACTTGACTTGACCCGTTAGTTGATTCATCACCTAGTCGATCCACCTCGACTAGCCAATCAATTGATTGTTCTTTCACTACAAAGAATATAACAACCCAATAATCAGTTGGTATATTTGTTTATATGATACAAAACAATTAATGCAATGATTGTATCCAAACACAATAATTAAAATATAAAAATCAATAATATTATAAAAAATATTTGATTTTTTGATGATTAGTTAACATTTTGAAAAAACAACAAAAAGCTACATTTTCATAACCACAACATGGAACAATTTGGCATTGAAACATATTGTTGCATTGTATTCAAGATCAATGATGTGGTTTATATCTACTTACACATCGATGTGTTTAAATGAGCATTATGAATCGATTCTCCTAACGACAACAAAATGATTGCTTCCTTCAACGACACTGTTACCACTTTCGTTATTGTTATTGCTACTGTGACAAGAACATACAATATGTAAGACAATATACGAGTCAATGTTTTCATATATGTAATACACATTGATTTTTTCCTTACATAAACTACACACAAGGGATTCATAATATATATAATATGGATCAGTGCGTAATATTTATTTTTAAACCCCTAGTGCATATCAAGATGTGGTGCGCTGATGCATTTTATTGATAGAAGCGTCTCCGTGCTTTCCATATCTAGAATACACACTAGGGCTATGGAAATATTTCATACACACAGGTGCTTAGTATATATATTTTTGAGGCACCATTGCATACTAAACGGTAGTGCACAGGTGCATTTGATATATATTTGACGCATTGGTGTGCCATATTGATATAAGTGCATTGATAAAAAAAAACCTCTAGTAGAACCTCCAACCCCCTAATTTTTTTAGTTATAGTGGAAATCCATAAAAACATTTAGTAAAACCTTTGCTACCAATTGCAAAGGTTTTTTTTATTATTTTTCCCAATCTTGTAACACTAAAAACCTCCGCTAGAAGGTGTTTTCCTTATAGTGATAGTTTTGAAGAAAGCATGCAAATGATTAGACAAGGTAGGATAAGAAGGCATATGTTAAGGAAAGAAGAGCACTTGGAAACATACTAAATAGAATCGGTGCAAAGGTAGATAGAGCAACATCAAAAATAAAATGTTAAATGCAAAGAACAATGCATGTAAATTAACATTAGTCTAGAAGATACAAATTGGTGTGAAAGTGTTATAGTCCAAAATGCCTTATCTGTGCATACAAGACATTGGCCCTTCCTTTTGCATAATTTGCCAAAATATTGTTGAGGCTTCCTCTTAAACAACCATTTTTTGGAGAGTATACGTGCCCTACTAGACTAATAGTCCACGTACACATGCATGTTACATGCTAGTTAGCTCACGTACACATGCATGTTGCATGCTAGATAGCCCACGTTTACCTCCAAAAGTTGCAAAAAAAATAAAATTGCATGGAATTTGGCAGAGTTTACGGTCTATGGAGGGTTTCCTAACCATTTTACCCCTTGTATCCTGTCCCCAAACCAAATAACCATCTTTTCTCATATAAAAAGAGGTCTTGGGGTGTCATTTATGAACATGAGCAAGAGAATAAGAAAACTCTACCAAAATCCCTTCCCTTTCTTAGCCCAATATTTGCATCCCATTCTGAGTTTTAGCCTCAGCCTTCCCCTCCATCCTTTCTCCTTATGCAACCCTTCCTCCTTCCCTTGGTGATATGTTGGCTTGCAAGAAGCTAATGTGGGATTGATGCACTTGGAGCCACGACAGAGGAGCCCATACTTGGTTCATGGAGTGGTTGCCAACAAAGGTTGTAATCCTTTTTATCTTGAAATTGAATAAAAGAGTTCATCCTTGTTCATACTTGTCCAATGGTAAAAGTTGTTTTTCGACATTTGCATATAGGTTAGGTTCTCACCACATTGCATTTTGCATATTGTTGACTTTTTCTCTTTTCCATAGGATCGATCCCACCGGAGTGCAACACAGAACCTTCTATGTAGCTTTAGAAGTGTCGTAATTAGGTGGTAGAGCCTTCCTCTACATGGATGCCCTAGGTAGATCCTTTATTGCATTTTGGAATCCATGCTCCAAGTTTTCTCCATAGGCTTGGGAGTCCTTTTAGTCCCTCCATGATTGTATATCGAAGCCCCATTATTCTTCATCTTTTTTGGATTATACACAAGGGACTCCCTATGAGCATGGTTTATTATCTTTCAGGATCGCTTAAACTTTGAAAGAAATATCTAACGAGAGATTATTTATTATTTTTGGTCTCATTTATATTACTTAAGAAAAAAAGCCCCCATGGAGTCTTCTTTAAGCCCTTTTCAAACTCTCTAAAACTAAAAATATTGTTGAGCGATCTTGTTTCCCTTCACGCTCGTCAAACTAAAATTTGAAGGCACATCTATCCGACGGTAGTTTACCCCTTTTTTGGTCTGGACAGTTAATTCATGAATAAAGGTATTCCCTAGGAGCTTTGGTTCTCTAGGAGAGTATTCTCAGGTGTAAGTTTAACCCTTTTTCAGGCCTGAGGGACTAAATTTTCGAAAAATGGCCATTCTCCTTGGTTTTGGTTTATCTTTTTTTCGTGCCTTGGAGATTATCTACGAAAAAGGAACCCCCTCAAAATCCATTGTTAATCTCTTTTCCGATTCCCTAAACATGAAAATATCGCCGAGTGACCTTGTTCCTTTCACACTTGTTAATTGGTTAAGAAAGAATATCTATTTGACATAAGTTTAACCCTTTTTCGGCCAATAGATTATCCAAGAAAAAGGTACGCCTCATGAGACATGTCTCGCCGAGAGATTTCTCCTAAGTATATTTTATACTTTTTCAGGCTAAGGAGACTAAACTTAGAAAAAGGTTGAGTCTATAGTTAAGCGTTTTTCAGACTCCTTAAAATTCAAAAGATAGTCGAGTGATCTTGTCTCTGTCACACTCATTAAAATGGTTTTGAAGACACGTCATTTCGGTATAAGTTTAACCCTTTTTCGAACCGACTGGACTAATTACGAAAAAATAACACTCTGGAGTCTTCTTTTAATGTTTTTCAGACTCTCTAAAACATGAAAAACCACCGAGCTTACCTTCTCTGGGCTCGTAAAACTCAACATGGAAGGAGTCTTTTTGTGTCATACGTAATTGCATCGCATGTCTCATCCTTGCATCTTTGGCTTAATTCTAGCTTCATGTTGTTATTAATTGAACCTTCAAATCATTCCTTAAATGCAAGCCTTGCAACACTTTTTCCCTCGTGATCTGACACCTTGACCCATGGAGGAATTTTCCTGAGTATCCATATCCTGCACATGTCTCCTTGCACTGAGCATCAATATGTTCCATGCGCTTGGAACTAGTTTGCTTTCCCATGACACTTATTCCTCCTTTGTAACGTAACATTATTTTATTCTTTTTCAAGCTCGTTAACAATTTGAAAAAGACAAAAAAATCAAATATTCCAAAAAGAGAAGATGGGATATACATTCTCTTTTATCGGTAGAAATATAGTCACCCTTGGACAAAGCACATCCTTCCATTTGTTCGCCAAGCATTGGGATCTAGTATGACCTTAGGAAGTTGTTCTCATTACATAGAGTTGTGTCCTCCTCTGTTTGGTTACTCTTCCAAATATATGGAGAGTTTTTTTGTGCCTCATGTATCACAGACTTATGTCAATACTATGTTGCCCGAGGCTCATCATTTTGTCATGCTTTTGTCCAAGGGAAGTTTTATCCAACCTGAGTTGGCTATTCTGCAGTTTATCTCTTGACTTTCATGAGTCGGCCATCCCGAGAGTCCAGTCAAGTTTGGATTCAAAATCAATGGATTTATGTGCATGATGATCGAGATCCTTCAGTATTTCCCCGATAGCATGTCGAAGACCTCATAGTAGTGAGTCTTACACTCCTATTGTACTCTTACCTAAGCTTTTGAATATCTTGAATTTGTTTCTCAAGCTATGAAGTCCTCATCTCTAGTCACAAGCATCAAGGCTCCTTGAAGATGCATATCATATTATACTTGTATATCTTCAGATGATCTTGAGATGTAGATATGTTGTGTATTGTTCGTAGTTGCACTTTATACAAACATTTATATTTTTTTTAGAAGTCATATATTACATGGATCTGCAATGTACTTGATTGATAACCTTGCTTAGTTCATCCCAAGCATGGGTATGCCCACCTTGGAGAGATTATCATTGTTTTGCAGATGGAATGCTCACGCACACTCGCCTCAGGATCACTCAACTCCATGCCTTCCCACTGGTAAAGATATTGTAATGTATTTCGACCATCAGTTGCTCTTCTGACTTCACATATTAGGGGGCATCTGTTATAGTCCAAAATTCCTTATATGTGCATACAATACATTGGCCCTTCCTTTTACATACGTTGCCAAAATACTTTTGAGGCTTCCTCTTAAAAAACCATTTTTTGGAGAGTATACGTGCCCTGCGAGACTAATAGCCCGCATACGCACATGTGTTGCATGCAAGTTATCCCGCGTACACACACATTTTGCATACTATATAGCCCTCGTTTACCTCCAAAAGTTGCAAAAAATATAAAATTGCACGGAATCCAGTGGAGTTTACGGGCTATGGGGGGTTTCCTAACCATTTCACCCCTTGTAGCCCGTCCCCAAACTAAATAGCCATCTTTTTCTCATATAAAAAGAGGTCTTGGGGTGTTATTTATGAACATGAGCAAGAGAATAAGAAAACTCTGCTAAAATCCCTTCCCTTTCTTAGCCCAAGATTTGCATACCATTCTGAGTTTTAACCTTAGCCTTCCCCTCCAACCTTTCTCCTTATGCAACCCTTCCTCCTTCCCTTGGTGATATGTTATTTGTGAGAAGCTAATGTTGGATTGATGCACTTGGAGTCACGATAGAGGATCCCAGACTTGGTTCGTGGAGCAGTTGGCAACAAAGGTTGTAATCCTTTTTATCTTGAAATTGAATAAAAGAGTTCATCCTTGTCCCAAAACCCTATGTTTACATACTTTTGTTAATTTGTGCATTTATATCTATGTCTAAACTTTTAAAGTGATCAGTAGAGATTGCATATGTTGTTGCATTGTATTCCTAACCTTTTGCATGTTAGCTTTGGGAGGAGATCCATGATCTAGGAGGCAGAAACAAATGAAAGAGGTATACACCAACTGCAAGGACTAAATGTGCACTCATTAACTCTCTTTCCTTTCTCTCTCGTCATTTTTTTAGATGGTTTTCGGGTAGATTAAGGGTAAAACAATATTTTAAGGGAGTTACCGCTCTGCCTTTACCATAGACCTAGTATAGGGGGATTTTCCCCATAGCAGAAAGAAAATAATGCAAGCAATGACAATGCATATAGAAGTTGAAGTGTCATGCATGAGATAGAGGAAGCTGAGAAATTGAATATGAATCCGAAAAAGAAAAAAAGAAGTTGAAGAGGTTGACAAATGGGAAAAGAATTGGGAGAGGAGAAATCAATGGAATTGATACTTATCATAGAAAGTAGGAAAGGGACTAAGCCAAAAAATCCAAGTAAAGAGTTGATTGAAAATCAAGCTATAAAAATAAGTTAGCCAAAAACTCCCATAAATATACTCTAAAAATTGTGAGCTACAAAATTTATTACTAATACAAGAATTTAACCTTCGGATATATAAGTATAATTCTTTGTGAATGTATGATTGTTAATTTGAGTTACATATACTCATGTAAAGGCTTAAAGGATTTTGACTTTCCCTCCAACCTCAAACATATCAAAATGAAATCCTTGATCCATAAGGGGCCCAACATCAACCCAAGCAACATAGATTACTATAAGTGGAAATTGATAGAGGAATTGGCTAGAGCATATGAGAGAAAGATCATGGCAAGGTATGAGTGTTGATCACACATTTGAAAACAATTGAGAAGGGAGAGAAAGAAATGTGTAATATAATAGCTCTTATCACATTTCCTCCTTAGCTTATGCAAGTCGACAAACTATTCATGTGAAGAATAGCATTGAAAACGTTGTAACCTTACAAAGAACAGGTTTTGAAAACCTTTTTGACTCAGATAACATGACATGAAAAGAAAATGCACTATGATATTTCGAAGATGATATTGATACAATGATCAATTGGATTGAGGTGGTATGGTACAATTACAAAGCCAATGAAGAAAACCACTAATATATCAACTTAAAGGCATATGAAGAAATTATAGAGATCATGTTGCAACAAATAATGGAAAATCCTTTTAGAAGGACTAACAAAATATTGTGGATTCAATGTGAGAGAATTGTAACCTTCACTTAGCCATGTATAGAAAGAGTGCCTGCCTTGACCAATTTGTCATATAAGGCCTATAAAATTTGAATTGGGGCATGGCTTAGATCTCTGGGGAAGGATTTTAGTTAAAATATTCTCAACTCTCTTAGGGAGGAGCACTCAATCTATAATGAGAAACAAGGAGAGATCTCCAAGATTCACAATAAAGTATCAGATAAGAAATCTCCTTGTAATTTTATGATGCTTGATGTTATAACCAAATTTCAAAGAGAACCATTTTTTCTCAAGGGTATTAGGTCAATTAATTCAGGGTGTTAGAGTCTTTCACCGTGACAATGGTATTTATTTCCCAATTTAGTAGCAAGCCTCTATGAAACAAGTTATTGTTGAACTCAAGAGACTTGTCTACATCTCAAATATTAAGGTTCAATTTTTTTTTCCCAAGTACTATATCCTGAGGAAAACCTCCTAGGCACTTCCTTTCATTCCAAGGATGGTACCTAGGGTAAACCCTAGATTCTCTAGGGAACAAGGCCAATTCAACAACTCATGAATATATCATATATAGCTCATCAAAAATTGGCTCACTGAGAGGAAACATGTCAAAATGGGATTTGAACTCAGGTGGGGAGGGTGACAACTTTTCCTCACAACCACTTGAGCTACACCCAATTAACAATATTAAAGAACTTTGTCTCATGTTAACATCCATTAGAACTTCAATCCAATGTGGAAACACATCAAGGGCTCCTCTCAAACCAAATATGGAAGGATATTTCAACCCATCAACAAATGATAAACATCCAAATCCATATTCAACAATATGAACATCAATCATTTTTCACATTTTTGTGCCCACTCTTTTTGGACCTTTGACGATCCAAACTAGCATACCACCAAGGTTCCACTAGTAAATTGTGCCCATTTTTCAACAATTTACTGATGCATGTTCGTCGCCACAACGTCACAAGTACGACGAAGGAAACAATCATTTTTTCATCGCGTCACCTTCGTCACAATTACGAAATTCAAGAGTGTGTCACAATACTGATGAATAGGTTCATTGTAAGAGAGACTAATGTGCCCCAATCAATTCGTCACACTCACATCACTTTTCCATCGGAATATCAATGAAAGAGAGACAAAATTTCGTTGAAAAAGTGACAAACCTTTGACGAAAAAGTAACAAACCTTTGATGAAAAAATGATGAGAAGGTTGTATGTCTGACGATTTGTGTCTAGGAGGAAAAATACAAGTTAGTCGAACCTTCGACGCAACATTGAAAAAAAATTGACGAAAAATTGACAAACCTTCGACGAAATATTGAGAAACCTTCGACGAAAATTTGGCAAACCTTCAATGAAAATTTGACAAAAAATTGACGAAAAAATGACAAAATTTCGACGAAAAAATGACAAGAAGGTTGTGTGTCCAACGTTTTTTCTAGGGAGGAAAGAACCCACGTTCGTCGAACCATCGACGAACGGGTTCATCGATGGTCCAACGAATATATGTGTGTGTGACGAAAGGCCTGTAGGGGAGATAATTGTGAAAATCGTAAAAAGATAAGGATCAATGATATGATCCCTAGCCATGTCAACTTGAAACCTTTAAAAAAGCTCATTGAACCTTGATTTTGTATTCGAGGGACCAAAATATTATAAAAAATTATGAAAAAAGGACTCTTTAGTCCCATAGTACCATGTGGAATATTTTGGACCTACCACCTATATTTTCATTCTCCATTGATGATGTCATACATTCCATATGGAAAACAATGATTGGTCCATGCACCTAGTAGGTAAATAATGCGAACTTCATCAATCTTGGATGGAAGTTTTCTAGGGTTTTCATGTGTTCTTATGATTCTATCTTCACTTAGTCAGCATTACTTTCCCTCTTGAATGTGTTCCATGTGGGAAGCTCTTATTCCTCTTAGTAGATTTCATGGTTTGCGTAATTACCTACAAGAGTCCCTTGGTCCACTTGACCTGCTTGCTGGATGCAAAATACTATAGAGAGAAGTTTTGAACTACTTTTGGTTTTATGGACTAGGTTATGCAATAGTCAAATCATAAGGATCCCAATTAGCGTAGATTTCTAGAGTCAAAAACATTATAAAGCAAATTTGGAGAAAAGGGTTGAGCTCAAGGAAAGTTTTGTTTAAATTAGTAAACATATAATAAAGGATCTCCCTAGTTCAGGGAACCCAAAATATTACTAGGATTGACTGAAGCTTCATTTGAATTCCAAAAGTGGAAGGACTTAGAGCAATTTTGAGGAAAATATAGTTGCGTTCCCTTTACCAAATATGTATGGATTCCACTTGTTAGATCATGGCCCATGGGGTACTAGCCACATGTTGCTTTGATCCTCTTTTGTTGACATTATCATTGTCACATAGTAGACTTTGATTGGTCCATGTACTCGATGAGTCAGTGTTTCTAATGTCATTGTAGTGATGTGATACTTTGTGGATTTTCCACATGTTTACACAATCTCCCTGCATTGTGGAAGTCAACATTCTTGCACATATGTCCTATACACCTGAAACATTGTGGTTAGTCATTATTCTACTAGCATGGAATCATTGTTCCACATGGATCCTTAGAAGGGATTCCTGGTATAGGTTGCATCATGTTATATTTCACCACTCAAATTGTTATTCTTCCCATGAACCTGAAAACTTATTAGATTTGGTACACTCCAAGGTTAGGTCTATGTGGGATGTTATACAATACAGAAAACATAATATCTCATAATCCTTTGGATATTTGGATGTGAAAAATAAATAAAACCAAATTGGATAAGAGTGTTTAGTTCATAAGGGAACTTATGAAATCCTATAAAACAAAAAGTCTAAAATCCTCCTAAACTCTTGGACTTGATAAGGTTATCTACTTTGATTATAAAATGGTTGGAGTCTTAAAATGAACATAGACTAAATTTGAAACCAAAACCTCACCTTGTGCCAAACTACTAGCCATCCTTTCACTATACAACATGCCTTACAACATCATATATTTTAATGATAACCCAAATACTTTAAGAACTAGGTCCAAATATACCATCGAGGCTCAAATGAAGAAGGTGTCACTAAATATATCTAGGGGGATATATTTAAGAATATGTGCTTCTAGTTTTAGAAAAAAGGTTGTCTTTGTGCCCAATTTAGCATGAGGTAACATTCGAAAAAAAGACGTTGTTGTGTACTTATTTTGGCACTTGTATTGGGTTGAGTAAGAGACAAGATATAAATTATAATTTCTTTAATTTGATGTATGGATGAAATAATGATAAATGACATTGCTTTTGTTCTTTTAAGAGGTGTGAAACAACATGTAAATTCAACACATGTTTAGTGCCTAGCTCATCCTTTCCTTTAGGACAAGCAAGCTTGGGTTTTGAGTATATTTTTATCATCTCAATAATATTTTGATCAAGATAGAAACCACACTCCAATTATTACTTTGTAGGTTGCTTGTTGATCAAGAAAAGAATGGAAGTCATGTCATTCTTGAAAACACATATCTTATTTTGGGAAAGAGCACTGAATTTGGAACAATCTTCTGATTTGGAGCATCATCTTCAGTAATAAAGATGGGAGTGAACAACATTTGGTAAGAAAATGAATATGAAGTATCCAAACCATGCCATATTTTAGCTATCAGTTCTTCCCATGGACAAAAATGTCAAGGATAAATGAAGAAATTGAATATTATTCACGGGTTGACTAACTCAAAGGTTGGCAGGATGGTGAAGACATGTTGAGGGACCATCTCATCTCATTATGGTGCAACATTCCAATGAAGGTAAAGGGAAAAAATCTAGCTTGAACTAGCAGGTTGTGAAAATTACAAACATAAGATATATATCCAAAGATCCCATTTGCAGCAAAAAGGGCACAATTTATTATGGTTTTATGAGGAACTAGTTGTGTTAAATACGAGTTGGCATGCATAGGGTTAGCAGAAGTTCAAGGCAATTTAACTGGGGAGTCTATTGCTATTTTACCACTCAAACAGAGGCAGACTTCAGAGATATATTTAGGTGACTAGGGGGAGTCTAATCCACCAAATTTGTTTCATGATCACACTTGCCCCATCCATGTGGTATGGATCCCTGCAGTGACAAATCAGTCCATGTGGGTTAGTATGTCACAAGCGAAAATGGACCTGGGTGCAATAGATAATAATACTTTGTTTTAGCCACTGAGGCTAGACCCAATTAACTCAACATACTCTTATAATGATCATTAAACTTTAATGGAATTAAGGTTTAATGGATCCTTTTTCTCTTATGCAACATTTGGTAGAAGGAAGGAAACCATTTGGTAGAAGAAAGGACTCCAACTTTGAATCATATGCTAGAATTAACGCCAAAAAGTAGGTTATATTTTTAGGTGCTAACAATTTCTCAAAATTGGACTTGACAAAAGTTACCCCCCATGGCATAGTGAGAACATTAAAATACTCAACAATTGTAGTAATGGCTACAACCTAGAACCCTACAGTTCTGATATGCACATATGAGCTTGACCTGTAGATATTTGTATATGCTACATGACCACCTCTATGTCAAATTTAGCCTAGATTTAAAGAAAACTCAAATTCTTGGATTCATAAGATATTTTGACTTACAATTCTAACAAAATTATTCAAAAAACTAAATTAAGGGAAATCAAAATCATGGAAACAACTAAATTTTAACTATGTTTTTTTTTTCAATGAAAAGAAATTATTCAAGTACCTTACCTACCTAACCTAACTATACACATGATGGGTTACTTGTAATGGTACTTCTAATGAGGCCTTGCATGCATGATATCATATCTATGGATACTATCCTTAGATTTAGATGTGATACGAGACCATAATGGTGTTGGCGCAGGGGCAGACCCAAGGTTCAACGCTCAAGAGCGCACCAACAAAACCCTAACTATCGGCCCTTTCGGCAACACCTACGAAGCAGATGAAGTCGCACCCGAGGTAGAGGTAGGGGTGGTTGCAGGACTCCAGTGTCTGCAACCATAGACGGGACACAGATCTGTGACTGTTACACCTTAACAGGGAACTTAGCATTTATAGTTCATCAATATCCAGTCTTAGTTTATAGCACAATTAAATCCTAATTACAGAGCATTGCAGTATTTAACCAGATCTACTATATTCAAGCACTAAGCACATCCACATAGGCCAGATCTAGTATTCATCCATACTATTAAGCACATAGCATTAACATATCTATCTACCATTCATCTATATCAAATCACTAAGAAAGTTAACATATAAACACATCAATACATCGCACAAAGCAAAGCAACACAAAATATACGTGGTTCACCCCCACCTTGGGGCTACGTCCACCAACTCTTTGTCTTCTTTATTAGATTCTTCAATAAGTTACATGCACAGAGCCACAAAAAACCTACTCCGTAGAGGACATGAGATCTGCCCACCTCACTAGATCCTCCTTCCTTGGGCCAGGTTACAACACTAAGCCTCTTCTCAATCTCTTACATTCGCTTGCACTTAACTCTGCAAGCCTCATACAATATGCACAAAAGCAATCTCCACTCAGCACTTATCACTTTCGATCACATATATCGAACTACTTCCTACATCGCTCAGCCTTCTATTTATACTTTACAAAATAGTCCTAAGCATGGGTAAACCCATGGGTCGACATACCCATACCCATTACATAATCCCAAATCCCAAAAAGGGCCCTAAAAGGAGACGAGATCCCACGATCTCTGCTTCGTCTTGCGTTCCACCTTCTATAGTCCGTTGAAGTCCCAAAAATAGGTCTAACATGACCAAGGATCCTCAAAACTTGGTCAAGGGCCAACATGCCCCCAACACTCACCTGTGACTCATTATGAGTCACTCTGATCTGGATAATTCTACCTCAAAATCCTCGAGCTTGGCTAGAGCTGCTTCAATTTGTTGTTGTGCAATGACCTCCTGTTCAACAAACTCTTGGATAACAACTTCGTTGACAGGTCCCTCTAGGTGTTGTTCTGTTGTAGTGATGAATTGCTCTAGTTCTGCTCCTCAACCTTCAATCTCTGTGAATAGTTGGCAAGCCTCATCCTGTATAGGTTAGAGCCTCGAAGTCACTTCCATGACTTTGATCTAAATGGTGTGGACCTATTGTTGAGCAGTGCACTGCTCTTGGGATCGCTTCATTCTTTCAACAGCTGACAGGGGCTTCAACTGTGCCTATATCATTTCTTCTTGATACTTCGCCTCTTGGAGTTGTGACTCCAGTGTCTTCAGTTCTAGATTCTCAGTGAGTCATTCATAGGTCTGGGTACTGCGATCACTTAGTTGTTTATATTCCAAAGCGAGGCCCTTGATTCTTTCAATTGTGCCTCAAGCAATTACTTCTCTTTGATCCCTTACATCCTGTAGGGTGTTGGGTAGTGTGCAGAGATCTAAGTCTGCTATTCTTTGTTGTAGCTATTGGATAGCTTCCGCAAGATGCTCTACTTGATGTGCGACTCAGTCTTATGTATGTGGCTCTAAGCTTGTCACATCATGGAGTGCTCTGTTGACTGCTTCTTTCACTTCGAGTTTCTTTGCAAGCAACTGTTCTTTTTCTTGTCGAATCTGTGTTTTCTCCTCTTCCAATTTTTCCTGGAGAGCAACCTTCTCCTGCTCTTCAACCGGGATCAAATTTGCATTTTCTAGGTCATCTATGTGCTTGGTTCTCTTCTTTATTGTTGGTTGGGATGGCCTGAATCCACGAGCAGTCGACAGAGAGGCTTGCACTCCTATCGTCAATGACGCTTGTACACCCACATACATTACTCTTTCATACATTACTCTTTCATTCATGAGTTCAATGAGTACCTCCTTCATAGACTCTTCGACTGCGCTAAGTTCTTCGAACATACACGCTCGTGGTTGAATCTCTCGGGTTTGAAAAGTAACTAGTCAATGTAACAGGATGGATGGTGATAGCGTGATGATCACTGTGTGGAATCAACTAATCTGTGGGATCAGATAATCACGGTTGGAAAAAGTGTTCTCGGAGCAATGCTCGACGAAATAAGTAGATAACTCGAGAACGGATCTCTCCAATGGGTGAGAAGCCTTCATTAACTCAGTTATGTTCGTTACAACGCGGTCCCAATGGTCTAGTGGCGATATTATTGACCATAAATGTCATTCTAACCATTCGAGGCATCGGGCTAATGGTTATAATGTCTCCAACGGCTATACCACTCTGCCATGGCAAAGTGCCATGTGGAGTTGTCCTGTTATCCCGACGAAGTTCCAGTTTTGTAATTTTTCCTTCTGGGACCTTCTGTAACTTTTCGATCTTGTCTCTCTTCTTATTGAGATTTCTAGCCTTTCTCCCAGTGAGCTTTGTCTCGGTATTCCTCTTCCCATTCTAATTCTTATCTTATTTTGGCATAGTAACCTCGCACTGTTGAGATTCCTTCCTAGGATTCAGGGGCAATACTTCTTCTTTATATGGGGTAGGTGCTTCAGTCTTCTGTGAGTCTTCTTATGTTATTCCAACTTCAACATCCAAGTTTCTGGTTCTAAATAGCTTTGGTTTGTTTTCATGTTCTTTGATCAAGTGCACGATCATCAAGTGTGCAATCCTCCTAGTCATGCAATCTTTTAATTCTTGCTTCTTTTGCTCTAAGGCTTCCTCTTCTTTTCTTCTGGCCTGATCCCTTTCAATCCAAGGTTTTCCTAGTAACATAGCAAATGGGGTGTTGTTCTCAATAAATTTAACAACTTCAAATTCTTCCTCTGTCGAAGTTCCATGAGCACTCATAGATATCTAGGTGAGTCTTCCACATAGGGTTATCAACTTTCCTTTGAATAATCCTATTCCTCCCAATCAAGGAATCATAACAGGCTTTCCTAGAGCTTCCCAAGTTCTTTCTGTCATGACATTCACCCGTGTTTCCTCATCTAGAACATAGTCAATGTCGAAGTCTCCTATTCTTTCTTCTATGCATTCTTTTTCTTTAAAAATCTCTGACAAATTGATATTTCTGTGATCATTCAGGGTTTCTTTCATTTGCAAAAACACAGTCTCTGATTATTTCTGAGGTTCTGCCATGGTCTTAGTTGCCTGACCTTTCTCATGGTCTTCTTGTTTCATATTCATTTTTTCAATCTTAGCAATCATTCAAGGGCAATCTAAAACTTCACGGTCCATATCTTTACAACAAAGACAACTAGGTCTTCTACCAGGACATTCCTTAGCCAGATGCCCCGGTCTTCTGCAATCGTATCAAAGAGTTAATCCTCTCTTTCTCTTAAATGATCCCCATCCTTTCTTGTACTCCGCACTAGGATCATGGTAGTTAACCTGCAAAAAATTCTTTCTTGGATCCTGCATCCATTTGTTAGTCCAAACATTTTTTCTATGCATAGGTATAACATATCTTTCAATATTCTTATTAGATCTATTCATATCAAATCTTCTTTCATCTATCAATTCCCTAGTTTTCAAGCTAGGACAAATCTTATCAAACAAACCTACATCCATACTTTAGAAGCAAAAATTTCCACTAATCTTATCGTCAGCAGAGCAAAAAGCTTCCATATCTAAAACTTTTCGCTATCCTTACCTTTATCAGAGCACAGAGCTTGCCGATCTTATCTCTTTAACCTAAAATTCACACTTTTACCGTTAACAGAGCACAAAGCTTTCAGACCTTACCTCTTTTATTCAGATCAGACCCTTCTTCTTGGCATAGAGCTTCACAGATCAAGTAGAATATTGGGCACTAGGGAAACATATCTACGCACAGAGCTTTCACAGTTTCAGGTCCGATCTTCGCATAGAGATTCTTTTACCTCAGTTCCTAGCAATCACAGTTTCAATACCGACAACGAAACCATTTGTTGGAACATGGGCAGACCCAGGGGTCAACGCTCAAGAGCGCACCAACAAAACCCTAACTATTGACCCTTTCATCAACACCTGTGAAGAAAAATGAAGTCTCACTCAAGGTAGAGGCAGGGGTGGTTGCAGGCCTCTAGTGTCTGCAACTATAGTTGGGACACAGATATATGGTTGTTACAACTTAACATGGCACTTAGCAGTTATAGTTCATCAATATCTAGTCTTAGTTTACAGTGCAGTTAAACCCTAATTACAGAGCATTGTAGTATTTAACCAGATCTACTATATTCAAGCACTAAGAACATCCACATAGGCCAAATCTAGTATTCATCCATACTATTAAGCACATAGCATTAACATATCTATCTGTCATTCATCTATATCAAAGCACTATGCAAGTTAACATATAAACACATCAATACATCACACAAAGCAGAGAAACACAACATATACGTGGTTCACCCCCACCCTGGGGCTACGTCCACCAACTCTTCATCTTCTTTATTAGCTTCTTCAATCAGTTACATGCATGGAGCCACAAAAAACCTGCTTCGAAGAGGACAGGATATCTACGCACCTCGCTAAATCCTCCTTCCCCGGGCTAGGTTACAGCACTAAGCCTCTTCTCAATCTCTTACACTTGCTTTCACTTAGCTCTGCAAGCCTCATACAGTATGCACAAAAGAAATCTCCACTCAACACTTAGCACTTTCGATCACATAGATCGAACTACTCCCTACATCGCTTAGCCTTCTATTTATACTTTACAAAATAGGCCATGGGCCGACATCCCCATACCCATTACATGATCCCAAATCCCAAAAAGGGACCTAAAATGGATCGAGATCCCACGATCTCTGCTTCGTCTTGTGCTCATCCTTCGACAGCCTGTTGAAGTCCCAAAAATAGGTTTAACATGACCAAGGATCCTCAAAACTTGGTCAAGGTACAACAAATGGTTTTGTTTGTAGACTAAAATTTGCAGTGGTTTCCCATCTATGTTACTCATGCATGGAAAAAAGACCCCATTGCACAAGGGCATATTTTCATATATATATATATATATATATATATATATATGAAAACTATGGAAAAACTATTAGTAAGAAGTTAATCATGATGATGGTCCTTCTTAGGAGAGTTATGAAGATAAGACATCCTTTGATTGAGTTATAGAAAATTCAACATATGGTGATGATGGTTATATTGAGGGTATATATTCCAACATAGAGGGATGCAAGGAAATAGATGACTCTCATCCTTTTATTGATCGAGTGAGTTTAAAAAATGATCACATGTATGATGCAAACTTTGAGCATCGAGAGGAAGATGAGCAACTAGAACTAGATTTATTAATTTGTTCTTGTCAATGGTTATGGGCCTCCTTTGCACATTTGTAGTAGCCAAGGGATTATTCATTAAGACTTGAAAGAGAATTCATTTTCCCATATTGAGGAGATGAGATTTCATGATGAGTTGATTGTATACTTACCTTATTCATTGTTGATGTTTTCTAAAAGTTTCTCATGACACGAAGGTCAACCTTCTATTCAAGTAGTGAATAATTAGATGACCCATAACAAATATTGTTCTTTGTGATCACCACAATTAATATGATGATATAGTCATTTAGTTTCCTCCTATGATGATCCTTGAATTTGATTTCATAGTTGATAATTGCTTTGATTGCGTCGACCCAATAGATGGAATATATACCCCACAATCATATTCATCAAGAGGAGGATGTTTCTCTCTTGCATATTAAAAAACAAATGACATGATTTCTCTATGTCCCCACATTTATCATACAAATCTACTAGTGCATGGTTGCTAACAAACCTAATTGAAACACATTGCTTATTATTTCTTCGTGGAGTGACATGCCTTGTTCTAGAGGCCCAAATTTGGCACAAGTTGGAAATACATTAATAAAGGTGAACTGGTTAGGTTGAATGCTAGTTTGTTGGATATGGTAAAATAGAGTTAAACCATCCTTAGTAAAGCCATGCTTAACATAACCTACAATTACTTCAGTGCGTAAGAAGTCTTTACATGTGGGTATTTGGTCAAAGAAACTTTTAGCATCCATCAGTATATCGAAAAATTGGCATAAAGGATTGACAAGTGGATTCCACTTAAATATGTATGGAAAAAATCGTGTTTGGATGATGTGGGAATGGACCAGTTTTCCACGTGTTAGGTTTTTGGTTAGGTGTTAGGACTACAACATAGAAACATTTATAGGACAACCCATAATCTACAAAAATATACAATGACTCTCTAAGTCGACCCTACCTATGGGACATGTTGTTCTGAGTATAAAAAACCCATGTAAGGCTGGTATTGTTCCCTTATTGTTTCATGGTAAGTGGAATTAATATTATAATCTATGTTATTACACTTTGTCAAATGATTTTATTTGTATACTATGAGGACAACTACAAAATCCTTTTGAAAGACTAACAAAGACAAGTATATATGAAACATAGCCCATAAAACGTGAATGGTTCAACAAAAAGAAAGATACCTACATGAATCTTAAGCATAAAATATCGAATGAGTGAGATACCATCTATTCCAAGGGATCCAAGGGACTTTCAAAAGCACAGAGAAAGAGACAAGGGACTCTGATATGCAAATTGAAGCAAAGAAATCAGAGCAAAGATGGAAGTGAGGCAAGCCAACATACAAAGCAATTTATTTTGGAGAACATATTATAAATACATTCCTAAATTCTCCAACCTAAACCATCAAGGAAGTCTTTTTAAAGGCCAAAATACAGAATTGAGAAGGGAATTGCATGGAAATTCCCATTTTGTAAAATATATTATGTATAATCAATATAAAAAATCTCTTTTAATTACCAAAAAATAAAATAAAACACACCTATTTCTCTCACATCACCGAGCAAGATTTATAATTTGTATTCTATTACCAAACCACAAAAGTGTAGCATATTGTTCGCCAAAATATGAACACAGAAATTTTAACTATAAATAAATGCATTTGCAAATTGGTTAGCGTTTTATGTATTATTATAACATCCATACCTATATTATCTATAACACTTGATCGATCCACAATACTCAATCTTTTTATATTATTATTATTGTGAATATTCAGAAAAAAGTATGGTGAGTAAACCTAAATGTATAATCAAAATAGGCTTTCTGGCATCATCTTGAAAAGTTGACCATTCAATGTTCTTAACAACAGAACATGAACTCAGATGCTTTTTAATCACTAAAAGATACAAACACCATTTGGCATGATAGTTATGGTTCAAAAAATCTTTTTCATGAAAACATGCCTACACAATGTCAAATAAAGAAATATGTCAAGCCAATTTGATTGCAAAAAAGTGACCTAAAACATTTTTATGTCTTCTGATTGAAACAAAAAGTGTTTGTCAAGGACTAGAAAACATGGAAAATCATAAAACAAACACTCACATTGGGTATTAGCACTGGAAGGTCAATATTTAGGAATGGTTTTGTTGTTGTCTTAGGTGCATAACTGCCAATAGTTTCTTTAGAATTCGGCTTCCTGGATTTCAAATCAACTTTATCACCAGGGGCCCCTATATATTTAATAAAAGCCTCTACACAAAACCACCAAGAATAAGAAGGAGCAACAAGACTTGAATACAATTATGCTAGAAAAAAAATACAAAACCTACCATGATTCACAAACAAGTTGGGTTGGGGAATAAAAATGTAGTGATCAAGTTCAAACTATGAGTAGGGACAAGCCCAACAATGTTTCTCTATTTTTTCATATATATATATATATATATATATATATATATATATATAATAAGCAATAACTAAGGATGGTACAACTCAAATCAAGCCCCCCTCCCTCTAGAAATTCCCTCACTTGAGGATGATAGGTTTGATAGGTACTTGTTACGTTGTACCTACACTCCATCGAATGAGGAAACATAGTTAGCAACAATTTGATTGAATTTATCCACATCCTTCACCTAAATTGACATCATTAAAATGCATGTGCCAAGCATGATCATAATAATCACATGTGAACATTGGGCTTGACACGATTCACACTTTTTCTTTGGTGAAGATGGAATAAGTGTTGAAATAGGACTTAGATGGAATGTGATTTCATACTAAAGGTGGGGCTTGTAATTTGCACCTATAAGTAAGGTACATTCAGGGCACAAATCTTCTCAATGAATACGTGTCTAGGAATAATGTCAAACGCCTTCCAAAAGTCACATAAGCAACAATAAACCTTTGATGATCTCTGTCTAGCCTTCTCAATAATAGCATGTAGGGTAGATAATTCAAAGGGTACATCCCCGAGTCTGTGCGTTTAGCATTTACCTCCAACCATCAGCATACAAATGATTGATTATATATTTATTGAATCTCCCATGGCTGTGGTGATGACAATGGTAAGAAGAAAGCACTAAACATCTTGTTTATTTATTTGACTAAGTGTAATTAATGGGAAAATGGGTGATTATCAATTGTTGGGTTTGAACATTTGATGTAGAATATATTTTGCCTACAATGTTGTTAGGCATTAGCCTTGGCACCACAACCAAGTAAACAATATAATATAATTTTATTAATATCTAACAACTGACTACAAAAGTAGGTCAATGGGACTAAAAGATACATCTAGTGTGAGTACAATGTGGGAGTGCAAAAGAAACTCTTAGGTAATAATGAAAACAATATAAAGGAGGATAAATAAAAATTGCATCATAGATAAGTATCTAAGCTAATCACTAGGTCTAACCAACACCAAAAGATATATATAACAGTATCTTAGGTGTGTTGATACAAAGTGAGAGCCTGATATTAGAAAAATGGGCATCTTGATGTTGATCAAGAGAGATAGAGATAGACATGAGGATGATGTCAAGATCAAATAGTTCTTTGGTTGTTTAGTTGAGGCTAAGAGGTACTTTGATAGGTAGGAGGCACCTTGCTTTGGATCCCTTTGGAGTTGGTTCTCTTGTCGCTATGAAGATGCATGGTTTGATGACTAGTTCGACACCTTTGAACCGACCTCAATGATATTATTTGAACTCCTTTGAAAGAGTCCTTGGGTAATTTTCAAAATAATTCCAAAGGCATAGGCTCCAAACTAATGAGACAAATGGGCTACTATAGCCAAGAACTAGGCAAGACAAGCCAATGGATTGCAAACCCCTTTGTATTTAAACCTAGTTCTAAGCATGAAGGCTTGGGATTTGGTGGCATGGAGGGAAAAGGAGAATTCTCAAAGGATGCAATTTGTTGTGAGCGTCAACATGTTGAAGAATAAATCCCACCTCTGGAAGTATTGGAACCGGGAAAGACCATTTCCACTAAGGTAATTTTTGTGAAAGCAAAAGATGTTGCAGATTTAGCCTTTTCATCAGAAGAAAAGACAACAACAAATGATAGTAGCTCACTACCACTTCATGTTTTTTGTGGTGGATTGTAGATGGGAAGTGATGAGGAAAGTTCAAATACTTTGTTTGTGCCAGCACTTGGGGACCAAGAAATTCAATCAAATGGAACAAGAAGGAAAAGAACAAGAGGTATGCACCAAACAATTTATTCCTCGTTTATTATTAGTGCAAGAAGAAGGGCCATCAAACTGCTAGTTGTTGGTATTCTGAGGTGTGTTTCTTTTGTGGGAAGAAAAGCCATCTTAAGGCTTGTTTCTAGAAGAACCAAGCCACATGCCATAATCCCAATTGTTTTTAGGGAATGAACGACAAGAAAACTTCACCAAGACAACAACAAGTTTAGAGGAACATGAAAAAAAAGTGAATTCCAAGCAACCCACACAGTTGCAGGAATTATGAAGGACTATTGAATCTGTAATTGAGTTAAGTTTGGGTTGCATGAAGTTCGAATTCATAATATTTCTACCCGAACTTAACTCGATTGCATATTTTGTCCATCCAACAAACATGGAGAAAGTCAACCATTGATTTCCGATGACTTTGCTCCATACCCATTGGATACACATAATCTGCAATTGAGTTAAGAATTGCCCTTCATGCATATGTTCAACAGAGCACTCACCAACCATCCCTATATCGTAGATAATCATTGAGAAGTTATTCCTTATTGGAAGTTATAGTCAACTTGTATATAGACACCTAGTTAATAAAAAATATGCCATCATTTTGGTGTATAGTGAAACAATGTAGCCCTCCCTTGTTTTTAGTGTTGTTCTATCCCTTATTTCTTTCTTTTAGGGATTTTCTATTCTACAATTTATGGCCTCAATATGGTATGAGATCCAACAAGATGTCAATTCATAGCATAGTGGCTAAGCTATTATGTATACAAGAATTTGTGGTGTCTACTAGGTAAGAGATTATGTATTAGATAAACTAGGGGTAGGTTAAGTTTTTGAATTGAAAGTTCACTCTCAGCTAGAATTTGTTGTTGTGAGGAGTATAGGTATTGTGGAGCTTTCTAATAGTAAGGTATCTAAGGTTGTGGATACATCTAATGGAAAAGGGTTTGTTATATAAAAGAAAAAAATACAAATTGTTATTAGAGGTGAAGGTATGTATGACATGGTTACTAACAATGATAAGAAAGCCTATTAGTAAAACCACAAATGAGGAGTAATTACTTAGGAATAATAGTTGGACAAGGCATTGTTTATCATTGAACTTTCACTTTAGAACATATATAAATGCACAATATGAGTTGAAAGGCAAGCAAGGACTTGTGAGAATACCTAATTAAAGGTTATGAGAAAAAGACAATTTTCCTTATCCATGTCCATTTGTGGGAACATGTAGAAGGTAATAATATGTGTGGACACATTTTATTACCAAAGGATTTGTATTCTGGATTAGCTATTGCAAGGGATGAATATAAAGTTCCAAAGCATAAAAAATGATTAACTTTATTAAAATATTTTCTAGAATAATATGATACATTAAAAAGTGTTTCGCTAAATAATGATAACTTAATATTTGAAATAATTGTTGATGTTTTTTTAAGAAGAAATACAAATGATTGATGCAATAATTATAGGAGATAGTGTAATAGTGTTGTTAGTTGGAAAAAACGAGATCAAAACATTGGGTTTAAGAAGAATAATGTAGGTAGATAAGGGCAATAAAAGGCTATTAACTAGGGGGATTGGAATGTATGTAAACAAGCCCCAAGAGGAAAATATCAACAATTAGGTAAACAGTCATGGAATGGTGGAAAAAACAAAGGTAGGTACCATTATTGTCATCCTCTATGCATTATAAATATGAGTGTTGGAAGAGAAGACAATATGAGTTTTGGAAGAGAAGACATCGAGGTTCATTTCACTGTCACTTAAAAAGTGAAGGAGGAAATACTCTTAGCTAAAGTTGAGAACATAGAAAGTGATAATGATTGATGCATGAATTATAGGGGATAGTTTAATAGTGTTGTTCGTTGGCAAAAATGAAATAGAAAGATTGGGTGGAAGGAGAATAATGTATTATGAGCCCACACATCATATAACTTGTCAAAGATATTGAGTTGAGACTTATCACAACTTAAGTATTAATCAAACTATTCAATTACAATATGCTAATAGTCATGAAATTCATGGAGTTGGAGTGTTGTATTTCAGTTTAGAGAGTCGAGAAAAAGGAACTAAATGGAGTCTTGTATGTTTCCAAATTGAATAAATATTTGTTATTTGTTGCAAAGGTTACATATCCAGGATTAAAAATATAATTTTATTGGGAGACGTGTTCGTTAAATATTAATCTAGCATTGTTCTTATGCGGGCTCCCATGGAAGGTAATCTCTAAGTTTATAACATGAATTATGACGTCGTATTGGTTGTAATAGGTGAGAATAGGTTGGAACTATGGAATAGATTTCTTAGACATGCCAACACTATTATAAAACAAGATTGTAATGATGATTTTAGTAGAAGTTATTAATAAAATTACTCATTTGTAGAAGTGACAAACAAAACTTTGTGAGGAAATTGGGTCACAGTGCTCCAATTTAACATAGGTTCTTTGGTGCACTTAATACAAATTTCCCTTGATATCCCTAACCATATACACAATGGCATGACAACAAGCTAAAACTACATTGGTGCTACAAGCTAAAACGACAAAACATGCAACAAGGGATAGATTGCAGAAAATGTTGGACATAAAGAACAAAAAGCTCAAGATACCATGTGACTGTCATGCTCATCATAAACAATTTTAAGACTATCCGTGATGCAATTTATTGTAATTGATTAAGCAACAACGTAATTTATCGAGCTAGGTATTATAGTGGATTTGGTGAATCATCTCCCATGGTGGGTTTTCAAGCATTCAAAACAGAGTTACATGGTGAATCATCCTTATCACTCACTGATTTTGGCGACATCGCTCGTCTATTGAGTCGATCTCCTATGTCTCCTCCGTCAAGTTGGGCTATCTCCTCTGTCTCCTCTATCGAGCCAGGCTAGCACTGTCGAGATATCTTATCGAGAGTCTCTGTCAAGACAGGAGCTAGGGATGTGGGGATATGCGATCGAGAGTCTTTGTCAAGATGGAAGTTAGGCCTGTGGGGATATCCGATCAAGAGTACTCTATGTCGAGACACGGGCTAGGGATGTCGAGATATGGAGATCATTTACAATGGATCGCGCAAATATGGTTTTTTGTTATATATATTATATAATATATATATATTATAAATTAATATAATATATATTATATATTGTGGATAAGGAAGCTTTGAAAAATTGACCTATGTTGTTGTGAGTGTCCAACACACAGTATGACATTGATGAATAATATCACGATGATTACGATGACAATGAAAATGATGACAATGATGATGAGGAGTAGGATGCCGACAATGTTGATTAACAATGGTGACAACGATGATGAGGATGACGATGATGACAATGAGCACGACGACGACGATGATGGCATTCCTATTCCCATTCACGACGATGACGATGATGACAATTAGAATCATCACTTTCCATCATCATCTATTGTTTTTGTTTTACTACCAAAAATTATATTTTGATGGTGGTTGTTTCAAAATCACTCATGAATGTACCAAGGATTGAATTTTAGGGGCAATTTTAGAAAAACTGCCTTGAAAAGACCTATAAATATCAACTTTAAAAAAAAAATCACATCAATCAGAGTTCATATGACAAACATATATAACCATTTGAAGTTTCTAAAATGTAGTAAAATTGCAACATTGAGCATTCAAATAGTAAATGTTAGTTCAATATGCAAAAAATTCACTTACTTACAATGCAAATTAAAATTTTAGGTTTTACATGTTCCCAATAAAATTTTGTTTTTGGTTCATGTCAAAATATTCATATTTGATTAGTTCCAAGCTCAAATTAAGCCTTGGAACCTACCAACCTCCTAACACATCTTAAAATTGAGATTGTTAAGAGTTTAGGAAACTCTTAACACATCTTAATAGGATAGTACGAAGAGGTCACCTTTTCAATTATTGGTGCAATAACGATGGTTCTAATAGTGATGCATATTGGTCTCCAATCCATGGTTTTATGATCTTATGATATTGTTTTGAATGAAATCCTAGGGCTATAAGTGATTGTAATGGTAGATCAATTAAGTTTTACCAGCAAATTCGAAAAGGAAATTGGAGCAACTCACTATGGTTAATTAATCAACAATTCCTTTAGTGAGATAGAAGCCATAATGTTAGAAATGGAAATGGAATAAGGAAGATAACTCACTCGGAACTCATTGTTGTAGATGATGAATCTATTTGCACTTAAGTGTAGATTTGTGATAGTCCTCTAATAGTGATCCATGTGCAAAATGACTTGCACACTAGATATAACCAATAAACACTAGATATACAATTATAAAGATAAAAATAAATTAAAAAATATGCATAACGAATAGACCTAGCAGCCTCACGGGGGATGATTCCTATCTTACCCTAGTTATCTTGGAACCTCTCTTAAGGTGTTAGGGTTGAAACATACAAGGAATGAGTGGATTATATGAGTGGACAATATTGTTGATTATGGTGGTGACGACAATGATGAGGACGACGATGATGACAATGATGATGACGATGATGAGGATGACGATGATGACAATGATGATGACGATGATGATGATGATGATATGATGATGATCATGACAATGGAAATAATGATGATGATGACAATGCTAATGATGATGATGATGATGACTACGAAAAACATGGTGACGATGATGATGATGACCATGGCGACAACGATGACGATGATGATGATGATGACATTAATGATGATGATCATGACGACGAAGACGATGACTTTGACAATGACAACGACAGAGACAATGATGACCATGGTGATGACAATGATGATGACTGCAACAATGACGATGACGATGATGATCATGACAATGGAAATGACGATGATGATGCCAATGCCAATGATGATGATGATGATGATGATGATGAATACACAAATCACTATGAAAACGACGACGATGATGACCATGACGACGATGATGACGATGATGACATTAATGATGATGATGATGATGACGAATTCAACAATGAATATGACGATGACGATGAACATGGAGATGACGACGATGATGATGACCATGATGATGATGATGATGATGATAATGACGATGATGACCATGATCAGGATGATGACAATGACCATGATTATGACAACTGTGATAATGACGATGACGACGATGATGATGACCATGATGATGATGATGATGATGATGATGGTGATGATGACGATGAAAATGACGATGATGACCATGATCAGGATGACGACAACGAGGACCATGATGAAGAGGATGATGTTGACAATGATGATGATGACGACTGCGACAATGATGATGACGACAACAATGATGACCTTGACGATGACAATTTCGATGATGATGACCATTACCATGACCATGATAATATTGACGATGGCGACGATGATGATGACGACGACGACGACGATGACGATGATGATGATGACGATGACGATGACGATGACGATGACTATGATGGTGACCATGACCATGACCGCTACGACGACGACGATGATGATGATGTCTGCAAAAAGATATAATGATCACATAACTCCTACATTTCATCATTTCTACAATATCATTGATCATCTAAGTCCTCATCCAAGTCTACATCTGAATCATCTAGTTCAAAATCGATGTTGAAAGGATTGGCCATATCAACATCATCATCATCAAATTAATTTTTGATAATATCATCATCAATATGATCGTCGAGAACATTGTCATCTACATCTAGTTCAACTTCTTTGACTTCTTCATATGACAATACATCTACCTTGTGCTCTTCTACATCTTCTTCTTCTTCAATATCATCTTCTTGTTGGGTATGTGTAATATTCCTTGCACGAGTAGTAGTGTCTGAGCGTATGCGCCAAGYGCGTAGGGGGGTTAGAGGGGGGTGCAGGGGGGCAGTGCCCCCGATTTATTTTTTCTACCTCGAGAAACATGTCATGTATTTAGGTGGTTTTTTTGGCACATGGTTTTTGTCGATGGTTTTCTATTTCCAGTTAAGGAATTAGGGTTTTGGACTAATCCAGGTCATTGGGTTAGGGTTTTGGATGCCGCTGGCTCCTATATGTATATTGTATTGTAAACAATGTAACACAATGAATGAATATAATATATGCTGGTTTTCCCTGTTTGGGTTTCTAGGGGAAAAATCTTTGTGTAATGTTTGTATTTGCCATTGTATTTTTTCTGTTCTTTTCTGAATATCTATTTATAGTAGACATTGTACAAGGTTAGTATTTACACTTCTTCTAGTACATTATACTTTACAAGCCTTCCTCTTGGATCGTATATAACAACATACAACCAACCTAGTTTACCTGGAACCTCTGAATAAAGTACCTACTCACATTGGCTTGGAAGAGCATAAGTTTATGTACCCGGCTCAAACGTCCTTGTATTAACCATGGTAAATCCATTGGCATTCTCAATAACATTTCTTTCAGGATTACGTTCATTCATTCGTAACATGTACCATTTGACCTCGAACAGAACTAACTTGAAGGAATTAAAGTCAAACTCGATTATATCATTCAAATACCCATAGTATCTATTTTCATATATTGTTGGATGCCTGTCACTTATAGAGGACACATTAGTGACCTGAAAGACTGCAGTTATCCCATAATCAAAGGTTTTCTTCTTGTCATCTAAAAACTTTTTGATGCGAAATTTATGACCATTGCACCACATAGTCTTGTGGTGTTTCAACTGCAATATGCCCCACATGTAAAAAATGCATATTTGTCAATGAATAAACATGATATTTAGAATTAGTAAAACTTTATAAAAGAAACACACCATGACCTATATTAATAGAATGGAAAATAATTGAAACATGATGTTGGTGAATAATATGCTTGCCTGTTTATTTTTTAAACCATATGCTAAATCAATTTCCCTCTGAGTAAGATTGGTATCTTGATTACGATGAGCTTCTTTAAGCAAAGTATCAACCCCTTCCCATGATAACCTACCATTACGTTGTATATTACATCGACCTATCCATACTTTCATCCAATCAAGATTGTTTGTGATGTATAAATGTAGTGCATCCCACTCTCGACCAACTGTATAAAAAAAGAATAAAAATTAGTAATTAGAGTAAATATTAAATAATAATTGATCATGCAAGCTAAATCAAACTTAAATAAGTACAATATAGAAATAAATCAATATTAAAGCAAATTATTATAGATATCTACCATCTAATTACCATTCACTTTCCTCATTCTACATTTCTCGACCAAGACCTCCCCTTCAAATTTGTTAATGGAATTGGGATCTGAAATCAGAGGCACCTTCATGATTTTTGCTGCTAATTTAGGAAGATATTGAATAATATACACCAAGGATTGATATACCATATATCCCTCCACCATAGATCCCTCAGGACGTGCTCTCTGTCTAACGAAAGACTTCAATGACTTCAAGTGCCTCTCTACCATCCACATTGACCTTATGTGTATAGGTCCACACATTTCAATCTCCTCAACTTGGTGTATGAGGGAGTGTTCTTGTGCATTGAAAAATGTCAGAGGTAGATACTTTTCCATTTTGCACATTAGCCTAGGAATTTCTCTCCTCCAATATTTTATATCTTCTTTATGGATTTCTTTATATATATATATATATATATATATATATATATATATATATATATATATATTGAAAGAAAAACAGATGTCGACTAGTCGAGCAACACCGATTTTGCATATAAATAATTAATATTTACCTCATGTATTTTCCAAGATCATATATAACTTGTTTTACATTGTTGTCAAAGTTGTCGGGTAGAGATAGAGGTAGAACATAATGTAACAACAAAGGGATCATTAATTTTAGGAAAATAAAACCATATTATAATACTAAAAAGTCGTATATTTACCAATATAGAAATCTACGTCCAAAATAATTACCTTAATGAAGGTATTCCAATCATGAGTTTTCACCCCAGCAAATCCATCTTTCTTCATTAAGATATTCTTTATGTTTGAAGTAAATCCTGTGGGAAATTTAATTTTTAGAATGACCTCTTTTACAACATTACTTTCTTGCTCTATAAATAACCATGGAAGACTATTTCGGTGTACTCCATTGCTATTTGAATAAATCACATTTTACAGTGTATGATTGGCTTGCTGAATGTCAATACAAATTTTGACAATTTTTTCTTTGTCACTCCTTACATCTATAATTCTCCACAATATTTTTGTTACATTATTTCTGATATACATTGTATCAAACGAATGATCTATTTGTAGGTGCTCATAGTAGGGAAACCTATTGGATTGTACAAGGTAAATTTTCATTCCTCGTGGAAGCCCATTAATGCCTTGACAACATTTATGAAAAACAATTAATGAGATTACAACAATAATTGTTAGATATAAACATAATTGGGTAGAAATTAAAATAGTAAAACGTTAATATATATGTAGACACATAGAAAAATGTTTATCTTGACGGTTTAATCTATTATATTCCAACTTCCATAGGTGAGGTGTCATTCTTCGTGGTTTTATTCTAGTCTCCTCTTTCAAATTGAAAAGATGTTTTTTTGTATTTCGATACCTATGGTTCTTAGGGAGGAAGTGCCTATACTCATCAAACACCTCCTTTCCTATACTTCTTGAACAACGCGATTTCATCCTAGGACCACAAACTCGACATGCAAATTTACCCTTTGTTTGAAGACCTACAAAATTATATGGATTAGTGTCAATATTATTTATATAACGAGTAATTGATATTTAAGAAGCATGCATCATATTTTCATAAAATTATATATAATATTAAAGTCCATCAGTATGTTACATACCACAAAAATGTGTTACCCTCAGGGCTTCATGAATTGTCCATGTAAGTATTCCATGGAATTGAAATTTCATTTTCCCTATTGGTGTAGAGATGTCTTACATAGTGATGCCATCCCATAATTTTAGTATCTCGTCGACAAGAGGCTCAATATATACATTCATATATTTCACTTGGTACTTACCTAATTGGGTGAAAGTACACATAATTACTACTTTGTATACATATAAGTAATTATGCAACCAATAAGAAAAACAAAATACAACGTTCAAACCAATTTTGTAAACAAATACCTGGAACAATCATTACCAAAATTGTGTGCTCCCACTTTATTGACATCCAAGGAGGAAGGTTATTGTTTATAACAAAAATAGGCCACATTGAGTAAATAGACATGATCTCACCAAATGGACTGACATCGTCAGCTACCAATGAAAGCCCAACATTACGATGTTCTTCTTTAAAGATTGGTCATCTTTATTCAATGTTCCTAAATGCAGAACCATCTGCAAGCATTTGAAGAACGCCATCTTCACTTTTGTGCCATGCATGGTAATCCATAAACCATGCAATGCTTTGGCACCTAAACAACCATTCCAAACATGTAATTATCTGAATATGACGAAGAACCTTGTGAGCCACCTTTTTTGTTACTTGATCGGTTTGATATCTATTGATTTGACATTGTGGGCATTTAGTTTCCGATGCATAATTTCCATATTATATAATATGATCATTCGGACATGCATCAATAGCTTGATACTCCATTCCAATATCTTTCATAATGCCACACATATTTCGGTATGTGCGAAGTAAATTATTTGACGGTGGTAAGAAAAATTCACCTAACAATCTACAACATAAAAAAAAAAAAAAAACTAGTTGATGTAAATAATAGTAATAAAAATATTGCATCCTTAATTTACACATTAATTAACACTAAAAATAGAGAAAAATAAATTCAACCTTTACGTAAATATGTGACAAGTTATATTATGTACCTTAGGATCCGTGAGAGACAAGTGTTTGAGAAACCATTCAATACCTTCAACTTCACCAACAACATTATAGCAAAGAGAATATTTGTTTGTGAGCCTTCATAAAGGGGTTGTTCTGCCTTCTCAAGCATAGGTACATCATAAATATCATTATCATTTTCCTCATTGATAGGAGCAAAGATGTCCTAGATTAATCTATTTGTCCCATCATCCGGCTCAACAATATTGTTGGTGTCATATTCTTCCATAGGATTGATGTGATCTTCAATATTCATACCGCCTTCCACATCTTCTACAATAGTATTTCTACTACTACTTGGCAGATATTTATCCGGCGACAAACACCTGGTAGGATTTATCTTTACAATTACAAACAATCAATAATATTAGTGTATATAAAAAAAAATTAAAAGAAAATAAAATTTTATAAATAGAATCAATACAAAGACATATATAATGAATAACTTACCATGGGATGAAATGTATGCCCCCCTTCACAATGCCCATACAAAAAAAATTGTCTTTCAATTGTTTTCCTTACAAGTCTTCTTCTTTTCAAGGCCCTGCATTGATTGCAAGTGAAATAACATTTCCCATTGGTACCGACCAGTGCCTCCCATGTAGCCCTTAACCTAGTAATCGTCCTTTGATTCTCTTTAGGTGTTGGCATTGAGATTTTCTATATTTTCAATAAAATCCACTGAAGCAATTCAAGTACATTAATATACGAATTATATATTCTTACGGTACAAATATCATCGAGTTATATTGACCCCAATATGTACTATATAATTAATCCATTTTCGTCATAGATTTATTAAAGGTTTATAACATTAATCAACAAATCAAAACCATACATTTTTACCACATAACTTTCAAATCTTGCTTATAAGCAAGTAATAAAATCAAACAATAAAAGATAACTACACCAAGACAATTTGTATAGTAATTAAATGGAATTGAGTATACATGTTCATACTTATTTCCTAGGGAAACATTTGTGTCCCCAAATGAAAGAGGGTCTAAGGGTTAGGGATCCAATCTGGGTATTTAAAAAAGAAACAAAATAATATTAAAAATTTGTAACATTCAAAGTACAAAATTAGAGCTATGCAGATCAAGAATTGGATTTGAGACAACTAACACATAACAAAAAGACTAATAAATCACGCAACGAACAATGAGCATAAAAATATTTTATAACCATCACACCTACAACAAAATTGCCAGAAACACTAACCCCCATCGATCTTCCGACGAAAGTTGACTATGTCAAAGTTAACCAAGTCAGTGAAGTCAGTGACCATTAAACTGTTTTCAAACAGGTAGTTGGCATCCTCAAGGTTCATCGATAGATCGATGAACTATCTTCTAGGTTCGTTGAAAGATTGATGGGGATAGATGTTTGTTGGAAGTCTGATGTTCATCAGGGCGCCCAGAAAAAAAAGATTAAAATTTTAATAATTTTCGACAATATGATTGAATTTATCTTTATCGTCGAAAGTTTTTGTCAAATTTTGACCCCATATGTAGTAGTGTTTGTAGTCTACTATGGAAGCAACACAAAGGATAGGTGCCCAATTTCACCACATCACTTATCCTTTCCTCCTACGCTAAGAGGCTCTAGGAGGCTTCCCACAAACTATTACTTCACCTCAAGGAATCTTAAGACCAATGCCTAAAAAGAGAACACTAGGTGAAGGTAGGAGTTAATTGTTTCAATACTTGTTGGAATTAGTAAATAATGCAGAAATAAAGTAACAAACCAACAAGCTAACTTACCCCAAATCTTCAAAATATTGGCTAGCTAATGCACAAGAGATAGGGGTGAATGTCCTTACCACTTTACGAAATATTTGTAATGTGTGCACCTTGGATGAAGTGGTTGGAAATAAGATATTTCCTTATTGTTCCGTTTTATAAGACTTGTAAAAACAAATAAAACATAGAAAACAAACAAGAATATGGCCTTTTGTGGCCTCCCACAAGTGTAAAAATACACTAGATCAATAAATCTGTGGGTTCAGAGGATAGAGAAACAAAGTATTAATGAATATTGTGCCCTAGAGCCTTCATATCTGTTGCAAAAATTAATTACTAGTGGACTAGAAATTATTTTTACAAAATCGGGGTTCAATTCATTATAGGGTCAAAACCCAAAGTTTATTACAACAAAGAATAATATTTGATGGGCTGTAATTTTCTTCTACGTTAACCAAAAAATAAAGATAAAACTCGTAAATCGGATCTAGAATAAATGTAGAAGGGTTTATGAAGTAGATACCCCTTTTATTGTCAACAAGAGTGTAGATCTGAAGATTTTCTTAGTTATAACGATGCACATCTGCACACTATTTCTCAAGAAAACCCTTGTAAGATGTATTCAATCAAGCATAAAACTGAAGGGTAAATATATCTTAGGTAGGGAAATTCCCAAGAAACAAAAACTCCAAGATCTACTAGCTTATAAGATGTGAAAATGAAATGCTGAGGTAGGGTATTGTTTTTTTGTATTTTTTATAATAAGAGGTGATTAAAAATATTTAGAAATTAAATGGTTGAAAAAATTGAGAGATTTACCTTTACCTTTTTTTTAACCTTTAGATGTCTCTTAGTTTGTGCGATTGTGACCCCACAAGTTCAAGATTGGCTGGATGTATTTCTAGTTGATTGGGTTTGAAGTCAAAAGACTATCACCCCCAATGCTAGAAATTCAACAATAGATGGGTTCATCTTTGGATTTACTAGGAGAGATCCTCAATGGATGGTCTCTAAGACAACCAATCAACTAGGGTCAAAGTGAAAACCTACCACTTGGTTGAAGCTACTTCCAAAGAAGTTGGTCCAACAACTTGGGTGTGTTTCACTAAGAACCCACAAGGAAAGAAAGAGACGAGAGTTTGTTTCCTTTCTTCCACGTGACTATGTAGCCCCTCAATGGATTGATTGGTCACCTCTTGCAATTCTCTTAAGGAACCCCTGCCAAAGCACAATTAAAATAATCCTTTGCCAAGAAAAATACGCATTATAGTAGACAATCCACAATGACATAAGAAAATTGAGTTCCAAAATATGTCATTATGATCCCACAAAGTTTCAACTACAACAAAATGAGAGGAGGGGCTAGCCTTGTATAGTTTTTATTATAACGACTAGTTTCTACCTCCCTCGTAAAATAACAATTTTCTTGGTTTGCTCATCCACAATTGGTTGGAGGCTAAACCATTGAATAATATTTTTATTACATAGCTCCAAGACAAAAATGGGATAAATTTCAATTTTAGAACACTTGACCATTTGATTTGTCCACGTGAGATATTCATTCCACCAAGAGAGAGGTCGTATGACGTTGAAGATGGTGCGACTTGGAGGAGTAAGTTCAATGTTCCACTTTGGGGACAAATTCTTTTTGAAGAATAAGATAAAATGGTCATCATTTGTCCACATTGACCCTTCTTTGACTCCAACGTTTAGTTTGATCATTAATGAGGAGTTACGATTTGTCCCAAAGGGGGCGATTTGGTCATTTGATGAACAAATTAATTAATTTTCTTGGAGAGAGGGGCATCTTTGACTTGCCAATTTTTTTCCCAAGGCTAATAGACCCCAACGTTCCATTTCCTTGACCATTTGACTTGGTATATGTGTTCAACAATTTATTTTATAACAATGGGACACTTTTCCTTTGAGAGGCAATATCTCCTTCAACATTTCATCAATAAAAAATGTGCAATATGGGTTTTGCTCGTAAAAAATTTCTGATATTTTTGAACCCATGTTGTATTTTTTCCTTCGGGAACTCACTGCATTGGTGGTGTAGGGTTAGTCTCAGTGAAGGGCTTGACTAGCTTTGTGGTTTATCCTAGGGGCAATAGCTTTGACATAATGGAGGGGTAGTGTTAAGCACTCCAATTCTTTGGTCTTATTTTATGGGGAGGATCGGTCCTTTCTAGTTACAATAGTGTGTAGATTGAGTCTCGCTGGTAGGTTAAATCTAACAAGCGGAAGGAAGTTTCCTTCCCCACTCATGTGGGTAGGTTTGTTGGTGATTTGAGCCCCAAGCCATAGGTGAAGTCCTATAAGGACACAGTGGTTCACTCACCGTCGTCGTTTTCTAGGTGTTGAGATAGATAACAGATTCAATAGTTTAGATCTTCATCTTCCTTTATAATGAAGCTATCCCTGTTATCCTAGAATATAAGAGCAATAATGATTTCCAGTCATAAGTACATTGTTTGAGCAGTGTTACAACATTTTCGGTTGGATGTTGTTTTCTTACAAAAAGTCAAGTTGGTAGGTTTTGAGGTTTGAAATCAGATGAACTATTGTTGGAATGACCCTTTTTCAACTTTAGGGAATTGTCAGGGGAGTGGAGGGGTGGTGGCTTCCCTTTCATCCTATTTGTAATTTTTTTGGGAGATTTTGGCGTGAATTTGATAGATTGGTGTGTTTGGGTCACTGTTTTGATCTAGGATTGGTTGATCGGTTTATGTGCAACATACGCTCCTAATCTTAGTACATAGCATAGTAGACTTTGGGATTGGATGATATCCTCTCTCCCCACTGTGGAGTGGATTGTTTGTGGGGATTTTAGCATGGTGGAGTAGGAGGGTGAGATATTTTCCGACTTAGGTTTAGTGATTAGTGGAGCGCAGAAGTAGGCATGTTGTTAATGTAAGGACTTCAAATATTTGACCCCATTTGGAAGCAAAAGGGGTTAGACTATGATAGTTGGTTCACTTGGACCAACTATAGAGAGGAGTGTGATCAGGGTGCAGGCTATGGACCAATTCTATGGACCTTGAGAGGATATGTCTTTTTAAGGAAGATTTCTCCACATGGATGTGATATAGGTTTTGATCACCTTTCGATCTAGCCTTTGATCTCTTTGGGTCATGAAGTTGATTTGTCTCCTTCTTCATTGTTAAAGTTGAATATCCCATCTACGACTAATAGATTTTCATGCCCTGGTATAGAGAGTTTGGACTCTCTACCTTAAGCCAATGAGAGCCCATGGATGGATTCTTTGGTGGGAGGTTGTGGTTTATTGCACTGTTAATTCTATGTGTGGTTGGGGGTGGATGATGACCCACAAGAGGAGCACTGTTAATTCTATGTGTGGTTGGGGGTGGATGATGACCCACAAGAGGAGAAAAGAGTTGTAAGCAACTCAACTTAGGCTTGAGGAGATTCACATATTTTTGGAGGAGGATCTTCATAATGTTACTCGTTAGGAGGAGGCTGTGAGGCTGGAGATGGTAGTGTGCAGAGGTGATGATTATATTGCTAGGGGTGCTTGGTTCCATTCCTATCTTCAATAGATTTAGGAGGGGGATGAAGGGTTTGGATTCTACTTTGACTTCCTCAAGCAAGAGGTGGCTACTAATAGGGTGCTTAGTCTTCATAGGGAAAATGGATCTCTCGCAAAGGACCCTTATGAGGCCAGTGGTATATTGAGTTCCCATTTTTAGAATATTTTTGCTTCGTATAATCTAATAGATGTGGTGGCACCTATTAGAGATGCCCACTGCAAATTTGTTCTTTACAAAGTATCTAGTGGTCATAGAGACATGTTGTATAGAGAGATTTTGTGGGATGAGCTATATGTTTCTTTGACTTCCATGTAGAATGGTCAGTCGTTAGGTATAGACAACCTTTCTTGTGGGCTCTACAAGGTCATGCAGAATTCCATTAGTGATGATTTATGTTGCTTGGCCTCTTAAGTCTTCACCTTAGGTAGACTCTCAAATATCCTTAATCAAGGTTTGATCAAGCCTATTATGAAGAGTGCATCGAGGAACTCTATTGGGGGCTGGCGACCCATTAATTTGCTCATAATTGATTATAAAATCATAGCTAAGGCATTGGCTTTGTGGATCTGTTTGGTTGAATGATATGTGGTGCATCGGGAGTCAATTGATTTTGTTCAAAGGATATTTACCCTTGACATAATGGTTTCAGCATGGGATGCTATGGAGTGGACCTAGAACACTATCTAGTAGTCCATAATTCTCGAAATTGACTTTAAGTAGGCAACCTCATAAGGCTCCTCAACTCCATAATAGATGGATGGTCTCAAGCAAGAAACCCATACTCAAAACATTGGGATGCTAGGGCCTTTTTTAAGAGATTGGGGATGGCGCTTTAGTTGCATGCTTTTCTAACATGACTGCTGACATTTGTATTCAATGCTTCATCAATGACATATGTTGTCCCCAGTCCTTAATGTGAGATGGGTGTCCATTGATATGGAGCATAGACATGTGCATCAACTTCACAGTCTGGGGTTTGTTTGACTCTCTTACAAGCTAAGGGTTTTTGCTTGGTTGGTGATTTATTAAGGGATCCCATTCAAGGCTCGGTTGGCCAAGAATGGGCTTTCAAATGGGCTATGTTTGGTGTGTCACTACTCAGAGACTGTGAAGCATATTTTATGAGAGTGTTTGTTTTCCAAATGTTGTTGGAGGTATGTTGAGGATCAATATTCAACTCTTTTTTAGGACACGTTGCAATGGTGTGCTACAATTGTTCATTTTCTTATTTGTATTGCTTTCTCTGGGATATGATAGTGCTTGTGGATTTCAACTTTATTCATCCTTTGGAAAGTTAGGTGTAAGTCTATTTTCGAGAATGAGCATAGCTCATTGTCTGTGTTTTGCTATCTTTGGAGGGATGACATACACCATCAATTTCTAGCTAAAAACGCTATGTTAATCAAAGATGAAGATGCCCAATCTCTTGATCCCACAATTTTTTTTAGAGGAAGAAGAAAAATTTTATATTTCATTAAAAAAAGATACATGTTTTTATCCATATTAAAAATAAATAAAAATGCTCTAGTGTATATGTTTTTTATCCCACAACTTATTTTAATTTTCTTCTAATTTTACATGAAAGAAATAGATAAAATACACATTAATAAAATGCTTTATTTTGTAATTAACAATAGCGTTGCATTTTAACAAAAAAAAAATTAAAATAACAAAATACATTGTTAAGGTGATGAATGTAAATATTAATAGAAAATTTGATGCATACAATTAAAAAAAAAAAACACATGGAAAAGTTTGCATTCGAAAATTAAACATCTATACCCACATTCAATTTCACTTTAATTGACGGGAAAAGTGTATCCCTTCGGGTAATAATTTTGTGCGATTGTTGAAATTTTCAATTTTGTAATTAACAATAGCGTTGCATTTTAACATTTTTTTTTTAAATAACAAAATACATTGTTAAGGTCATGAGTTTAAATATTAATTGAAAATTTGATGGATACAAAAAAAAATAACCTCATTGAAAAAAAAATAACCTCGTTCGAAAAATTCCTACCCTTTCTCCCTAGTAACTTGGCCACTCCAAGTACGACTGTCCGTCCATTGAATAAAGTTGTGAGGCAATAACAGGGAAAAGGAACCAGGAGGCGAGTGAACATGGAGGCGAACCAGGAGGCGAACCTGGTGTTGAAAGGTGATCCAGACCCGATACTGCAGAAGGCTAGACCACTGAAAATGTTGCGCCTTGATCTTTGATCTCCCATCTTATCGATTCATGGACCCAGTCTTTTTCTTCTCCCGATTTTTCCTGACCCGCCTTACTTTCTGTCGGCCACAGACTGGGATTGGTAACCCGTGATTCCCTGCCTACTGACGTTTTCTGTTTCCATCTGCTTCCACTAACTTGGTCCTCTCCCACAGTACCTTTCAGGGGGGAGTTTGTGGTCCCCCAGTGTTTTTCATATGGCTTCCCCGTCCGGTTTTCCCTCGCTTTCTACAGACGAACTCTTTTGGAGCCAGGAGGGTTTATTGGACCATATAGACTCTCTGATAAACAGTTCACAGTCTCTTCCCTCCAGAAACTTTTCAAACATTAACACATCTGCTCCGGAGCTCTCTGCCAGCATTAGACCACTCCCACCGAGTTTTTCATCGATTACAAACAGGCCTCTCCCAGTTACTCACAGTCCTATCTTTCCTGAGTCCCATACTGCTCAGCCTTCGACCAACCGAGTTTCCCCCACTGGTCGAAAGGTATGGAAAGCAAACAAAAAAACTAGGCACCTGGTGCTGGGAGACGGAGTTGGACTTGAAAATCTTTTTAAAATGTCCACCTGTTCTCTGGTTGGTCGAGTTTCCTATAAAAGCCTGAGCTCTCCTCCCTTGGAGGACTGGATTAAGATCAACTGGTCTCCGCTTCTTGGATACTGTCCTGAAGTCCTTTTTCTCAAAAAAGGATGGCTCTGCTTCTCCTGTAAATCGCCAGATGATGCCTCGATGCTCCTCTCTTCCTTCTGGATCTATGGAGGCAGCAGTTTGATGCTCAAACGTTGGCGTCTGGCTTTCAACCCAGACACCGATTACTTCCAGTTTAGACACTTATGGGTGCTGCTCCCGGGTCTCCCCCTTCATTTCTGGAATGAGGAATCCTTCAGAGCGATTGGAAACTCCTTGGGGAAGCTGATTTCTCACGACTCCCCCACTCTTTCAGGATCTGCAAGACTCTTGGGTAGGCTGTTGGTCGAGATCGACATTTATACTGGTCTGTCGGAAACGCTTGAGATTGAATGGCGAGGAAGGAGGATTCTACAGCCGCGGGACTACCTCAGAATTCCATTTAGATGCAACAGATGCCGAGAGACAGGTCACCTCCGTCGTTCGTGTCCTGGTAAGACTATCTATCCCTCTCAGGATGATTCGGAAGATTTGTTTCTTAACCCGCCTTCCTACCAGTCTGCCGACCCTTCCCTTGATTTCTTAGAAGTTCCCTCAGACCCGTGCAAGCTGCCCTCTCCTAATCAGCCGACACCCTTGACCAAGCTAGCTATCCTCTGCCCCCATCTTTTCAACACCCTCACGGAGCCTGAAAATCAAAGAGTCGCTGACTTTGCCTGGCTTGTTCCATCTACTCATCCCGATCCCCTCATCTCCGTAGCCGAACAACCCCAACCTTCTCTCCCAACTTCTCCCACTGACGGTCCACTTTCCCCCTCTTTGAATGTTTCTCCTCCTCGATCCTTGTCTTTAGCCCCTTCGCCGTCTCCACAGGACGGAGCCTCCCCCTCCCCTGTAGCACTTGCAGACCTTCTGCACCTCCCTGGATACAATCAACCAGTAGAAGATGATACTCCTCTTTTGGAGGCGCTAACTGACCCTCCTACTGCCCTCTTTACCCCTGACACTGCCACACTGATACCTCTCTTTCGAGGCAAAGAGATCATAGCTCCTTCTATCGAAGCGGGTCAGTCATCAAACTCCATTTCGGATTCACATTCTAAATCTTTTGCTTGGTCGAGAGGTCTGGGGACCGAGCTCTCTCCTCTACAAACGAGGAGCGCTGGGAAAAAAAAGGATGGTTCTGTTACTCAACTTTCAGTCTCGGGAGAGCAAATACTAGATGGAAAGGCCCTTAGAGCAATGAAGGCCATTGCACGCTCTAAGTAATGATTTTGCTCTCATTGAATATACGAGGGATCCGGGGCACCCTCAAGGCTGCCTCCTTCAGAGCTCTACTAGAACACACCAAGTCGGATGTCATTTTTCTTCAAGAAACTCTTTCTGCCGATCATTCTGCAAGAGATTTCCTACACCATTTTCGTCCACTTTGGGTCACAGCCGCCCTAAGCTCCATCGGCAACTCTGGAGGCATGTTGGTGGCATGGGATCCAACATTCTTTGATTTTTGTTCCTACTTAACCTGTGGAGGCATTTTATGCATGGGCAAAAGTTTTGAAACCAACCAGGAGTTGGCTCTTATAAATGTTTACGGCCCTTGCCTCGCCCGACCACCTTTTTGGACTCAGCTTGCGCACAGAGGCATCCTTGCTCTCCCGAATCTAATCCTGGGAGGCGACCTTAATATTACCCTCTCAACAGATGAGCATTGGGGGTCTACTTCATCAACATGATCTGACTATAACCTTTACAGAGACCTCTTTCATTCATTTAACCTGGTTGATGTCCTTCCTATCAATATAGTCCCCACCTGGCGAAATGGGAGAAGTGGTTTGGAAGCCATTTCAAAAAGGCTCGACCGATTTCTTATCTCTGATACTTTTTACACCGATTCCGTCTCCCCCTCCTCTGGAGTCCATCTCCCTTTCTTCTCCGATCACGCGCCCATAACTCTCACCATGAACCCAATCGGTCGCCTTAAGCCTTTCCCTTTTAAATACAATTACCATTGGGCCGATTCCTCCGATTTCACTGCACTGGTACACTCAGTTTGGAGCGATCAGAGATTCCTGCGGGAACAAAGTCCACAGTTGCGACTTGTTTGGAAATGTTCTGTACTAAAAACGCTCACCAAAAGATGGACAAAGCATAAACAGGAGGCTGAGGGCCGCGCCTTGATACAATTGGAGCGTGAGATATCCGATCTAATCACAAATTCTACCATTACAACACTCAATTTAGAGGACAAGGCGACCCTTAAAGATCTTGAGGAGAAAAGAAAAGCGATTCTACTTGATGAGGAAAAGAGATGGCGCCTCAGAAGCCGGGCGACTTGGCTTAAATGGGGCGACTCAAACACTAGATTCTTCCATAAAATTGCAAATTTCAACAGAAACAAAAAACACATTTGGTCTATTACACAGGAAAATGATAGTATCATACGTGGACAGGAGGCCCTTAAATCGACAGCGGCCTCTCATTTTGAATTGCTCTACAAATCCAACAGCGATCAACACTTGCCAGAAAAAGTGTCTACGGCTAGTCTTTATACTATTATGTTATCTGCACCTGAAGCTGATGAGTTATACAAGCCGGTCACCCTGTCGGAGCTCAAATCTACGCTTTCTCTCCTCAAAAAAGAGAAAAGTCCGGGCCCTGATGGCTGGACATCAGAATTTTTCTCCCATTTTTTTGACCTGGTCGGACCGGATCTTCTTCTGATGGTGGAGGATGCACATATAACAGGTAAAATTATCAGCAGTCTCAATTCTACTTTTCTGGTGTTAATTCCCAAGACAGACCTGCCTGCTTCCTTCAATGATTACAGATCGATCTCCTTATGTAACTTAGCCTACAAGCTCATTGCAAAAGTCATCTCCACACGGATCAAGCCAGTATTGGAAAGGAGTCTCTCGTCCGAACAACTTGGTTTTCTTAAGGGAAGAAGGATCCATGATGCCATAGGAGTGGCACATGAAAGCATCCACAACATCTATCAGAAAAAACAAAAGGCGTTAATCATGAAAATTGATCTCAAAAAGGCTTTTGACAATGTGGACTGGGAATATCTTAGAATCATCCTCATCTCGGTTGGCTTTGGGATTAACTTGACAGACTAGATAATGTCCTGTGTTACCAGTACAAACCTTTCAGTTCTGGTCAACGGGGAGGCTTCCAGATTCTTCAAAAGAGAAAAGGGGCTCCGTCAAGGATGCCCACTTTCCCCTTACCTTTTTATCCTAGTATTAGAAGGTCTGAGTCGACTACTCAAAAAAAATGTGGCCGATCACCGTATTACAGGCATTCAGGTTTCAAATCACTACAGGATAGTCCATCTTATGTTCGTGGATGATATACTTATTTTTTCAACAGCAGATGAATCAGAATGGACTGTTCTTCAGGACATTTTTCAGATTTTCAGCAAGGTTTCGGGGCTGACCATCAACCCTTCTAAGTCATCGGTCCACCATTGGGGCTTGTCGGTAGCAGATCTCACTTCCCTAAAAGGTTTTTTCCCCTTCATTTTCCTGGACTTATCCTTAGGCTTCGAATATTTGGGGTATCACCTAGAGAGGGGAGCCTCCAAGGCTTCTGATTGGACCTGGCTGGTGTCTTCCTTTGATCGGAGAATTGGTTTTTGGTGTAACAAATGGCTGTCCCTGGGGGGACGTCTCATCCTGGTTAAGTCGGTTCTTCAAAGCCTGGCTGTATATTGGATGCTTCTGGAGAGGATCCCTACAACAATCATTTCACTTCTCCGTAGATTTTCTTTCAACTTTCTTTGGAACGACCATGTGGGGAATAGGAGATTTCATCTTTGCAGCTGGCAGTTGCTCTCTAGGCCAAAAAGGGAGGGAGGATGGGGACTTAAGAATCTCTACATTTTCAACAAGGCGTTATTGGCTTGCTCCTTTTGGAGAGCGATTTCCACCGATAACATTTGGCACTGGATTATAAAAGAAAAATACTTTGGTGACCAACCTCTCTCCACTTGGCTTCGGAAGTCTCAACTAATACAGAGCTGGGCTTCTCCCTTCTGGAAGGGGCTGGTTTCCTCCTCACAGGTGATTTTACACTGGCTCCGATGGAGCCCGGGATCGGGACAGGATATTAAGCTGGGCAGAGACAAGCTCATAGGCTTAGATGATCTCTCGATATTGTCCTTACAGCTCAGGTCTCATCTGAGGTCTCAGAATATTTCTTCCCTTGCACACTTAAAGAAAGAGATCTGTGCCTTTCCCCTCCCTGATCATTGGCTGCACAGCAGTGAGTTGGACCTAGGTGGATCCATTGCCTTGGAGCTTGACCGTTTCACAGCTGCCTTAAAGTGCACGGGCCTCTCCCTCACTGATGCACACGATTCCCTCATATGGACTGGGGGTGATGGATCGGGGCTTGTAGAAGCCAAGAATGTATATACTGTGCTCAAACCGGATAGGGTGATTGAGGAGCAGCCTTTGTGGCTCCGTCGTCTTTGGACATGGCAGCTTCCCTTAAAACTCAAGTTATTTTTTTGGCTCGGTATTAAGGATAAACTCCTCACCTTGGAGAATCTCCTTAGAAGAGGTTGGCAAGGACCTGGGATTTGTGTCCTCTGCAAAAGAGACTCGGAAAACATACACCACATGTTCATTCACTGTTCTTTCACACAACAGATCTGGAAGCATATCCTACAACACTTCTCTCTTCCTTTCCTCTGGTCTGGGGCCACATTTACTGCATGTTTTCACTCCTTGCTTACTGTCCAAGCTGCGCCTCCTACCCTGGTTGTTCTAGTTACCTGGCACATTTGGCTAGAGTGCAACAAGGCACTCTTTGAGGATGTCTCCCCTTCTGTTCGGGTTGTCTGCCATAAAACACAAATCACATTTCACTGGCAGCAGTCTACAGACTTGACACATATCCACAAAGGGGTGGATTATATCTTACCGGCAGGCTACTCTGTAGCATTTTTCGATGGAGCGGCGCAGTCGACGGGATTATGTTGCGGTGCAGGTGGCACTTTCAAATCTCACCGGGAGAGGACTACAAAGTGGTCACTTTGTTGTGGTCGGGGTTCGAACACCAAAGCTGAGCTACTTGGCTTATGGACAACACTTTTGCTGGCCTCCATTTGGTCCCTAGATCACCTACAGGTCATAGGCGATTCTAAAGTTATCATTGACTGGATTAATGGATCGTGCAATCTTCATTCCATACATGTCGAGGGTTGGAAACTAAAAACTCAACTACTGGCTCGTTCCTTCACCGACATATCCTTCTGACATCTCCCCAGATCCTACAACTCTGAAGCGGATGCACTATCTAAGAGTGCACTCAGACAAGTGGTGGGCAGACTGTCCATCTACCACTGTGACAGAGGTTCAGAGAGCCAGACTTTCTTCTACAATCTCTTTGAATGTGAATACTAGATTGCTGCAACAGAGCCATTCTGAGAGCACTGAGTCCACTTGGCTCCTCACTTTATGTTGGGGCTCTGGTGCCAGTTTTTGTGTTTTGTATGTGGAGTTTTTTCCCCTCGCGCTTTATATGCACCTTTGCTACAACAGAGTCACTCTGTGAGCGCAGAGTTACACTTGGATCCTTTCTGATTGTTGGGCTATGGTGACAGATTTTGAGTTTTGTGTTTGGAACTTTTTCCTCTCGGGCTTTTGTATACACCCGTGTACCTTTCTATGCATCAGATTTTCGCATTTGGAGGCGCTGGGAAACATTGTCCGTGTGCTCTGCATCCATCGAGGATCATCACAGGAGGCTGGTGTATTGGAGGCTGGTGAAAGGGCCGAAGTTCATTACACTTCTCTTCACTGGGCGCCTGTCTGCTAAGATCAGGCCTGGAGTTATATACAGTTATTTTTTTCCCGGCGTTTTTTGGCAGATAGTTATATTCTGGCTGCCTTGTCTCAGGCCCATTGTTTCGCCTGGTATTTTGTTTTGCAAGTCCTTTGCATGGACTGTTCTGTTGTGGATTTTGATATTTCGGATTTGTCCGGTTATCAGAGCAAATGTAAATGATTTTATACCTATATAAAATTGAGAAATTTCTATTGGGAAAAAAAGTTTGCATTCGAAAATTAAACATCTATATCCACATTCAATTTCACTTTAAATGACGGGAAAAGTGTATCTTTTCGAGTAATATTTTTGTGCGATTGTTGAAGTAAATTATTTTCAAAACTCTATGTATAAAAAATTAATTAATAATATTTTTTTTGTAAGTTAGTGTAGAAATCTATATTACTTATAGAGAATATGATACAAAATGGGGATCTTGGTCTGCATAAAAGGAAACTAGACCAGGGGACCCTTGCTGATGGTTTTGATAATCATTTTGGAGGTATCTGGTCTACCAAAATTTGGAAACCAGATCAGACCTCCATTCTCAAGTTTGAGTTGCAAAGTCTCAAAAGAGATAACTAAAAGCTTCATTAAAACCAAAGTCTACTACAAAACTTAACTAGCCTTCTACAACCTGGGCATAACTGCCATTAAAACTAACCGATTTCATTGACCAAAAACTAAGAGTTATTACAACACCTAGGGGTGATCCTTCCCCCACCTGCTTGGCCCTTGTTGTCCTCCTTTGGGGGGATTGTTCTGGTTTTCCTGATCTAGGCTGGTGCTCCTTGTCCATCCACAGGTGTAATGTCCATATGATGGATGTATCTCAGGTACAGGTGGAACTATGCATCCAACCACTCTTGCTTGCTTTTTTGGTCCTTTTCAACCTCCACTAACAGCTTGATAATTGTTTCTAGACTGCTAAGTCGACATTGGATCTTTCCCAACATTGTTTTAATCTCCCGATGGTCTTCCTGTCTCACCTCCTCCCGCTTGGATTTTACTTTTCCAATCAACATCTCGGTGAACCATGCAGTCTCTATCGTTTTATGGTAGAGTGTCTCCATGGGCCGCATAGCCCCCAGGTCTGTCACCCAATCTGCTTCTTACGCCATCTCTCCCCACTCTTTGTCACTCCACTCCTCCTTAATTTCTTCTTCCCACTTGTTAACTATTGCCTTCCCCTTCAACGAGACCAGTGTATGGAAGGTGCTCTCCGCCTCTCTCGCAGCCTGCTCAATCCTGGTCAAACACCTTGAGCTTTCCAAGATATCCTTCTCCAAGGGGCTTCTCTTTCTCTACGTGTACTTTAGGTGCACCATGTTTCTGTGTCTGCCCAAGACCCTACGCTGGCAGTTCTTCTTATTCCTCACTTCGAACCTCTCCTTACCTACTCTGCTCTTAAGGTTGTAATGACCCTTACTCAGTAACACCTTTCGGCTGCACTCTTTTTTGTTGGCCTTCTTCTTATAACATTTCCTCACCTGCGGGCTTGTACCTCCTACAATTTTTTTCCCGAGGTGGTGAGCTCGCCCTTCATTATATGCTGGTAAGGCTGGAATGCCCATGATGTTGCGATCTCTTCCCCGGTCCTTTCCTCTGCCCTTACTTGCGTTGGATCCAGTCGTTCTTATCCTCGTACTTGTCCCGAGGGTCGGTTCTCCTTCCCTGGTTATCACCATCTCCTCATCGCTTAATTCGTTATGAAACTCTGGCTTGTTGCTTGGTCGTTCTATCTTGCTTTCACCTCTTACATTGATGATGTATCGTACTAACTTTCGTCTGCCCACTTACTGCCTGTCGTGTTCCCACATGATAACTGGTGACTAGGTGTTGTAACAATCATATTCTCCCTGGGTCTCACGTCAGTTAGATAAGCCTCGCGTCCTCCTCGATGTGACCCTCATCTCTGAAGCTGCCACCGTGATCTCTTGCCGCCAGGTGGATGCAGTCTGTTCTAAGTTTCCCCCTGGGGATTTTGGCCCAGGCCTCATCTAGTTCATCTCCCTCCATGTTAACCCCCTCATTGGTTAGCCTGTCCACTAGCGCATTCGTCGTCCTGCGAATCCATCAAAACTCTACCATGTTCAGGGTTCGCAGATGCTCCTTGATTTTTTGAAGGGACTGTGCTAAACACCAATGGCTTTGCACCTTTCCCACCTTGGTTCCATACTGGATTTTCTTCACAATGTTGACAACCAGAGTCAAATCTCCTTCCACGATGGCATTCGTCATACCTTCTCTGCACAAAATATCTAGGTTGAGTTCCAAAGATCCAAACTCTATTGCGTTATTTGTTGAATTTCCTATGCTCCCAACATACAGGGGAACGATTGTTCCTCCACTATCTCTTATTACTCCACCAACTCCTGCCACCCCCGGATTGCCTTTCGTCGCCCCGTCAAAATTCAGTTTGAGGAAACCTGTTAGAGGAGGAGCCCAGGTACTGACTCCTGTCTGGATCTGCGGATCTCGGGCCACAAGTATGCTATGGCTCCATTCTTTTAGATAGAGCAGTTCCAAAATTTGAGAGTCTTGACTTGTGGTTTGATTTTTTCCATTGTTAAGGTTAAGGCTCTGCATTGTTTCTCTTATTTGAGTTACAATTGTGTCCTTTATCATCTATGTCGGTTGGCTTTCATTCTTGAAAATTTGCTTGTTTCCCCGAAATCAAACCCCAACAAAGGTTCACCACCTCATTTTCGTTGTACTTCTCTTTCCAGTCTTTGATTGTCATTCTGATATCCCCCCTGACCCGATTCGACTGTCGGTAAATACATGCCACCCAGTGCCAGATCTCGGCTGTATAGATGCATTCGTCGAGGAGATGATTCATCGAATCTTCCTTGACCTCACATAGGTGACACCGTGAGGGACCTATGAAACCTCTTTTTGTTAGGTTCTCCTAGGTCAGTATCCTCTTGTGCAGGACTATCCATTTGAACATTTTGATCTTTGGCCATTGGGGGCCCTTCCATATCCTCTCCCAGTGCGGTTCTGGGTTTTCTTAGCCCTGGCCTGCTATGTAATACCGAGCCTCTTTTAGGTTGAACTCACCCCCATTTTTCCTTCCCCACCTCAATTGGTCCTCTTCTTCTGAGACCCCAACTTTCCTTTTCCCAATTCCTCCTCAACCTCTTTCGTCACCATGTCGACCTGGGCTCTATTATGTGGGTTAAATTGGTCCCAAATCCTCCACCTAGCGTTCCCCTCCCTTTGCTTCCAGTACTAATGGACTTTCATTTTTCCTTGCCTAACCATCTCATGTTTGAGCTCCTCTTTGTCTTGATTTTCCATTCTGGGTTCCTGTTGCCATGCGTCCTCCCAAAACCTTGTTGTTCTCCCATTCCTGACTTCCCAAAAGCTGTGACTATGTATCCAGATTTTATTTCTCCAAGCTAGATTCGAGATGGCTAACCCCTCCCTTGTGCCCATGAACCTGATCCACTCCTGGTTGTTGACTTCTAGGGCGTATTTAGCTTTCCACAAATTTACCCAAGTCGCTGAGCTTTTCTTTACCCATATCCACCACAACTTTGTCCTGTATGCCTCATTGGTTACCTATGGGTCTTGTAACCCGAGGCCCCCTTTGTTCTCCGATCTACACACCTTGTCCCACGCCACCAAGGCCCATTTCTTTTTGTCCTCTGCTCCTCTCCATAGGAAGTCTCTCTGAATGGCTTTGATTTTTTGTAGGATGCCTTTGGGGGCTGGAAACACCGACATAAGATATGTTGGGATTGCTTGTAGGACTGCTTTAGGAAGGATTATCCGTTCAACAAGGTTTAGAGCTCTGTACATCCAATTCTTAAACCTCTCCTGCAACTTGTTGGTAACTCCTTCCCATGTTATGTTCTTACACACCCTATCCATCAGGGGTACTCCCAAATATTTCATTGGGAGTGTTTTACGCTCAAACCCCAAAATGTTGGCCAGGTTCCTTTGGATTGCAGGATTTGTATTGAAAAAATATATCATGGATTTGGAGTGATTTATTTCAGCCCCCGAGGCCTCTCTGAAATCCTCTAAGATTTTTTTATATGCCTTTGCTTCCTTAACCGTGGGGGTGCCATGGAGCAGGGTGTCATCCACAAACTGTTGATGTGTTGAGGTCGAACAATCTTCGAACGATTTTAGGACTTTTATTTCTCCTGCGGCCATTGCATTTTTTATACTTCTGCTAAGCCCTTCCATCATTAGAATGAACAGGAAGGGGGGTAGCGGATCCCCTTGTCTTATGCCTCTCGTTGGATAGAAAGGCTTGGTTGGGGCTCCATTGACTAACAACGAGAAGCTTGTTGTAGAAACTACGTTGATGACCCATTTAATCCAATGCTAGTCGAACCCAAAAGCTTCCATCGTCTTCGCCATATAGTGCCAGCTTATTTTTTCATAATCCTTCGCCAAGTCCAGCTGGATTAGCATCCTCACTTTCCTTTTACTTTTCAGTGTGTGTATTATTCCATGGGCTTGTATGATATTATCCAAAATGTGTCTCCCTTCCACAAAGCTCGCCTGTTCCTGTGATATCAAAGTTGGTAGGAGTGGTTTCAATCTATTAGCTATTACTTTGGAAATTATCTTATACACCACATTTCACAGGGATATCGACCTGTAGCGATATGGAGTTCTTACTTCATTTTCTTTTGGGATCAGAGTGATCATCATGGCATTCAGTGCCTTCAATGTGGAGGTTGAGCGTCTGGAGTCCTCCACTATACCATATATCTCATGCTTAACCAAATCCCAACAAACTTTGAAAAATTCCACAGTGAAGCCGTCTGGGCCTGGGGCCTGCCCATTAGGCATCTCCTGGACCACTTGGTCGACTTATTCCTTTACTATGGGTCTGCACAGGTTGACATTATGTTCCTTTGTGACCATCTTGGGAATGTGCCTAACTATCCTCTAGATGGCAGTGGTCCTATCTCGGTTGGGTTCTTTGGCTATCCCCTGGAAGTGTTTGACTAATGTGTTTTCAATGTTCTGGTGGGACTCTCTCTCTATCCCATCCTGATCCCAGATCTTCAAAATTTTATTATGAGATCTTCTCGCTATAGTTGTTCTGTGGAAGAACTTGGTATTCCTCTCCCCTTCCTTAAGCCACCTGATTATGGATTTTTGTTGCCATAGGGTCTCTTCTTGCTTACATCTAGCTTCCCAATCTTGGAGTAATTGGTTTTCTTCTTTTTTCCTTTCCTCGATATAGCCCTCTTGGATGTATTGCTCCTGCAACTCTCCCATTCTGTCCTCGATCATTTTTTTCTCCTGGTCAATGTTCCCAAAAACTTCTTTGTTCCACTCCTAAGTATTTTCTTTATGTACTTGAGTTTTTTGTGTAGTCTGAACATCTTTGTCCCTTGTTCTAGGATTTCCTCTTGCCACCATGTTTTGATGTTCTCCTTGAAGGTTGGGTGGTCGATCCAGAATTTATCAAATCTGAAGGGCCTGTTCTTTGGAGTTGTCTGAAAATTTGCCTGCAATTGAACTGGCCAATGATCTGATCCCCCGGGGGAAGGATACTGCAATCCAACACTAAACCCTGCATAATGATGGACTTTGAGACTAGGAATTTGTCTAGCCTCGTGGCCACCTGGTAGTGTGATAGTCTTTTGTTATTCCATGTAAATTGGCCATTGCTAGTCCTGATGTCCACTAACTCCATTGTATCTATGAAGGTTGTGAATTCTTCTGCATCTCTGTCCAATCTCTGGTTGCCCCCTTTTTTCTCAACCAATGTAGTTATAATGTTGAAATCCCCAGCCAAAATCCAATGAAGGTTATTGGTCCGCTCCTTTAGATTTTCTAGGTCTAGGAGCACTCTTCTTTTTTCCTCCAATGCCTGAGGTCCATACACATTTGTACAAAGGACCTCCTTATTGTTCCCTATCACTTTCATTTTAATAGATAACGTGTGCCTAGTGGCTTTAGCAAAGAGTAGGTTCACCGATTGTGGGTTCCACAGGGTGAGTATACCTCCCGCCGTCTTTCGACTCTCTATAGTCAAAAACTTGTACTTACTCCAGTATTTCTTACTGATTATTCCCATTCTTTCCATATTGCACTTTATCTCTTGTATGAAACAAATATCAGGTTGTTCCTTCCTCAGTCTATTTTTAAGGATTCGTTGTTTTCTAGGGTTGTTCAAGCCTCTTATATTCCAAGTAATAACCTTCATTTAAACATGTGGGGGGCAGTTAGGAAAGAGCTTTTTGATCTTACCTGAATTTATCTGTAGGGCTCCTAATTCCTGTAGGGCTACGTTGTTTGATTTCCTCCCTTTCTTCCATCTTGCTTACTTTGGTGAGTGTTGTGGTTGTCCCTCTCTGGTTTTGATACCCAATTTTCCTATTTCACCATGTATGCGCTTGATTCCTTTGGTTTTTGCCTCCTCCATAAGAAGGAAAAGGTATTGAATGTGGTCCAGTTGCTCCATTGGTATATTGTCGACTCCCTGATTTTTCCATTGTTCCAATATGTTTGGGAGGTCTATCCCTTCCCTTTCCACGATGTCTCTGAGGTCTGGGTCTTATGTTCCTACCTCGCTTGGCATCATTTATGAATCTTCGTCTACCTCCTGCATTGGGGTATTTGTGTCTTCATCTCCTCCTTCCCTTGTGCTCTCGTTGTGTCCCTGATCTCCTTTGAATTTTTTCTTTTCTGTGGTCTCATGGGTTTCCTGTTCATTTGTCTCCCTTGCTTTCGTCCTTTTCTTTTCCTCTTATTCCCCCTGTTTAGGGTTTCCCCTTCCTTCTGCTCTATTCCTGGCTTCCAGGTTACTCCTTGTGGGGGGCTTGCCTTGTCTCTTATTTCCCCTGCTTTTGTAATTTGATCTCATAAATCCGTCCTCATCCTGCTATTGTTTAGGGTTTTCTTGTTCCTGTTTCTTGTTTAGTGGGCATTCTCTTAGTAGGTGCCTGTTATCCCCTTTTTCTAAGGGATAACTAGGAGATCATGTCTCGAGGCCCACAGATCCTAGACATGGAGTACCGAGAGCACGATTGACCTGAGCATGGCCCTGGAGGGCCCATCCTTCTTCTTCTTCACCAGACTTGTCCTGTTAGCAGCAACAACTTCCATCACCATTGGCTTGACTTGCGTCAGAGAAGACTCTTGCTCCATGAAGTAATTGGTCCAAGGTATCATGGTATGTGTCATGTTTGATCGTTATAACCTTCTTGTATATGCATCGGGTTCCTTACATTTCTGATAACTGCTTGGATCTTACAAAAAACCACTTGACCATTGTTGGGGGGATTAACGGGGTGACCTAGCAAGCTTGTATTCATGGGTTTTGATTAGCCACCAGGGGGGATTTGCAGAGCCATCGTCCGCTCCCACCATTCTATCATTTTACATCTTATCTCCCATGCATCCATCCCATTCCCCTAGTCCGGCCATTAAGATGACCTTTTGAGGGTTACACTTTGTCCTGTGGGAAGAAGGGGCTAAAGGCCCAGGGGGTAAAAGCAG
>ML782866.1:10702-21949 GCA_009831015.1 Picea engelmannii | reverse complement strand
CCAAGAGGATGGGAGGTCTCATCACGAGCCGACCCATTATGTTCATAGGTATCTAGCAGTATGACATTGTCATTATCTGGTCACCACGCCAGGGCAATGACCTTTGGTTGCATGGCCAAGGGAAAGGGGGTCTCATCACGAGCTAGCCTTATCATTTATGCGAAAATACCAGTGGGTAACACTGTTAGCTCTGGTCACCACACCAAGGCAGTGTCCTCTGGTCAGACCTTGAAGTAAGAAGAAAGAAAAGCAATAAATAAAGAATAAAGGCAATAAAGGGGCTTGGAAAAAAATGCATCCATGATGGGTACAACTCACCTCCTACAAAGGCACCCACAAACAACACCTACCCCTGGTCTTACTGTGACTGGACATCCCTAAACCACATCACTTCATGTACATGGCTTGAATGATCTTCTGTGGAAACTTTCCTTCTCTTATGTATACTGGCCCAATAGGTTGTTCTGTCTATTTCTTCGACTTTGTATAGTAGATCAGTGTAATGTCTTTGAGCTCTTAGATGATATGCTAGGGATTTTATGCATGTATTTGATAAATTTAATGATGAAACATGATTGACATTGCTATGATCCCGAGGACTGATGAGCCCATGGAGGGCCTAGTTTTTTATGTGCAGGACCATACCCGACGGACAGGTACCAGTGGATCGGTACACATGGGGATATGATTAGCTCGGACCTCCATGGGGCTGAAGAGCCCATCAGATGGTTGTTGGGATGGCAGAGACAGGACAACGTTATGATGAGCCATTGCACGAGAAGAAAGAAGGACGTTCCACCCAAGACACTTTGGCAGAGCCCGGCCTAGGGGGGATCACCCACTGCAGATGGGACGTTTGCCTTTGATGGACATGACGTCACTTGAGAGAGATGGATGTTGTCTGGAGCATGTGGCAGGGTGATGAGGTCATTTGGCATGTGTGGTAGCTTGGAGGAGCCCTAGAAGGGCCAACGTTTGGTTTTCTAGATGCTGTGCTTGCCCAAAAAGGGCCAACGTCTCCCTCAGAAGGGCTTGACGTCCCTCTTTTAGCTCATTTTATGACATTTTTCTGGCAATTAATGTAAAAAACAGTGTAAATTTTATAGTCATCCTTGTTGGCTGTTTTAATGACCTTAAATTTAATTCAAAGGTCATGGATTGGTATAAATAGACGACGTTTTGCCTCATTTTGGATAACATAACTCACTCTCTTGTGAGAGATCAACCTTTAGTCTTTTGCTTGGTATTTTTGCTCTTGGAAGTGAGGCACAACTCTTATTGGAGGATTATTCTTGGCATGTATGGTGTTTCTCTCATTGGAAGGTTTACAACTAGGGTTTGATCAAGCATTCTTCATGATTTGTAAGTGAATTTCTCATGCAAAACTTCTTAAATGAATGGTTGTAGGCTTAATTTCTTACATTTGCTATATTATTGCTATTATATTGCTAAATCTTGAAACCTAGGTAGCAAGCACACAAGTAGGTCCTTGCTATATGTCCCCATGCTTGAGAAATTTGTTTTAGCCATTGATTAAGGAAGATATAGCCTAGCCGTTGCTACACTTATGATCCTTTTTCTGAGTTAGCATTAAAATATAGGTCGAAGAGAGGAGACATCCTAGGCCTATTAAATCTACACCTAGGGTTTTAACCTTCTAGGGTTTGAAGAGCCTTGCTCTTGCAACACTTTTCTCCCTTAGATTTGTATTTTGAAGCTAGTCGTTTTGCCAAGAATATTTAGAGAAAGAGGAAGGAGCATGAGGCCTTGCTTAAGCAACACCGGAATGAGCCTCCTTCCCTTAGGGTTTTGATTCTAGGGCCCTGCCATTGCAGCACCATAGAACCTAACCTTCTAGTCTTTAAATTTTAAATCCTCCTGAGATTTTGCCCTTACTTTTGACTCCATATTACCCTAAGGCACTGGTATTCTCTTCAACGTTGAGCTTGCTGTGCAAATTCATCTTTCAAACTTTCAAATTTTGAAACCCTAACACACTAACTAGGGCTGACGTCATACTTGACGCAACAACCCTACTAACCTAGCAATTGATGATGATGTCATGCCTTATTTGAATTAATGTTGATAGAAAATATTGTTGGCTTGGTCATCTTATGATAGACATTGATAGATTGATGATATTCATTGACTGATTAGCAAAACGTTGACCTTCTTTGTCTATTCTACTAACCCTAAAGGAGCCTGACGTCATCCCTAGGATATTGACGCAACACTCTATTGTATATGAGCAATTAATGACATTTAATGCATTGAATTAATTTAAGGATTGATCATTTTCATTAGATGTTGTCTTATTCTAGTGTTTATCGACAAGCAACATTATATAGTTGTTGTCATAATTGCAATCATTGACTTCGTCAATAATTACTGTTGTATATGCTCATATACATTAAATTTTGATAGTCATTAATTTATGAAGTATTAACCACTATTGCATGTACTAATTTCATTGTTGCCTTGTCTCGCAAGCAGGTGCTTTTCCTGTGGTTATTCTTCATTTGACTATCTTCTTGGCAGTGATCTGTGAAGGGGTAACTAGCTTTAATCCTCTGAGCCTTTTCCTTTCAAACCCCAGATTGCCAGGGACATCTCCCTTGGGCTTAGCCACCCTAAATAGAAAGGACCTCCCCATTGTGGTGACATTGGGTGGGGTAGGTCCCTGTTACGCCAGTTTGGCCCTTATCCTCTAGCCTATGACCTAAATTACAAACTGCGTGATAACAGTGCCCATGTTCATGACACCTTCTACATTGAAACATGATCTGCTCATAGTCTATACTTTGGATCCATTCCTCATCCCTGAACTCCAGACTTATAGCCTTCGGGAGAGCCCTTGAGACATCCATCTCTATACAAATCATCGTATAGGATGTATACTTCCCTTTTAATGTTGTTTCCGACGTCTTAACATATTTCCCCATCTTGTTCCCTATGGATTCGAAGGTGGATAACAACCATTAATCTAACGGTAGGGAATAAATACTAAGCCAGACTGGGATGTTTTTAAAAGTCTCCTTTTATGGGGAGAAGTTTTCCTTCGACGATCGCATGTATAGCCCCGCTAAGGCATGGAAATACGGTCCCCCCTCAAAGATTTTGTCCCTGTCCTCTAAGTTCATAAAAACTGTTGTGAAGAAACCTTTTGATCCCAGGTGGAGGTCGACTTCTCCACTCGGCTTCCAATGGTATTTTATCCAACTGCGCAAAGTCTTTTATGTGGGCCACAGGCCCATAAACTTGCAGATTAGGGCATGCGTCTTCATCTGATCCCAGAAAAGTTGGATTTGGGGATCTTCCAGGATAACTTTTGAGATTAACACTGTTTTTGGCTTGCACGGATTGTGCCCACCTATCCCACTAGGGTTAGTCATTTTTGGCATACTACTCCGGGCTTCCCTGGCCTCCTCCTCCACTCGGTCGTTTTTGCATTGGTTAACCTCTTTATTATTCTCTATCCTTGATCCCGAGGTACCTATCAAAGGTTCCTTAAATCCCACACCGCGTGGACCTTTCCCTCTGTCCACCACTACCTGCTTGTAGGAGGGAGTCCCACTCCCTCCCCCTTTGGTCACCATGCTAACCGCTGCTTAAGCTGTAACCCATGAACCCTAGCCTTGAAAACCCCCGTCAGAGTTTGTGAAACTCCGAATGTTCATATAATAATAATTTATTTTAAAATCTCAATTTAAAAGAGATAATTTTAATACACATTATACGATATGTAGAATCGCTTTGTTGATAGTACAATGGGCTTTTGTTTATAAAGATTTATTAATTAATTTATAAAAATAAAAATGTTTATTTTTATATTAATTTTTTTATTTAAACTAAACATTAAATTGATATATAAGTTCTCTTCGTTTATATAAAAAAATTATTAATTAATTTATAAAAATTAACATACCTTACCTTTTGCATATATAAGTTCTCTTCGTTTATATAAAAAATTAATTAATTAGTTTATAAAAATTAACATACCTTACCTTTTGCATTTAAAAATGTAACTTAAAAATTAGAAATTTGATTTAATGAAATTATTCCTATATAAATTCTTTGATCAAATTGAAATATCCATATCCGTGTTCAGTTTCGTGAAAAGAATATCCTCAAACAACATCTTTTCGCAATCGGTTTGCTAAATTATTCTCACTGGTGGATAAACAGCATTATTTTTGTGAATGGACTGAGAACATTATACAGCTGAGGTCTACGGTTCAATCTGACAAGCTGCAAATGGCAAACTCTTTTCTTTCTCCTTTTCTGGAACCTGCTCTAAGTTTTACTTCATTTTTCGCTTCTAAAGATGCAATGCGCACCCGCACATCAATTCCATTATCTTCCACTGTAAAATATCAAAAGAGGAATGGTAAGTTGCTTAATGGTGCCGGCCGCCGTCCACACGTCGGACCTAGGTGTTCGTTATCTACTGGTTCGTCTATCTTTTTGAGCCTTTTAAATATTATGCGTTTTTAATTTATCTGTTTTTTTTCTTCTTTACATTTCTATTAATTTATCAATTAATGTATATAAATCTTTCGGTTTCAGAGTTTGATTATAAGCATAGTTTTAATACAAGAAAGGAATCAGATACGGGCCATTTCACACATTCTCATTGTTAAAATGGTTTCAAGTTCAACGCCTTTCGATATTTTAATTCTTTAAAAGTTGGTAAGCTAATTTAATGGAAGTATTTTGCATAAGTACATAATATATATTGTCGGATTTTGCCCACCAGCATTCTCTTAAGACCTTGTGTTGAGGTTAAAACCAACTGAGGGCTATTTTGCACTCTGTTTAATTATGATATATTTGAAATGTATATTTCCGCATCTCACACAAGTTTCTGTTCGTAAAACTGTGTGTAAACTTTTGGCGCCTTCAAAGATGTACTTCAAGAAAAGTTCTATGCCAGGGCCGTTTATCTTTGATTAAAATGCAATAAGATAGTTGAATCAACATAACTTCCAGCAATTACAGATACATTATCATAAATTAGGTCGAAAGGTACTTCATTGGTGTACAAGTTTACGTTGACAATGTCGATTGACTTTATCCTTAATAGAATCGCCTAACAGGGTGCTGTGCGAAATGAGAGGATATTAGGATATACATACCAAAGGTATCGGTAAACAGCATGGTCCTTATTTTACCTTATGTTAACATATCCGCTGGTGTATCTACTCCTCTATAATACGATAATTGAAATACATTTATCGATTTATTGACGACATATTCCGCGAATATTATTATAATATAATATAATTCGAGCAGCAGTTTCGTAAAGTACATTCAACTTAGCCAAATTTAGGGCCCATTTCATTGTTGCCGCTCTAGAAGAGCATTGAAGTCTGCAAAATTTGGTGAAACTGATATATAACTTTTCTTATGTAAGTATGGAGCTCAACCATTTTCTTGTTTGAAGTTTTTTTATTTTTATTTATTTATTTAATTTTTAAAATTGTCCATAATTATGTTAATTATTTCTTTAACTTTCTTTATGTAAGTGTGAAAATTGAAGTTTTTTATTTTTATTTATTTATTTATTTTAAAATTTTATGCACAGGATTGGGTTAGTTATTTGAAAAAAAAATAAAAAAATTATGGGTTAAAGATTTTTTTTTTAAATAAGAAATAAACACAAATCAAAATGAATCTATCCAACATTTACTTTAATATATCGGGTTATGCAAAATGGCGTTTGTTTGGATCTGTTCTAATTTAATTTGCTCCAGTTTATTAACTTGTTTTTTTCTGAAAAATTAGCCTATAGATAAATTAATTTGATTTTATGCTAAACAGAATACTGAGCAGAATGTCATGCCAGCTAGGAATTTAATTTTAAACAGTAGTTTTTCCTCCTATGTGAAGTGGCCCTGAAGTATCTCACAATACCTGTTTGAAGTATTGAGACAGAGACAAAAAAGGAGGGTAAGGAATAGGTCGAACTAACTCTTAATTGAATCTCGACAGAATTCAGTGCTAAAGCAGCAAATAAATAGGACTGGTGGGAAGTGGTCTTTGGCTCAATACCGTTTCTATTTTTTGGTATTATAATGGATTCATAGTTACATCCTTATGTATGGTGCCGCTTTCCATGACATCAATTTTCTTGGACACCATAGTAGCTCTCTGTTTTAAATGTTTCGTCAAGAACCTCAGGATATAAGCAAAAATGGTTAGTAAACTAACTAAAAATCGAAGTCACAGGTGCAACTCTGCAGTTTAGTTTTTAAAAGTACATTGAACTTAGGCAAACTTGCTGTGGTCTGCTCTACCTGTATGGCATGAGTTTCAAAGAGATGACGTTGGGTGATTTTGGTGAAATAGATACCCAAAAAATTGGCATTTCAGCTGAATGAAATATACTATTTGCAGTGCAGTCACTTGGGGCATATTTCTTGAAGCACTTCCAAAAAAAATTGCAAACATTGTTATGAAATAATTTAGCCTTTGGGCAGTGTGAAAAATGCTGCAGTTTCTTAAAGCACATTAAACTTTACCGAACTTTGTGCCATTTTCATTGCTGCCATAAAAGAGCATTAAACTCAAGATTTAGTCAAACTGTTGTTATAACTTTTCTTTATAACTGTCAAACTCTACAATTTATGATTAAAGTTTTGTTATTTCAGAAACGTTTAATGCAATTCCGTGCAAAATCATATCCAAAATTTCCTCTCAATTTATCAGGTTACAGAAAATGGCATTTATTTGGATTTACTAGAATTGACGTCACTCCAATTTTCAACTTGATTTATTTTAAAATATCAGCCCATGCAATATTGGCCTTAGATAAGATTATTTGATTTTTCACTGAACAGATTTCTTCGCACAATGACAGACCAGCTCGAAGTTATTTTGGTTTAACTTGCTACATGAAGTGGCCTTAAATAATATCTCGTAAATGTTAGCTTTTGAGGTTACTTTGAAAATGTTTGCACCATGCTTGGAGGTGCTTCATGTAATATGGAATGCACGGCGTGAAGCCTATCCTTGATTGTATCTTAATGGACATACACATTGGAGATAGCTTACTCATGGATCACTAGACCTTGACTTGATGCCTATGTGGTGCACTTGCTTATGAGGTTGGAATCCTATGTAGCATAGTGACATTCTTCATGAGGTGCACATGGAGGGCTTGGCTGCTTACTTGCTTGGGAGGAGAACCCATTTCGAGGAGGAGCGTTGGGGCATTTAGGAGGAGGGTGTTGAGCTCTAGGTCGCATGAGATCACTTGGTGGCTTACATGGAGGCTTGTGCTTGACTTGAGGATGCTTGGGTTGAGGAGAATTCATGGAGGTGTGGTGGACCCAAAGGAGCACATGGCTTAGGAGATAGTGTTGGAGCATCGGAGATTTTTGGAAGAGAGCACTGGACCTTGTCTCGTGGAGCGCTCACCTTGGGAACCTTCCTTGATGGATGTGCCTACCTTGGAGCTTGACATGTGTCACCTTATACTTGGAGCACTTTGCATGTGAACTATCTAGTGATTAGTTAGGTTGCGTGATATAGTTGTTTGTGGACCTTTTCCACTTTACTATTGTTGGCTTTCCTCACCTATTCTATATAAAGGAAGGTTTCATATTCATTACATTCACATCAGTCTTGTCTTAGAGATGTGAGAGTTCATTAGGTCTTTTGTACCTTGAAGATGAACTTGTCTTGATTCTTTGTACTTGTTTTTATACAAGGGAGGAAGGTGTTGGGGTTTGTGAGAGGCAATTCCTAGAGAAGACATGAAGTGCTAGGGTTTGAGTCCTTGTGTGAGAAGAGCCAAGGGTTTGTGGCAAAGAAACCCTAGAGAAGACTTGGAGCACTTCGCTGGGAGAGCTTCAAGGGTGGACTTGTTGGTGTTGAAGCTAGCTTGTTGTGGAGCCTTTGGTGTGGATAGATAGCTTGGTGGGATGCCTTGCTAGGTCTTTGTATTGCTGGTTAGAGTTTGCTATTTATGGCGGATGCCCTAGCTAGGGTTTGGAGAGCATTGGAGAGCCCTACCTTGTGATAATCTTGAAGGACTATCTTGTACCAGTTTGGGATAAGCTGTTGGTATGTACTTGTAATTTCATCTTATGTATATATGAAGAGTGCTTTGTTGTTCAAACTTTGTGTACTTGCAGATCTGATTTAGCTTATAATCTCACGGCGAGTGAGTAGTTTCTGGAGCTGTTTGGTATGCAGATTTATCATTAACAGCTAGCTTAGCTGATTTTGTTAAGTCATTTGAGAATTAAATAGAAGCTAAGTGGGAAGATTTATGACTAATAATTCTGCTGTAATTAAGTAATTTTCATATCTGTTATATGTTGGGATTTTTGCCCTAAGGGCTAGAAAAATATTTCCCTTGAAGTACAATTATTCATTGTTTATTTTTCTGGGCTTCCTTGTGTATTTGGTTGGGCGGAAGTTGCTATAATTTATATTTCAGATTCAGCCCTAACATTGAAAGTTCATGGGAAATAGATATGGGGAAACTCAAGTTTGAGGTGAAATTTCTAAATTTACATTAAGCTTCAATTTCTCAAAATTTCCACAATAAATTATCTTATAGTATTTGTTTGAAGTATTGGAACGGATACTTTAAGGAAGGGGAAGAAATTGGTCAAACTAACTCTTAATTGAATATAAAAAAGATTATTCAGTGCAAACGTCAGCAAATAAATCTGATTGCACTCGTCTTAATTTATCTTCTGGTGGGAAGTAGCCTTAGAATCAATACGGTTCCTTTTTTTTGTATCATAGTTGTTTCATAGTTACAACTTACATCCTTATGTATACTACAGCTTTCCATGACATCCATCTTCTTGAACACTGTAGTAGCTCTCTATTTTTACTGTTTCATCAAGCACCTCAGGATGTTAAAACAAATAGTTAGTAAACTAGGAAAAAATTGTTTATAGAAGTTGCTTTACTTGAATATTGCTCTTCCTTTTGTCTGTTGTTTTCTTTCCCGATTAAAATTATTTCTCAAATCTTATCACGGGGGAAAGTTTATCCTAGGTTTTCCATTGTTTTAATTTTTTTTGAACTCTCATTAAACAGACGATACTGCAGGAGGAAATGAGGGAGATACTTTAGTCGCAGAGTTCATGCATCATGTAATCTCCACCCAGCAGTCATGGCCTTTGGAAGGACGATCACCAACACCTCTCATGGCACCTCACACTGTTGTTAAAGTTCAGGTACTGGATTTTCTTGCTTCATTAACTCTATCACATGGCCTTTAACTTAAATCCGTGGAATTTTGTCTGGGTTCTTGTATGCTTCTGTTGGCAGGTCATAATACTATGAAAGACTTGTAGAGATGGCCTAAATAAACCTGATATATTTCTGAGTTCTAACCTTTTCCAGTGCAATATAGCATGACCTTGATATTAGGAAAAAAAAGGTTGCACTCTAGATAAAAATTGATTCAAGTTCAATAAATGATTATATATTTGAAAATTACTTGAATGATGTAAAAATCCTTTCAGTATTGTTGTATAGATTAGATTTTTTTTGGTGGGGTTTTCTGGGGCAAAGTTCCAATCCTCCCAGGCAATGGAACGTATGAGTTGCACATTTTTTGATTAGATGCTAGTGCTGGAAATATGTATGAGTATCTATGAAGACATACATTCTAACTAAAAGTTTAACAATCCCTTGTTTTGGCATTCCTACACAAGCTATGCAGTGGGTCAGATGGTCCAAAATTTATGGCCAACTTCAAAATCCCACAATGAAAAATTTGGACCTGATTCGCTTCACATAGGTCAAGAGTTGAGTAATAAGAAATAGGGCTTTGGTTCATCTGCTCCATATACGATATTTGCATCCCATTCAGTAATATAAGCACAAGTTTTTCTCAAAAAACGTAAAAGATCTTTAAGAATCATTATCAAGAGTTTTCACAAGCCTAGATGTTATATTTGATGAGACACATTAAAGAATGTGACGATAGCTAGTTAAGGTTGGCTTCTTAGAATCTATGGTAGTGGAGTTGTGGACAGTTTCATGAAGGGAAAAATGCAGCTATAGAAATGTGAACATATTCTAACTGAAATATATAGAAATATAGGTAATAAATTAATAATCTGGAAGAATAATTGGTGTGCCTTCGTTCCTGTAACAGTTCTTTCAAAAAGTGTTTGTGCAGAAGCAGATCGAGAAAGGGGAACATCAATGTCGTGGTTGGTAAAATACAAATACAGTCTACTCAACATCTGTTATTGCAGTCACCTAATGCGCAATGTAAGAGAGGCCAAGGTATCGAGTTCTAATTGTTACTATACTTACCTACTGGTCATGGAAAGAAGGCCAAGTGATCAAGTTCTAACATCTAGATGGAGTTTTTCTTCATGAAGGAACTTACCCTTGAGATCTTTTGCATGCTTAAGAAATTAGCCATGTATTTTACTTCTAGAGAAAACCTTAGATTTCATTTAACCATAGAATGAATAGCTTTCCATATCACTTGACAAATGGCACTATCTCCTTCGGTCCTTCCAAACACTCATGAGTTGGAGCTTAATATATGGAATTTTACAATAGTGAAGCCCATATCTACAAAGGTGCCATCTTTTCACGTATTACCTTTATATGATGCCTCTTGTAAGTTGTATCTTACTGGAGTTTCCATTTAGAGCCATTTAGCTATGGGCAATTCCCCTTTCTCTTTGCTTTGAGAAAATATCCCATGTTATAAGGGTGAGACCTCTTTCCGTTTTGATAAGCGCACATAGTGGAAGCAAAGAACTGGAGAGGTAATCACTCTCAAATTGTGCCTTTATGTTGTTAATGTTTAAGCCATTATTATAGTTCTTTGCATTTCAATAGATAACAGCAACATAAGAACAAGATCACTGAGAAATACACATTCACAAGAGACACATCATTTATCCTGGGACACCGTCTAGGAGAAGAAAACCCAGTAAAACTTCCTTATTATAGATTGCCAATGCAATGTCAAGAGATAACTCAAACCAATACAGAAAGTCCTCTCCAAAAGATGTGCCACTCTTCTCTCTCTCTCCAACTGGTAAATCGAAACTTGCCTCTCAGAATGAGCAAGTGAGTTGTGTGTCAAAGTGAGGTGCTGGCCTCTCTCTATATACAAGTCTGGCACGTGTGAAGTGTCTTTACTGGCAGGGCCGACTTCTCACTCTGGGTGGGTAAACCCACCTTTATTATATTTCTGGGTCTCAATAATAACTGCTGGGGCCGACTTCTTATTCTGCCTATTACAATTGT
>ML782865.1:1026402-1042708 GCA_009831015.1 Picea engelmannii | reverse complement strand
TATATATATATATATATATATATATATATATATATATATATATACTCCAACATTAGTAATATCCTTCATGACTCCATCTTAATCGAGGAAACATTGCCTATGGAAAACACACAAAATCGATTTTTTTTGGATAATTCATTTCATGCGGCTTACCAACCATGATTTATACACATTTTTAACCATATTCAGATACCCATGATGAACTACATATACAAAATTCTAAATGAACATGAATGCAATTAATAAAATCATTCACATTAGAAATAAACCATTCACATACACATAATTAAGAACAACAATTAAACTCTTGAAATAAATCAGAAAATATATAAACAATTATATTTTAAAATACTTGTGCAACCAAATGTTTGGGAAGGACATTCCACCCAAACATATACTTGTTGTTCTAAATATCAATAACAAGTCACCCCCAAGATGGCGATAGGAATCCAAAAAATAAGGGTGCCTCTCACTGTCCACTTATAACTCAATACAAGTCAACCCATTGATATTATCCTACAAATATGATGCAGGAGCATCGTAAGCAGCCATCCAAGTGAGCAATGTAAACGCGGGAGACAGCTGGACATGCGGATGGGAAAAATGAGCATGTTTTTATGAAACCATTTTAAAAAAAATTGAAATTTGAAGCATTAATGTAATAGCTAGGAAAATGAGTACTTACATTTATGTCTTGGAGATATGAACAGATCCGGAGGAGTCACTCCCATCTGTCGGATGTAATAGGCATTTAAGACTGTTGATGTAGAGTAGGTAGATATGAATGTTAGATTAGACAGTTTTAGGAGCATAGGAGGGAAAATGAATATAGACACCCTCACCCTTGTATCATTGTAATCTTGGGATGATCATTCAGAATTCATAAGCTGTAGAGTTTTATCAGAGAGTTGTAGAGAAGAACCCATGTACAGGAGAATTTGAGTTAATATATGAAGCTTTGACTCAATTTTCATGGTGTTATGATGCTTACTGTTTACATTTGTTGAATGGTATGTTTACAATTGCTTTGTTTATCTGTATGCATTTGTTTCAATGTTGTGTTGTGTGTGATTTCATGTTGAATGTATGAAGTCTGTGAGAGGAGAAGAATGAGTTTCAATTGTTTCTCTTCCTGAGAATTCCTGCAAGGAGTGCAGTGAACGTCCGTAAGGTGTGCGTTGACGAGGGTCTGAGTTTTATCTCAAAAAGCTCAGGAAAGATACCATTGTTCTCATACCAGCTGAAGTGCAGGTGAAGCACAGAGTCGTGCAAGGTGTGCGCAGGCCAGTCAAAGACTCGGATTTTATAAATCTAGAAGGGAGGTTGAAGGACCACTATTGCAAGGAGTGCATAGGGTTGAAGATCCAAATAACCAGAGGTTATTTGAAGGTTTTCTGCAAAGAGTGCGAGCATGGATCATTTTGGAAGCTCGAGTTTATAAGTGAAAGCTCAGAAGGGATTTAACCTTTGAAGTGTTCAAAGGGAGATGGGGCTGAAATCGTCTCATAGAAGTTAAATTCAGGAGGGAGAACGCTGAGTCATTAAGACAGAAGTCCTTGAGGAGTGCATCTGGTGGTCAGAATTCTCCGTGGAGAACTCGCGAAGTCGTGAGGACCGTCAGATCCAGAGGAGATGTGAGGTGTTTAGGAGTTGGACGAATCTTCCACCCTGACATCAAGAATCAACGTGGACCGTTGAACGTGGTTTGTCTGAGCCGTCAATCATGGTCTGTCTGAGCCATCATATCATTTCAGAATTTCGGTATTTCGGAGTTTGACACACCGGAAATCTCGATGACAAGGAACCGAGACCTTAGCATTGAAAAGCCCAAAGTCACGAAACGTGACATACCTTTGGTGTGAAACATTGGCATTTCAGCATTTCAGGGTTTGGCATTTCGGAAATCTTGATGACAAGGAGTTGGGGTGCTTTGCATCGAAAACCCCGAAGTCACGAAGCACGAAGTGTCATCGGAGTGGAATTTCAGCATTTTGGCTTTCCGGGGTCCGGGAAGTATAAGAGACAAGTGATTTTTGGAACTGAGAGTTTCAAACTCCCAGTAAATGAAATCCTGAAAAGGGGTCGCTATTTCAAAATTTGGAAATTGGCGCGGCGAGTGAGTTGGGATTGTGAATTGCGAACTCTTGATTCGCGGAGTCCCAAAAGGCCATTGATAACGCATTCCATGGGACGTTGAGCCAATTTTGACATTCCGGTATTTTGGAATTCAGGGAAACATAGGGCAAGAGGAATGATTGTTGGGTCGCTTGCTCAAGTCTCGAAAAGCCGAATTTAGTGGCAATAGGTGGTGTGTGTTGGAACGGTCAACCCCTGTTGATGATTCATGTTTTGGCATTTATCAAGAGCTGTGGGATATATCAGGACTCTCCAAATCTCGAAACCCGAAGTCCTTTGTGGCTCAAACAAAGGGTTTGATTAAACCTTGGTGTGGTTTTAGTGAAGATCTTGTGCGGATCTTGGCCTGAGGGCAGGGGGTCTGTGTCAGTGTGGTATCAAAGCCCAGAACAAATTCTTTTCTTTTTGTAGCAGAGAGAAAAGAGAAAAATTTTCATCCATGTTGTCGAGAAGAAGAGATAGGCCAATGCCTAATCCAATAGTAAAAAGAGAAATGGGTGAGTTATGTGCTAGACTTGATGCTATGGAGACAACACAGAGGCGCAGACTCGACGCTGGGGATATCAGCGAGGCTAAAAGTGAAAATGAAGTTGGAAATAGAGGAGAAGAAGTAGCAGTTGAAGATGTTGTAGATGAATGCCTATTCAGGGTTGTTGCTAGGATAGGTGCTAAAACAAAAATGGACATTCTAGTGTACGAAGGAAACTTGGATGTTGAAGAACTTCTAGATTAGATTAGGGCTCTAGACAAATACTTCAACTATGAGGATGTCGAGGAAGATAAGAAATTCAAACATGCTGTCACTAGACTTAAAGGGCATGCAACACTGTGGTGGGATGAACTGTAGGCTGACAGACGCTGCAAGGGCAAGCAGAAAATCAAAAGCTAGGATAGAATGGTTGCAAAAATTAAAGCCAAATTTATACCCAAGTATTATCAAATCACTCTGTTTCGGAGGATGCAAAATTTGAGACAGAAGATGATGTCAGTGAAAGAATACACTGAAGATATCTACAATATAAACATAAGAGAAGGTCATCAGGAAAGCGATGATGAAAAAGTTGCCAAGTACATGAATGGTCTGCGATATGACATCCAAGATGAGATGAGCATGATGACCATCCGAAATGTGGAAGATGCTTATCAGATAGCTTTGAAAGCTGAAGAGAAGTTGAGCCGAAAGAAAAACAATTCCCCACGACAGGATTCATAGACCTAAAGAAAAGGGAAAGAAACCTCAACCTCAACTTGAGAGGGGAGGAAGCTCACAAGGAAGGCAGTATGCTGATAGAAATACTTTTCCTCAAGCCAGAGGAAGAGGAAAAGGCAGAGGAGGTGAAGTGAAATGCTTTGTCTGTGGAAAATCAGACATAAATCCTATGAGTGTCTAGATAGGAAGAAAGATGCTGGTGAAACTCACATTGCCAAAGCTCAAGGAAGGAATGTTGAGGCAGAAGATGCTGAGGGCGAAATATCTTTGATGATGAGAAAAGTTCTCTTGAAGCTGGAGAAGGAGGCAGAGAACCCATCCCAAAGAAACAGTCTATTTTAGACTGCTTGCAAAACTAAAGACAGAGTATGCAAGGTCATAGTGGATAGCAGTATCACAGAAAATCTTGTATCTACAGAGATGGTAGAAAAGATGGAGTTGGAGACTGTTGTACATCTAAGCCCATACAGAGTTTTGTGGCTACAAAAAGGACATCAGGTAAATGTCACTAAACAATGTTTAGTAGAATTTAAAATAGGAGGATATAAAGATGAAATATTATGTGATGTTATTCCCATGGATGTTTATCATCTATTGTTGGGTAGACCATGGAAATATGACAGAAACATAGTTCATGATGGGAGGAAGAACACGTACACCTTGGAGAAAAAATGGTAGGACTCACATGTTGCTGTCGATTAAGGATAAAGAGGTGAAAACATAGATGAGAAACACTGTACTTCTCATGAGTGGGAAGGAACTTCTTGACGAGGTTAAGAAGAAGGAAGACACACAATTTATTGTGGTCAGGAAGCCCAAAATTGTTTTGACCACTATGAGAATAGATGATCTACCAAAATAAATCCGGGAGTTGCTGGAAGAGTTTGCTAATATAGTAGTGGACAAACTACCTTGTTCGTTGCCACCTATTAGGAGTACAAGTCATCACATCGATCTTATACTTGGATCTAGTTTGCCGAACAAAGAAGCATATCGGTTGACGTCGCAAGAAAATGAAGAAGTTAAGAGACAAGTCCAGGACTTAATGGACAAAGGATTGATTCGAGAGAGCTTGAGTCCATGCGTTGTTCCGACAGTGCTCAGCCCAAAGAAAGATGGAGGCTGGAGAATGTGTATAGACTCAAGGGAAATCAATAAGATTACCATCATATACATATTTCCATTACCAAGGATGGATGACTTGATGGATTGCTTGAGTGGAGCAAATTTTTTTTCAATGATTGAGTTGAAAAGCAGGTATCATCAAATTCAGATGAGAGAAGGTGATGAATGGAAGACAACATTCAAGATGAATGAGGGGCTATATGAATGGCTTGTCATGAAATTTGTCTTAACGAATGCACCCATTACTTTCATCAGGTTGATAAATGAAGTCCTGAAGGATTTCATGGGGAAATTCGTCATTGTATATCTTGATGATATACTAATTTTCAGCAAAACAGAAGCAAAACACTTAAAGCATTTAGTTGCAGTAATGAGGAGATTATAGCAGGAGAAATTGTTGATCAATATGAAGAAATAGTCATTTATGAGGACATAACTCATTTATTTGGGTTTTGTTATCTCTGTAAATGAGTTGAAGATGGATCCAGAAAAGATAAAGGTGATTAAGAATTGGCCATCACCGAAGAGCGTGTTTGAAGTTCGAAGCTTCCATGGTTTGGCTAGCTTCTACAAGAAATTCATCTGAAACTTCAGTGGAATTAGTTCACCAATGATGGATATGGTGAAGAAAAGACATAAATATTTTCACTGGATGGAGGAAGTAGCGAAGAGCTTCAATCTGTTGAAGAAGAAGATCACTGAGCAACCAATTCTGGTTTTGCCAGATTTCAGTAAGACATTCCAGGTCAGGTGTGATGTGAGTGGATTTGCAATTGGAGCAGTCTTGAGCCAAGATGAAAGGCCGATCACATACTTCAGTGAAAAATTGAATGAAGTGAAGATTAAGTACTCCACATATGACAAGGAATTTTATGCAGTCATACAAGCACTGAAGAAATGGAGACACTATTTGGTTCCCAATGAGTTTGTTTTGTATAACAATAATCACGCTTTACAATTCATAACTCGACAGGAAAATTTGAACCAAAAACATGCTAAATGGGTTGAAATCATGCAAAATTTTACTTTTGTGACTAAGCATATTCTGGAACTGCTAACAAAGTTGTTGATTCTTTGAGCAGGAAATGTTTGCTTATGCAGGAATTCAGAGTCAATACTTTGGGCTTTGATAACCTCAAGGAAATGTACAAGGATGAACCAGGTTTTAAAGAGGCATATGAGGCATATGAGAATCCAATTCTCAAGGAAAAAAGCCAATGGGATGAATACATGATCCAGGATGGATTATTGTTCAGGGGAAATCAACTATGTATTCCGAAGTGCTCCATGAGGGAGAACCTGCTGAAGGAAAAACACAGTGGGGGATTGGCCAGACATTTCGGTCATGATAAAACAGTCTCAAAGTTGAATGGCTCATATTTTTGGCCAGGGATGAGGAAAAATGTCAAGAAATTTGTGGACAGGTGCAGAATTTGCCAGCACCCGAAAGGAAAAAGGCAGAATATAGGGTTATATCAACCATTACCCATACCTGAAAGACTGTGGGATGCGGTAAGCATGGATTTCATATTGGGATTTCCAAGAACACAAAGAGGATATGATTCAATCTTTGTGGTAGTCGACAGATTTTAAAAAATGGCACATTTCATACCATGCCAGAAAACCAGTGACGCAACTCATATTGCGAACCTGTTTTTCAAGGAAGTCATCAGACTCCACAACTTTCCAAAGAGTATCGTGTTTGATCGAGATACCAAATTCATAGGGAATTTCTGGAGGACCTTATGGAAGAAGTTGGGGACAAGTTTGTCTTTTAGCTCAGCATATCATCCTCAGACGGATGGACAGACAAAAGTCATGAATAGGATCTTGGGAGATTTGTTAAGAAGCTTAGTGACTGAACACCACAGTCAATGGGATCACATTCTACCACAGGCGGAATTCTCTTACAATGATTCACTCAATAGAACCACAGGGCAGAGTCCATTCCAGATTGTATATGGAATGCAACCAAGAGGAGTTTCTAAATTGAAAGATTCGGAACGAAATGAATTCAGGAGTGCTAGTGCAGAGGACTTTGCAGAAGGAATGAAGGAGATTCACAACCAAGTTAAGGAGTGATTGCATATTTCAAGTCAAGAATACAAGCGGAGAGCAGATCAACACAGGCGAGAACTTCAATTTGAAGTTGGTGATTTGGTTCTTGTGCATTTGAGGAAGGAAAGGTTCCCAAGGGGAACGTATAATAAGTTGAAGATGAAAAAGATTGGACCGTGCAAGGTCATAAGAAAATTTGGGGCAAACGCATATGAGATTGAATTACTCGATGGGGTTGAAATCTCACTAATATTCAATGTTGTAGATTTGTATCCTTACAAAGATGAAGAATTAGGAACAGAGGAGGAACAAAAAGAGGTTCAATGGAAAAAACAAATGCCTGTAGCTATAGAGCCACAGATGGAAAGCATAATTGACAAAAGGGTTAGCAAAAAGACCAGGAGAAAAGAGTTTTTTGAATACTTGGTCAAATGGAAGGGACATCCAGTTGAATATGCTAGTTGGGAGGATGAAGCAACAATTCAAAAGCATGGATAGACCGTGCAAGAGCTCATGAACAAGAGTTCATGGAAATTTTCAAGCAAGGGAGTATGATGCAGGAGCATCGTAAGCAGCCAACCAAGCGAGCAACGTAAACGTGAGAGACTGATGGATGCACGGATGGGAAAAAGGAGCACGTTTTTATGAAATCTTTTTAAAAAATTTTGAAATTTGAAGCATTAATGTAATAGCTAGGAAAATCCGTACTTACATTTATGTATTGGAGATATGAACAGATCCAGAGGAGTCACTCTCGTTTTTCGGATGTAATAGGAATTTAAGACTGTTAATGTAGAGTAGGTAGATATGAATGTTAGATTAGACATTTTTAGAAGCATAGGAGGGAAAACAAATATAGACACTCTCACCCTTGTATCATTGTAATCTTGGGATGATCATTCAGAATTCATAAGTTGTAGAGCTGTAGCAGAGAGTTGTAGAGAAGAACCCATGTACATGAGCATTTGAGTTAATATATGAAGCTTTGACTCAATTTTCATGGTGTTATGATGCTTATTGTTTACATTTGTTGAATGGTATGTTTACAATTGCTTTGTTTCTTTGTATGCATTTGTTTCAATGCTGTGTTGTGTGTGATTTCATGTTGAATGTATGAAGTCTGTGAGAGGAGAAGAATGAGTTTCAATTGTTTCTCTTCCTGAGAATTTTTGCAAGGAGTGTAGTGAACGTCTGCAAGGTGTGTGTTGACGAGGGTTTGAGTTTTATCTCAGAAAGCTCATGAGAGATACCATTGTTCTCGTACCCACTGAAGTGTAGGTGAAGCACAGAGTCGTGCAAGGTGTGTGCAGGCCAGTCGAAGCCTCAGATTCTATAAATCCAAAAGGGAGGTTGAAGGACCACTATTGCAAGGAGTGCATAGGGTTGGAGATCCAAATAACCAGAGGTTATTTGAAGGTTTTCTGCAAGGAGTGCGAGCAGGGATCATTTTGGAAGCTAGAGTTTATAAGTGAAAGCTCAGGAGGGATTTAACCTTTGAATTGTTCAAAGGGAGACAAGGCCGAAATCGTCTCATAGAAGTTAAATTCAGGAGGGAGAATGCTGATTCGTTGGGACAAAAGTCCTTGGGGAGTGCATCTGGTGGTCATAATTCTCCATGGAGAACTCCCGAAGTCGTGAGGATCGTCGGATCCAGAGGAGTTGTGAGGTGGTTAGGAGTTGGACGAATCTGCCACCCTGACATCAAGAATCAACGTGGACCGTTGATCATGGTCTGTTTGAGCCGTTAGATCATTTTAGAATTTTTGTATTTCAGAGTTCGGCACACCGAAAATCTCGATGACAAGGAACCAGGACCTTAGCATTGAAAATCCCAAAGTTGCGAAACGCGACGTACCTTTGGTGTGAAACATCGACATTTCGGTATTTCAGGGTTCGATATTTCAGAAATCCTGATGACAAGGAGCTGGGGCGCTTTGCATTGAAAACCCTGAAGTCGCGAAACACGAAGTGTCATCGGAGTGGAATTTCGACATTTCAGCTTTTCGGGGTCTGGGAAGTAGAAGAGATAAGTGATTTTTGGAACCGAGAGTTTCAAACTCCCGGTATGCAAAATCTCGAAAAGGGGTCACTATTCCAGAATTCGGGAATTGGCGTGGCGAGTGAGTTGGGATCGAGAATCACGAACTCCTGGTACACAGAGTCCCGAAAGGCCATTGATCATGCATTTCATGGGACGTTGAGCCCATTTAGGCATTCTGGTATTTCGGAATTTGGGGAAACATAAGGAAAGAGGAATGATTGTTGGGTCATTCGCTCAAGTCCCGAAAATCCAAATTTAGTGGCAACAGGTGGTGTGCATATGAGCAGTCAACCCCCATTGACGATTCACGTTTCAACATTTATCAAGAGCTGTGGGATATATCGGGACTCTCTAACTCCCAAAACCTGAAGTCCTTTGTGGCTCAAACAAAGGGTTTGAATAACCCTTGGTGTGGTTTTAGTGAAGATACTGTGCAGATCTCGGCCCGAGGGTAGGGGGTCTGTTTCAAAATATCTCAAATTTCCTTCATCTCTCTCCCTCTTAACCTTCCCAACCCAAGGAATGTACCCATTCAATGGTCTCAGTCCATTGGAAGTCTCATTCATTTATTAGGGTCTCTCAGGTACAAATAACGATGAATCTCTATGATGGGAACTAAACCAAACTCACTGCCAATAAAACTACCAACAACCAACAACCAACACTTTTTTTATAGTGCAAATCACTAAGGATTTCACACTTCAGGCCTGGAAACCTAGCTCTTCATGAATTTCTAGCTCCAAAACTCTCCAACATTCTTCTGAACTCAATGTGAAAATATACCTAATTTCCCCATACAAATTTCCTCTATTTTCCCAAGACAATTCACTACTCACTCTAACCAATGATGATTATGCTTCATCCCTATGCTTGCAATAACTATAGGATGTGACTCTCACACCCACCCTCTTACATGATTTTTAATGATTGGGCTCTCATACACTCAAAAATTAGAAGTTAACCCCAATGATAATAACATTTAGGAAAATGGGATAAAGTAATACCCATAATTAATCCCCCCCCCCTTGGACCCCTCTTATACACTCTCTTTTCTTGTGGAAAACTCAACCCACATCTCTCTCCATATTCCCTGTAGTTGGCATCACATTACTTTTATTAAAATCATATAAATAATTCATATATTACATCGCTTGGCCATAGCCACATTCACATATACATCATGCATTAATTAAACTGGGGATTATAGTGGGGATGTTACATTATCCCTCCCCTACAATTATTCATCATCCTCTATGAACAACACCATGCCAAAATACATATACACATTTACATCATGATATTCAGAAAAATAAAGAAAAATTTTACAATTTCTTTTTACCCTCCAACAACAATCCCAACCATAATCTCTCATTCTTCTCATATTGTTCACCCAAGGAATGCACCGCCTCCACTCCCCTTAGTCCATCAAGATATACCATTCTTTTATCAAGGATATTATCATAGGTGACCAAGAATTTATGAGATGTGGTATCAGAACCTAGCTGCTAAAAAATGGAGTCTTGCATTTTTAACTTATATTTTCTTCAAAATTGGCAAAACTATGTGGGTATTCGTCCTACATAGTTTCCTCATGCTCCCATGTTGCATCTTCAGGGCCATAGAAGGTCCATTGAACTTTTAACATCCCTATGGTTTCGTTCTAGAGCACTTTGAATTTTTGGTCCATGATGCTTACTGGTTCCACCTGAAAATCCCCTTTGTTTTCCACCTGAATCATAGTCCAATCAATTATGTGGTTAGGGTCAGGCACCTATTTATTTAATAATGATACATGAAATACATTCTATGCTCTCATGGTTGTAGGAAATTTTATCTTTCAAATTATGTTGTCATTGATGTCAAAAGGTTGATGCCAAATGGTGTCATAGTGATGTGTATATGGATTGATAGTGATTTGTTTTCATTGATGTATGATGTATGATGGGTTGATCTTCTATATGGATTGATGTGTATATGGATTAATGTAAAGGTTGATAAATTTTGTATCATTGTATCATTGATGCCTTGGCATGGTTGACAGGAAGTACCAAATGGATGAACTCCAAATTGCTCCCCTTATGGTAAAATCCCTCATGGGAAGATGCTTTGTAAAGTCCAAATGGTTAGGTGGTTGAGCATTCCTAGAAGTGTGGTTAGGGAACTAAAGTTTTTTTTAGGAATAATGTAATGAAGATTAATGAATTTTCAAGTTAGACTATTCTATATGGATAATGCTTCTCATTCCATTTTCGGTGATATGTGTAACATCGCGTAACTCCTCACAGTTATAGAGTTATGGCCATGTGAAGTTGGAGAACCCTCATGTGTTTCCTAGAATCCCCTAGAAGGTCAAAGAAGTCAAATTATTGTAGAATATCCTAGAAGAAGTTGATCAGTCAAAGAGGTTAGTCATGGGTTAAGTGTTTTCAACAAGAAAAGAATTAAAAATAAATTAGTTGCAACTAGAAGTGGATAATTTACTATTTATGGATAAAACGGTTGTAAGTGGAAAAAGTGGTTAGAAGTGGGTTAGCCCCAAAAGAAGGAAGTTCGGTTAATTTGGTTAGATAATAAATCCTAGAAGAAGCTACTTGGAGAAGTATAAATATGAGAGCAAGGGTCTCTTATGAGTGTGAATCCTTTGAGAATATTGAATATCTATTTTTGGTGAAAGATTCATTCCAGGTACTCATGGACCCATCTAAAGTTCCGTAATTATGAGGTAGCAAGGAAGTTTGACAACGAAAGATTCAAAGATTCATAAAACCCTAGTTTTATGAAGTAGTACGTGGGTTGCAATGGGATACATGCATACATACGTGGATTGCAGTAGGCCAGGGCACATACATACACATGTTGAAGAAGGAAACATCATGTATACATGGAAAGGACATGAAAAACTTGAGTAAGTGTTGGTGCCAAGGTCATGAAGTCTGAATCAAGTTCCCAAGACAATAATATATAGGTTCAGATCTGTTACATAAGTTCTAGTATGGTTATATGTTGTATTTATGCTTATATTTACTCATGGTATGGGGAAGTATCAAAGCATTCTTGTATGGTTGTTATGATGTTTAGATCTGGTATATGTTGGGTTGTTCATTGAGTGGTTATTTTATGATATGGTTGATAGATATCTATGTTCTGTAATGGTGTATGCATGAGGAAAATGCATAAGTTGTTGGATGATATAGATTTCTTTGTGGTTGGGATAACATAGATTGGTTGCAGTGGCAGGTTATTGGTGGATGTGATAGAGGCAGAAAAGTTTCAGAAGTGAAGAAGAATGTATGCCCTATTTTTCTAAAGGTGCATGCAGGTGGAAAAAGAGAAGGGAGCATACATATGAGTACTTCAGTATAGGTTGATCATGTACATACGTGGGATGCAGTATAAACAAGTTGCATACATGTTGGAAGATTGTTTTTTGTTTATAAGCCGGGTCTTGTATTTAAGGGTTGGATTTCTCACATCTCAGTTGGAGATGAGATATGCAAGCTAAGTCTTGTATTTAGAGTTGGTACTCTATTGGATTTGTTGCTATTTTCAGTTGATGCTGATAAAACCCTAAGATTGTAGTCTCCTGTAACACATAATACAAAAATATTACACATATATCAATTGTTCCTTGTGTTCATTATGTTGATGGTTTAATTTTATTTATTATTCACGAATGTTATTGATACATGGAAGTATCTAAGTACAAATGAATAATATGTTTGAAGTGGTTTCTAACTAAAGTTTTGAAAGAAGTGTAAAAATATCCTCACACTAATTCACCCCCCGCCTCTGAGTGTGGTCGGTTTGTCCAACAATTGGTATTAGAGAAGGCCTTCATCATAAGCCTTACAAGCTTGAAGGAGATCCATGGACACAAAAATGGATGACCATGCAGATGAAGTTCCCCTCTTTGATGAGACATTATAATCGACATGGATTACATAGATGAAAGGGAATTTCAAGGCAAAAGGAGCAAGTGTTTGGAATACAGTTTTCGCTGGACCAATTCCCTCAAAGAATTGATCAAAATTTGCAGAAAACAAGAATAATGCAGTATCATTTAAGACCATCTTGAATGGAATATCAGGTTCTGTCAAAGAAATCATAGGAAAGTGTACCTCCACCAAGGACCTATGGAGGAAGCTAGAGAAGGTATATCCAGACAAAGAAGACAAATCCATCAAGGAAAATGAAGGTAAAGACTCTCTAAAATATACTAATCACAATAATTCTAAGTGTGATGATGTTGAATATTCTCCTCCAAATGAAGAAGAAGATCTAGAAGTATTTTGTGTAGAATCAACCAATAGTTATCTTATAGATGAATATGAAGATTTGTTGAAGCTTAAAGATAAAGTTTTATCCGAGTTGGATGAGGTTAGATATGAAATAGGAAATAGTTCAACTTATTTTGAGTATCTTTAAAAATACACTAAGAAAATACTAGAAAAGTACCCAAGGCATACCATGGCACTAAAATAAATTCTCAAGGAACAAGAAGAAAGTGAAAAGACTCAATTAGAAGAAAAAGAAGAAGAGATCAAAAGAATAAAGAATGAAATAATTAGTCAAGAAGAAGAAAATAAGAAGGTAGATGATGAGCTTAGAAAAATCATTGAAGTTAATGTCAATCTGAAGACCCAAATTGAAGAAGCCAAAAGGATAGAGGAACTATTGAACAATCAAGTAAAAGAAAAGGAGGAATCATGCCATAAGTTGGAAGCATAAATTGTTGATCTCAGAAAGAAAGTAGAGAAGTCAAATACTCATATCAAGTTCATGAACAACTCAATAATCTTGGATAATCAAAAATCACCAAATGATAAATCAGGTCTTGGATATAACAAGGAAGCTACACACCTTGAAGCTAGCACTTCTGATAAGCATGAGGTAAGTCCTTCATTCTCAAAAAGTGGAAGAAAATATACAAGTCTAGCACCTACACAAAGAAAGGAAACTTTCAAAAGAACAGAGCAATGAAGACACCAAGAAGTCATATTTACACCTCAAAGTAAATTCAAAAGAGAGACACCTTCAAGGTGGACACTAAGGAAAATATATGAATTTGTTTTTCATGGTCATTGCTTCTCATGTAATGAATATGGTCATAAAGATTTGGATTGCAGACATTATGCAAGGACAAATGTTGGAAGATTCCATAACATCCTAAGATTTTGGATATGTAATCAAGTGGGACACATTGCTGCACATTGTCACACCATGAGATGTTACAGATGTAGTGGGTTTGGCCATAAAGCTCAATATTGTTGGAATTCAAGGAGACAATCAATGAGGAGTGCTTCACATAATATGGAAAGAAGAGAACATGAAACTAGGGAGGAAGACAATGTTGAAAATATGGAAGCTCAGACCTCAAGTTATGAGAAGTTGGGACACTCTTAGAAGTGGATGAAGAATATTGAGCAATTAGAATAGAATGGAAGCCATGAGGCAAGCTCAAGTTTTGCATTTTCTAAGGCATATGCAGGCTCCTGTGGGAACGATTGCGTATATATGTGGTATGTCTGAAGAAAAGTCACATACATACATGAGCTATATGTGATGACATCGTGTACATGTAGTAAAATCCTCATGAAGAGGGGTGTACAGATGAGTTGCAACATGGTTTGATTGTATAAATTTGTTTATGAAGGGTATGAGATGGTTTGTTTAAGGTTTTCATGATTATATGCTTGTTTGATCAATGAACGGTGATGACATATGGTTTAGTTTTGAAGCTTGTGTTTGAGGCCTATTTTGGATGCATGGTACAAACCTTAGTGAGTGGATTGATGCAAGTTCTGATAAGATACATTGTTGGTTATGTTGAGTACCTTCTCAGTGATGCCATGGAACTTTGTTTCTGAGATATATCACGATCATGTGATGCTATCTAAATATGTATCATTGATCTATTGAGGAAAACTGTTGGTCCATGTTTAGAGGAACTATTGGTAGCATAGTACGTTCTATAGTGAATGCTTTATGAGGAATATCTATTGTAGTACATGATTGGTACATATGTGAGCTCCATTGACATATCTTGTGTTGTATTTTTAGAGTCATATCTTGGTGCATGTACTTGGCATGTGGTTAAGCTACATATTTGGACACGTAGTTGATGAGTTGATTAGGTGGTTATGTTTTACATCATTGATGAGTCATAGATTGATCTATATTTGATGCATGATTGGTATTGACTTGGTTGTTTGTTAGAGTCACATGCTAGCAATATCATTGTCACATGAGTTATGGTTGATGTGACATATATGTTTGATATAATTTTAGAGGAACATCTTGATTGTGGTACATCTTGATGAGGTTTGGTGCATGGTTGATGCACTTGTTGCGGTACAAGTGGTAATACATGTTTGGTGCATGGTTGATGCACTTGTATATGGTATATGGCATATGATTGTGGGTGATAGTACATGGTTAAAGTACACCATTGCTATTGTTTGTTTATCATATCCTTTGGTACATGGTGTATGCGATGATATAGTTGAGACACTTGTTATGGCACTTGGTAGATGCATTGATTGATGCGTGATGGTTGAGATACATTTCTTGACACATGGTTTGTGGCACTTGGTTCATGGTAGAGGCATATCATGAGTGATATGACATTTGTTTGAGGCACATGGTTGGAATTCTATACATTTAATGATGTTGATGTTCTTGGCATATGGTTGATACACTCCATTGATGATATCTTATGTCATATTTTATGTTGTTGATGTACATGGTTTTTGTGCATGGTTGGCACATAGTATGGCACATGATGTACATGGTTGATGCTTTGTTCATGATTCATTTTTTAAATATATTTTTCTTCATGATTGATGCATGAGATAATATGTATGATTGACATACATTTGATGTATGGTATGGCTCGAGTTTGGATGATTGATGCATGGAAAGGTCCAAGGATCATCATAGGAAGAGAAGATCATTCTTGAGTAGTTGATAATAATAATAATAATAATAATCTATTTTCAAGGTCATGACCATGCCACACCAAATTGGTGTATGATACCCCCTTGTTTGTGGGACAAGGGACCCCCTACGCCCAACGATTTGATTGGTAAAGTATACGGAGGTATACATACCCTACCCCCCTCTGGATTTGAACTTGTGACCTCTTAGGAGGAAACACATGTTCTTAACCATTAGGCCCACTCAGTATATATGTTCTGTTTGAGAAGAAACATTTGCAGATTACAGTGGTAGCATATTGTTCATATTGTAGAGAACATAGGGGGAGATATACCCACATGGGGATTTATTCTTCTTCCCATGGTTAGTTATATATGTATGATTCTAGGTGGAGAGATGATAAATATGATTGGAAACCATGTTACCAACATTTCATCAAAGTGATATTCCTTTTACAAAGGGGGATAGATCATTCATATGGTGGATATGCAGATAGGGGGAGCAGCCCCAAAGAGACTTCAATTATGGGGAGAAGCCCTAAGGAGATATACACCCTTTTCCCTTGATGTCAAAGGGGGAGATATAGAAACATTGATGAGGAGTGATGATCACAGGGGGAGCATGAGCATTGTCATTTCTAAGTGTTGACATTAATGTTGGTATTGCCATCAATGCCAAAGGGGGAGATTTTCAGACTATGTTGTCATTGATTTCAAAGGGTTGATGAAAAATTGTGTCATATTGATGTGTTGTCATTGATGTGTAGATGGATTTATAGTGATGTGTTTTCATTGATGTAT
>ML782865.1:990792-1026302 GCA_009831015.1 Picea engelmannii | reverse complement strand
TGGTATTGCCATCAATGCCAAAGGGGGAGATTTTCAGACTATGTTGTCATTGATTTCAAAGGGTTGATGAAAAATTGTGTCATATTGATGTGTTGTCATTGATGTGTAGATGGATTTATAGTGATGTGTTTTCATTGATGTATGATGGGTTGATGTTCTATATGGATTGATGTGTAGATGGATTAATGTAAAGGTTGATCATTGTTGTATCATTGTATCATTGATTCCTTGTCATGGTTGATAGGAAGTACCAAATGTATGAACTCCAAAGTGGTCCCCTTATGGTGAAATCCATCACGGGAAGACGCTTTGTGAAGTCCAAATGGTTAGGTGGTTGAGAAATCCTATAAATGTGGTTAAGGAACCCAAGTTTGTTTGAGAAATAATGTAATGAATATCAGTGAATTTGCAAGATATACTATTCTAGATGGATAGTGCTTGTCATGCAATTTTTGGTGATATGTGGAACGCCACATAACTCCTCACGATTAGAGATTTATATCCATGTGAAGTTGGATAACCCTCATGCGTTGTCTAGAATCCCCTAGAAGGTTAAAGAAGTCAAATTAATCTAGATGCTCCTAGAAGAAGTTGAACAGTCCAAGTGGTTATTCATGGGCTAAGTGGTTGCAAAAATAAAATAATTAAAAATAAATTAGTTGCAACTATAAGTGGAGAATTTACTATTTGTGGATAAAATGGTTGTAAGTGGACAAAGTGGTTAGAAGTGGGTTAGCCCTAAAAGAAGGAAGTTGGGTTAAGTTGGTTAGATAATAACCCCTAGAAGAAGCTACTTGGCGAAGTAGAAATAAGAGACCAAGGGTCTCATATGAGTGTGAATCCTTTGAGCATATTGAATATCTGTTTTTGGTAAAAGTTTCATTCCAAGTACTCATGGACGCATCATAAGTTCTACAAGTATGAGGTAGCAAGGAATTTTGACAACGAAAGTTTCAGAGGTTCAAAAAAAATTGGTTTTTTGAAGCATTATGTGGGTTGTAGTGGGCCAGGATGTGTACATACATGGGTTGTAGTAGGCCAAGGTGTGTACATATGCATGTTGAAGAAGGAAAGGTCACATATACATGGAAAGGACATGAAAAACTTGAGTAATTTCTGGTGCCTAGGACAACAATATACAAGTTCAGGTCTACTACAAAAGTTCTAGTGTGGTTATATGTTTTCTTTATTCTTAGATTTACTCATGGTATGGTGAATGCTTGAAGCATTCTTGTATAGTTGTCTTCTTTTTATATTGTATTAATAGATGCTTCCCATTAACTATTTGGTCATTATTTTTTATATTTGCATTAACATTTTTCTTGTTCAAATGTATATATTCGATTGACAATAGTTTTCAATGTTATTTTTATTTTCATCTTCATCGTGTTGTTATGTTGTTCTAAACTAGGAAATGCAAATTTCCCAATGTTGAAAATACATTGATTATATTTATTAAAAATATGGTTTTTTTCTTGAATTATTTATATATAGAATTTGTTTAGATGTGTATAGTCTCATTGACTCATGGAAACAATTAGATATTTACTACAATAATATCTATGGAAAAAATATTAGGTTTTAGAGACTTATGTTTCTAGTAGTCCTTTGGTTCCTTCAAAAAATGGTATTAAGACAATAATTACATTTTTAGAAATCTTGTGAAACCTTATAGCCCAAGATATGAACTTCCATAGGAGTTCACAAAGTTCTTATGCCATCAAGAACCTATGGATACTTTTGGATATACTTGCAGAACACTCCCTCCCATTAGACCAAGTGGGAAGTAATTTGTTAGGGAGAATATCTACAAGCTTTGAGTCTAAGAAAAGAGACCCAAAATAGTCTGACAGTGGATCCATACAATTCCTAGCTCCCCAAACTTTGACAATAGAAAGTGTGAAATTGAGGTCTCCCCCAATATTTATAGAAGGGGAAGGCAAGACACCCTCCTAACTCACTCTATCCCAAAAGTCTTGTCTTTGACAGTATGGAGCATAGCAATTTATAATGGGAATGGTCTGATAAAAAACTGTAATAGATCCTTCCACTAAAATACTAGCCGAGGGTAAGAAGGGTTTAAAATTTACATGCAGGGGATTCCAAGCTACCATGAGTCCTCCCAAAAGTCCTTCTCAATTTGTGCCACAAGCTTCCCAATCAGAGAATAGTTTTAAAAAAATATTAGAAGCTTTCACTTCATCACAAATTGTCTCTTGTAAGAATACTGCATACACTCTAACACTCAGACAAAATATTTTCAGGGAGGATTTCTTCATGGATTCTCCCATCCCTCTAATATTAAAGGACAAGATAATCATTTATAAGTGGTAGGACAATGTAGGATTTATCCAAGGATCCTGGAAGAGGAGGGAGGTGAAGGAGAGTATATATCAAGGGTTAAACTAATGGAAATCAATGACAAAATTGTAGGGTTAATACATATCCCAGACTTCTTGGAATTCATAGAAACAAAGGAAAGAACTTCCTTTCTAGGCTTACAAATAGTGACATTGGGGAGGCAGTGAGAGGTAATCGGAATATCATCCGGATTAGGGGAATTGTTTCTTGTAAAAGTATTCGAAGGAATTTTAGTGATGGAATCCTTAAAAGAAGCTGAATGATTTCCCACCAATTGGATAGGAGAAGTGAAGGAACAATCATCCATAGAAGGTAACGAAGGGAAAGCCTCCAAGACACCCAAAGGTTTAGAAAACACCGACCTAGTAAGGGAGGGAATCCCCTCAATTGAAAAAATTGACAGAATGGGTTTACCAAAAACTATAATCCCCTTAGACCCAGGACTAGATAGGTCCTTTGGCATATCCTTGTTTTCATGAAAATCCTTATGTTCAAACCCCTCCATAACTGAAACAAAGATACCATTCACCACCAAATTATTCCCCCCATCCTTCTCTAAATTGATAGAGGGAGATAGAGAAAAATCATTCAAACAAGACTGATTAAGCTCAAACACAGTAGTATTTTTATCCACAACCAATAATTCATTATCAATATCATCAAATTGTTTCAACTCATATAATGACAAGTACTTCCTTAACTGAGGCATGTAAGAATTCAACTTACCAATAAGGGTTGCAACATCCAAATCATCTAACTGAGATGTATGCATTATTTTCTTTGTGTTAGATACATTATCATACGTAGAGGTGAATTCAAGACAATCCCTTTTGATATGTCTCGTCTTCCTACATCAATGAAAGTGGAATCAAACCTTCAGAAAATCCAATCGTTGCACATGGATACCTCCTTCCCAGTGTATATCTAACTTTGTAGTGCTAGTGGGGAAAATCCCCTTATTACTATACTAGGTCAGAGTATAGGAAGGTCATTGATATCCTTTAAAAGACAATCCTATTTCTAAACTAGCCCAAACAATCTGACCTTAAATGATAAGAGAAGGAAAAGAGGGTGTACCTTAGGTCCTTTTGGCTGGTGTATACCTCCTTCTCCTTTGTAGTTTCTTGGACTGCTGGTCTCCTCCCAAAGCTGACCTGCAAACAATTTAGACAACAAAGCTACAATATATTCTATCTATACTTATCAGTGTTAGGGTTTATATACAAATGTGAATGCATTAATCAAATAAGCACAAAAACACAATATTTGGGACATAAACAAAATTCTTTGATTCAGATGTGAAGACTACAAAAGTTACAACCTTCTCGTTGGCAGACGCTCCATGAAACTGGTCTAAGCTCCTCTTACTACTACTCCAAGTGCATCATTCCCATAATACCTCTCACAATAAGCTAATCTCATTGAAAAGTAGGGAAGGGATTGTATAGGGAGAGGGATGGAGGGGGAATGTTGAGGCCAAATCTTAGAAAGAGTTGCAAAGTTTGGGCTAAAAGGGGAAGGGATTTTGGCAGAGTTTCTTTGTTCTAATGATTGATGTTGGAATGGGACCCCAAGACCTCCTTTTATATGACAAAAGGATAGTTATTCGGTTTGGGGATGGGCTACAATGGGTGAATTGGTTGGGAAACCCTCAATATCCAGTAAACTTTGTCAAATTCCTTGCAAATTTTTATGTTTTGCAACTTTTGGAGGTAAAAACGGGTTTTTTAGTATGCATCTAGCATATGTACATAGGATTTCTAGTATGCAACTAGTGTATGTACGCATGAAGTAGAGCAGCAGGGCACATACATGCTCCAAAAAATGGTTTTTTAAAGAGATATCCTCAACAATAATTTGGCAAATTGTGCAAGTAGAAAGGCCAATGCCATGTATGCATAGGTATGGAATTTTAAGGCTATAACAGATGCCCCCTAATGTGTGAGGTCAGAATAGAAACTGATGTCCGAAACACATTACAATATCTTTACCAGTGGGAAGGCACATAGTCGAGTGAGCCTGGGACCAGAGTTCGGGAGGTTGCTATATGAAAAACAATAATAATCTCTCCAAGGCGAGCATACCCATGCTTGGGTTGAACTAATCATGGATCCCAATTAAGTACATTATAGATCCATGTCATAGAAATGTCTATATAAAGTGTATCCATGAGAAACACACAATGGATCTACATCTCAAAATCATTCAATGATATTCAATTACAATATAATATGCATATTCAGGAAGCATCAACACCTGTGGCTAGAGATGAGGACTTCATAGCTCTAGAAAAAACTTCAAGATCTTCAACATCTCAGGTAGGAGTATAATAGGATTGCAAGACTCACTACTTTGAGGTCTTTGACATACCGTCGGGGAAATACTAGAGGATCTTGATCATCAGGCACAAAAATTTGTCGATTTTGAATCCATACTTGACTGGACTCATGGGATGGCCTACTCATGAAATTCAAGAGACAAACTGAAGAATGGCCGACTCAGGTTGGATAAAACATCCCTTGGAAAAAAGAAAGAAATATGATCAGACTCAGGAAGAGTAACATTGACATAAGTCTGTGTTGCAAGAGGCACCTCAAACTCTCCATATGTTTGGAAGAGTAACCAAATGGAGGAGGACACATCTCTATGTAGCGAGAAAAACTTCCTAAGGTCATACTAGATCCCAATTATTGGAGAACAAGCAAAAAGAATTGATGCTGAAAAAAGAATTGATATATCTCGTCCCCTCTTTTTGGAATATTTGATTTTTTTGTCTTTTTCAAATTTTTAACGAGATTGAAAAAGAACAAAATAATGCTACATTACAAAGGAGAAATGAGTGTCACTGGCAAGAAAAATGGTTCCAAGTGCATGGAACATACTGATTCTCAAGGCAAGGAGAGATGTGCAGGATAAAGACACTCGGGTAAAATTACTCCATGGTTTAAGGTGTCAGATCGCAAGGGAAAAAGTTTTGCAAGGCTTGCGTATAAGGAATGATTTTAAAGGTTCAATTGAGAGAAACATGGAGCCGACATTAGGCCAAAGACACAAAGATGAGACCCACAATGTGATTAAGCATGACACAACAAGACTCCTTCCATGTGAATTTTTACAAGCCTAGAGAAGGTAAGCTCAGTGGTTTTTTCACATTTAGAGATTCTAAGAAAATGATAAAAGAAGAATGGAAGGAGTTCCTTTTTCATAGTTATTCTAGTTGGTTCGAAAATGGTTAAAATTATGTTGAAAATACCTCTCTTCAATACCATTTTAATGAGTATGATTGAGACAAGATCACTCGACAATATTTTCAATTTTAAGGAGTCTGAAAAGAGATTAACTATGGAATCACAACCTTTTTCTAGGTTTAGTCTGCTTAGCCCCAAAAATTATAAAATATAACTGAGGAGAACTATCCCGGTGAGACAAGTCTCTCGAGGCATACCTTTTTCCGAAATAATCTATTGGATGGAAAAAGGTTTAAACTCATGCCAAATAGATGTTCTTACTGAACCAATTTAACGAGTGTGAAAGGAACAAGGTCACTCGGTGATCTTTTCATATTTAGGGAGTCTGAAAAGAGCTTAACTATGGACTCCGAGGGGGTTCTTTTTTCGTAAGTAATCTCCAAGGCCCCAAAAAGAGATAAACCAAAACCAAGGGGAGTGTTCCTTTTTCGAAAATTTAGTCCCTTAGGCTCGAAAAAGGGTTAAACTTACGCCTGAAATACTCTTCTAGTGAACTAAAGTTCCTAGAGCATACCTTTATTCGTACAATTAATCGTTTGGACCGAAAAGGGGTAAACTACTTCCAGACATATGTGCCTTCAAATTTGAGTCTGGCGAGTGTGAAGGGAAACAAGATCTCTCAACAATCTTTTCAACTTTATTGAGTCTAAAAAGGGCTTAAAGAAGAATCCAGGGGGGATAATTTTCTCAAGTAATCCAGATGAGATCGAAAAGAATAAATACAATATCACTTGATGTTGCTTTTGAAATTTAAAGCGATATTGAAAGACAACAAACCGTGCTCATTAGGGAGTCTCATGGGTAAGGCCAGGAATGATGATTATCAAGAAGAATGAGGCTTCAATATATAATCATGGAGGGACTAACAAGGACTCCCAAGTCTATAGTCAAAACTCACAGCATGGATGTCAAAACGAAGCAAAGGATCTACCTAGGGAATCCATGTATATGTAGGCTCCACCACCTAATTACGACACTTCTAAAGCAGCATAGAAGGTTCCATGTCACACTTTCGTGGGATAGATCCTATGGAAAAGAGGAAAAGAAAAAAATATGCAGAAATATGAGAGTGAAAACCTAACCTATATGCAAAAGTTGAAAAAATTATGTTTACCATGGGACGATATGAGTGTAACCCATCTCAAAAAATTACCAAAATGAAAGGACAAGTCCATCAGAATGACCGAAAGATAACTCAAAAAAGAACTCAAGTAGCCACCAAGCCAGAAAAAGTGAAAAAGGGGACCAAATTAGGAAAAAAAGAGCCAAAAGAGTCTATAAATAGAGATGGACAACTCATTTTTACCATTGCAATTTGGAAATTAAGAAAATAAGTAAAAAAACCCTTTGATCAAAACATGAATTTCCAGAGCTACGATGGATGAAAAACCCTCACACTTGGACAAGTAAGTACAAATCACCCCCTCTTTCTTTTTAGCTCATTAATTTACATTTAATTTTGTATTTAGGAGGGGCACACCCTTGAAAAAGGGTCGTGACTGCGTGTACGTGGGATGTCCATGCTCAACCCATGTATGTACGCATGCAGAGTAATAATCAGCCCATGTACATACGTGACTATCCTAAAGACAATCTGTGTACAACCTCTTTGAAGTTCCAAATTAAATAAGTGAAGACTAAAACCTGTCTGACTTGTGCATGTGATAGGATGTATGTTCACTGCATATAGAGGGAACATGAAGAGTTGGATGTATTGGCTGAGGAGGACCTTGTTTCCATTGCTACGCTAAAATAATGTGGCTTTTGGAAAATTTTCTAGTGTCCATTCATGAGGGAACAACCGAGGTTTCTCAATTCTCTAGTGGAGTATTGGCATCCTGATGGAGAGGATTTTATGATGGAGGGTCAATCACTGACCTCGAATACAGAGGTCATTTACTTCCTAACCAACCTCTCCATAAGAGGAGAACTATTCAACTTGAGGACCTTTCCTCTGGGGCCATATAACATTGATGACTACATCAATATGTATTGTGAGGTTGGTACTGAGAAATTAGGTTTGCAGGTGCTGATTCACAATATTACCAGCCTCTCCCTTCACATTATTTTTTTCATGATAGGGAATATTATGGGATCCACAACACTCCATCAAGCCTCTCATGAAAAGATGCACTGTGTAGTCCAGTGTTTAGAGGCTACCATGTTTGATTGGAGTACTACCATGCTAGTATGCATGAAGAGATAGCCCAGAGAGTGTCGTAGGAATACAAACAAGAACTTCGATTTTGGTACCGTTTTATGCTCCTTTCTCTTTGAGAGGGTGCCTAATATCATCCCGAGAGAGATACAGTACAAGAGCATATTGCCTCTTTCCCGACATTGTGATGGTGGGAAGTTTTGCTACCTAGACAGGGTGGAGGAAGGACCCAGGAAGCCTTTGATGATAAATTCTTTGACTGGTGGACCCGTTACATTCCAGTGATAGAGGACTATCCCTATGTAGGGATAATATTCCTTAGAGATCCTGACATGCCTGTGCCCCCTGGTGAGGAGCGCGACGATATATGTAACACATTTTTAAAGTTAAATTTTTAATTTTTTTTATATATATCCTTTTTATGTGTGTGTCAGAGTACTAATTTAAAGCTCTATTATATACAAATGTGGGACCATTTCAACTGACATACTTCGTTAGGACCAAGCGTTGTCCTCAACCAGAGGAAGGTCCAACAACAACAGGAGGAGAAACAACTACAAGAGGACCCCCAACCAGAGAGAATGATAGATTCCTAGGACGAGTAGAGAGGAACTTCACTTCTCTCACTTGTACAGTTCCTATGGTCGAGATCAAGTATCTTCCCCCGACTATGCAACCACATGTAGTGCCTCGAACCTGGGTCCAGTTATTATGGCGTCCTGCAAACACTTTTTTCCACTACAGCAGGACCAATAGGCCTATACCTTATATAGCATTGTAGTAATTATGTCCCAAGGGAACTTTTCGTACTATATTTTTTAGGGTTTAAGCCCAATGATGTATACCGAATAATTTTGAGGCTTTCATGCCCACTTTCTACTCATGACACTGTTTTTGGACACACACACACAGATAGACACACACACACAAACACACACACACATATATGTATACATCTTTCCTATTTTATGGATGGCATTTTTTACAAATGTATTTACATGTGTATGTGTGTGTTTTACTTTTACATGTGAGAAACATGCCAATCTAAAAATTGATTAGCTAGAGTATTAGTTAAATGATTAAATCTCCTAGGAACATGAATATAAGTAATATAATCAAAAGATCGTTCTAATAGGCATACCCTAAGGAATTGTCGATGAAGAGTGCGATCATAAATGCGGTAAACCCCATTTAACTGGGACACAATCAATTGAGCATCTAAATAAACCTGGAGATGATAAATACCATGTGACAAAGCATCGCGTAGTAATTATATCACTGCACTATACTTGACAACATTATTGGTTGCATCACTTATACAAATACCTCTAGAAGATAGTAACTAGCCTCCACGTGTGAAAATCACCCAAGTTGTGGAAGCAAGCCTCCAATTGTGTCGACTAGCACTGTCTATAAAACCGAATTAAACCTCTGATTCACTTGGCATATTCCATAATGAAAAGGAAGACATAAATAACTGCACATACATAAAATGAAAAAGACAAAAATGTATAAAAGACTATACATATATATGTTGGCACAGGGGCAGACCCAGGGTTCAACGATTCAACAACGCACCAACAAAACCCTAACTACTGGCCCTTTCGGCAACACCTGTGAAGTAGATGAAGTCTCACCCGATGTAGAGGCAGGGGGGGTTATAGGACTCAGGTGTCTACAACCAATATGGGACACAGATATGTGATTACAAAACTTAGTAGAACACTTAGACAATGACATGCATTAATTCACGAGTCTCATTCACATCGCAAGTTAAACCCTTATTATAGAACATCACAGTAACAATAAATATCAAGCACTTCCAATCACTTAGCACATATCATTAGCACATATATAACATTCACAATACCTTTAAGCACTAAGAAACAACATCATATGCATTCATCATACACTATAACAACATCACAAAGCAAATAAATAACATGAATCACATAAATCACATCGCACAAAGCATATCAAGACATAGGATATACATGATTCACCCCAGTGGGGGGCTATGTCCACCAAATTCTTCTTATTCCTTATAAGTATTCAATCTTCTTACATTCATCTGCTCCTGTGCACAAAGCCAGAGAGCCAACTCCGCTGAGGATAGGAGATCTGTGTGCAGTGCACTATATCCTCCTTCCCAAAATTAGGTCAAGTCACAGAGCCAACTCCTTAGTAGCACAGAGCCATACTTTACATAGTCTGTCTGCATAAAGTAACTTACAACCTCTTTCACTAGGAAAACTAGTCACTAGTACTTTCTACATTACATTCCTTCCTATATATACTTTTACAAAAAGGCCTAAACATGGGTAAACCCATGGGCCGACATCCCATAACCCGTTACATAAACCTTAGTAAAGCCTTTGCTAGGTCCACAAGGCTACAAAATGAGTGAGATCCCATGATCTCAACTCTGCCTGGGTGCTCCATCTTCAACCAACTTGTTGAAGTCCCAAAAGTGGTCAAACATGACCAATAGTTACCGCTTCTTTGACCACAGTCTGCTATGCGAGCAACTGGTCTTTTTCTTCCTATATCTTCGCATTCTTCTTCTCAAACTTCGCCCAAATTTCATCTTTCTCCTTCTTCAACACTTGAAGTTTCTCTAAGACCTCCTCCTTTTCTTGCTTCAAGGCCTCTGTAGCATGTTCCTTTTCCTTTTAGAATCGTTGAAGTCAAGCCTCTGTTGCATCTGCTAATCTTCATAATTGGGTGGGCTCGTCCACCAATTATACAATTTTCGATGAAGAAGGTGCAGTAGGTACTGCACAACTTGAATGGATGGCTTGTTGTATGTCTTTCATATCCTTGTCTATTCTTTCATACAACATCTCCTTCTTCACTCCATGTCTCTGCAAGATATCCTCTGAAGCATCCTCCACGGTTGCGATGATGAGATCGACATCATCCACTATGAGCACATTCTTTAACTGAGGCTTATTGGCACGAGTCTTCTTTCTTGTTGAGGGTTTCTATGGAGAAATCTTCCTTTTCTTCGATGTTTCGACCTCTATAGGGGGATCCTTCGGCAGTGTAAATTTTCCTTTGTCTTGCTTTTATCCTTCTTCCCCTCCTTTTTCTTGGTTCACTTCGTCTCCTCCTCCTCCTGCAAGTGAGTTAGGCCTACTTTCCTCTTAGGTGTTGTCCTCCTCATCAGTTTCTATGTTCTGCACTTCCTCCTTTTTCTTCTTTTTATTCGCTCTAGTCTTTCCATCATGTTCAACCCAGGTGACCAAGGGAATTTCGATGATGTCAGGGTTGGAGAGTTCTGCATCTTCCACTAGTACAAGGAAATCTGCTTGCCATTCTTTGGTGATCTCTTCCATGTCTTCATCAGTCAGCTTATAATAGGACTGCAACTCCTCCTTTCTTTCATCCCTACGCGGACTGATACAAATAAAGTGTCGATCTGCGTGGAACTTCACTAGAGGTATGTAATAATGCAATGTGTTCAGGGTCATTTGTGGAAATTCTTCAATAGAACACTTCAGCTGCTGGTAGTAAGCATGGAAGACAATGTTTGACTACCACTGCTTCAACATGTCATTCGTATACCACAAGGTAGAGAACCTCGCGACCAATGGCTCCGATGGCTCAACTTCTGGAAATGTCGCTCCTTCCGACATCTTCCAAGCAACAAATGCGATCAGTACCATTAAACAACTGAAATGGAATTTGTAGCCTTGATCCTGTGCTTCGAGACAATCCTTCTCGAGCTCATTGACGAGGTAACTCACCCAGTTCATTTGCATTCCTTCTACACACTTCCTTGCGAGGTCTACTATGAATCCAGTGACCTGTGTTGGATAGTTCTTTCTGACGAGCTTGCCATATAAGATGAAAATCTATTCACACTACGCCATCCTAGATGGATTCTACCTTATAACCTCGCTTTCCCTTTTCTACATTTCCATAATCCTCCTTTATGCGTTGTGCCAGGGAGCGATCTAAATTATTCCCTGGGTAGAAATGGTGAGGGTCTGGTCCCTACATGCTCAACCCCATGATCAAGTGGATCAGCATCAGATCCAAAGTAACATGCTTTTCGAGCCACATATATCCTTCGTGGTAGCACGAAAGGAGGAGTTTAACGCAAGCGTTAACCTCCTAATGTCAACCAAAGTGAGGAATATTCATTACATTCAAGATCATGGACTGTGCGAGCTCCTTTATCCATGGATGGGAGACTATGTGTGACTTCTTCCCAGTCATCTTCATCAGATACCTATGCAATGCAAGCATCGCGTAGTTATTCCCGTCTCCAAGATTGAAATCGTTGTTCTTCAGAGCTGGAATGTGTCCTAACTGGGGTCCAACTACATGTATCCCCTTCGGGATGTATGCAGTGATCAACGTATACTCGAATTTATGTGGGATACTATCGTGGTTAACCGTGCCATCCAAAGGTGGTATGTACTCTAGCAGGACCGACAGGATCTGCTTCGTGTTAGCTAGATCATCGCGAAGCTTGTTGCGCTTCTCAGTAGAGGTACGACTAGAACGACATCCAGTCGATGGGGATGCTTGCAATCTTCCAGTCGACGACGCTTGTATTCCTACAAATATAACTCTTTCAACCATGAACTCCATGAGAATCTCCTCCATAGATTTCTCTAATGTGCTATGTTCGCCCAAAATTCACACTTGTAACCAAATAGATTGGGTAGGCGAATGGACAAGAGAGGTAATCAAATGGATGGCGAGGTCTAGAAATCACAGCATGAAACAATGGATTCTCTGTTAGGTTGGATATTTACGGGTAGAAAAAAGTGGTCCTGGTGCAATGTCCGATGGGTTAAATAAGCAAGCGTCATAACAGATTCCTCCAACAGGCAAGAATGCATCCATCAATGTGAATCCGTTAGTTATGACACATTCCCAACAATCCAACGACAATATTTCCGTCAATAATTGTGTTTCTAGCCGTTCCAGAGCATTATTCTAATGGTCAGGGCACCTCCAACGGTCATATTGCTTTGCCGTGGCAAATTCCCATTCTGCGTGGTTATGTTATTCCGACGAGGTTCAAGTTATGTAGATTGGCCTCCTCTGAAGTCTTCCTTCTGTTTTCTGTAGCTTGTTGCAGCTTAACTTTCTTCCTATATAGCTTCCTAGCCTTCTGTCCAGTGATCTAAGCTTCTCTAATCATTTCTGGAATCCTCTTCCCATTTGTATCCTTATTCTCTCCTGGTGAAAGAACTTCACACTATTGATGCGCTCTTATAGATTCTGTGGCTAATGTCCCTTCTCTTACTATTTTCGGGGTGGCTATACTTGTTTCTTTCATGGACAGGGTCTATAATCCTTCATGTGTTCTTTCAACTTCGACAACTAATTCTCTGGTCCTCTATTTCTTCGAATTATCCTATTGTTCTTCTATTAGTCACTCTATTTTTCTGGCTATGAAGTCCCTTAGTTCTTTCTTTTTCTATTTTGTAGCTTCCTCCTCTGCTTTCCTTTTGATTTGGTCCTTCTCAATCCAAGTCTTTCCTAATAAAAGTGGAAAAGGGGCATTGTTCTCAACAAACCTAATAATTCAAAGTCCTCTTCTATTGATGTTTCATGGGAAATCATAGGTATATTAGTAACTCTTCCACATAAGGTTATCATATTTCCTTTAAACAAGCCTATCCTTCCCAATGAAGGTATCATAGTAGGCTTTCCCAAAATTTCCCAAGTTCTTTCTAACATAATATTCACACGTGTTTCTTCATCCAATACACAGTCTATGTCGAAGTATTCTATCCTTGTAACTATGCATTTTTTTTCTTTCAAGATCTCTAACAAACTGACATCCTTGTTGTCCTCCATTACTTCTTTTAATTGTACTAACATAGTCCGAGATTCTCTAATTCTTTCTCTTTATGATTCCCCAACATGCTCTTAGCCTCTTGACTTTCTTTAGAGTTTTCTTGTCTCATGTTCATCTTTTCAACTTTATCAATCATTCTTGGAAAATCCTCAACCTTATGACCAATAGATTTACAAAAAAGACACATAGGACCTATACTAGGTCATTCCTTAGCAAGATGTCCCAGTCTTCTGCAATTATAACACAATGTCAATCCTCTCTTTCTTTTAAACGATCCCCAACCTCTCCTGTACTGTGTAGTAGGATCACAGTGATGGACCTGCAATCTACAAAAATTCTTTCTAGCTTCCTGCATCCACTTATTAGTCCAAAAATTCTTTCTCTGCATAGGAATAACATATCTTTATTTATTTCTATAAAATTTATTCAGATCAACTCTTTCTTCTAACTATGCCCTAGTTTTCAGACTAGGAAAAAATATATCAAACATACCTAGACGCATACTTTTGTAGAAAAAAAATTCCACTTATCTTACCCTTACCAGAGAACAAAGATTTAAGATCTTTCTTAGCACAAAGATTCACAATCCAAGTAGAATATTGCGCACTACAAAAACCGATTTACGCATAAAGATTTTTTTTTTCTTTTCTTCAATTCCCAACAATCACAGTTTCAGGTCCCAACAATAGAACCATTTGTTGTCACAGGGGAAGACACAGGGTTCAATGCTTCAACAACGTACCAAAAAAACCCTAACTACCGACCCTTTTGGAAACACCTGTGAAGCAGGTGAAGCCTCACCTGAGGTAGAGGTAGGGGGGTTTGAAGGACTCAGGTGTCTACAACCAAGTTGGAACACAGATATGTGATTACAAAACTTAGCAGAACACTTAGAGAACAACATGCATTAATTCATGAGTCTCATTCACATCGCAGGTTAAACCCTTATTAGAGAACAACGTAGTAACAATAAAGATCAAGCACTTCCAATCACTTAACACATAGCATTAACTCATATATAACATTCACAATACCTTTAAGCACTAAGAAACAACATCATATGCATTCATCATACACTATAACAACAACACTAAGAAAATACACAACATGAATCATAAATCACATATGACAAAGCATATCAAGACATAGGATATACGTGGTTCACCCCAGTGGGGGGATACGTGCACCAAATTCTTCTTCTTCTTTATTAGTATTCAATCTTCTTACATTCATCTACTCCTGTGCAAAAATCCACAGAGCCAACTCCGCCAAGGACAGGATATCTATGCACAGCACGCTAGATCCTCCTTCCCAAAATTAGGTCAAGGCATAGAGCCAACTCCTTAGTAGCACAGAGACATACTTTACACAGTCTGTCTGTACAAAGAAACTTACAACCTCTTGAACTAATCCAACTAGTCACTAGTACTTTCTACATTACATTCCTTCCTATATATACTTTTACAAAAAGGCCTAGACATGGGTAAACCCATGGGACGACATCCCATAACCCGTTACATAAACCCTAGTAAATCCTTTGTTGGGTCCAAAATCCCACAAAATGAGTGAGATCCTACGATCTCAACTACACCTAGGCACTCCATCTTCGACCAGCCTGTCGAAGTCCCAAAAGTGGTCAAACACAACCAATATTTCCTCAAAACTTGGTCAAGGGCCAACAATATGCAAGAAGCCACACCTAGGTGACTAACCTAACAGTAGTACTTCTTAAGGTAGAACCCATTTCTAGGCTCCACTAAGGAATTTCCATCGAAATCAACCAGACACTAAGAACCCTTTTCTAAGACCTATTTCATGATGAAAGGTATGAACCACATGGGTTTGAACTTTCCTTCCCTGAGAGGATTTTTGTCTTGGTTGTAGACCCGGACAAGATCACCTTCAAAGAAAATATGAGGGAGAACAGATCAATCATATTGACACTTTAATCATTTCTTTTGAGCCTTGTTAACCAAGTCTACATCATGACGCTACTCATTGAGCTACTCGAGATATAAAAGACGTTCCTCAAGCAATTTAGTGTCGGGCAGTAGTTCCACTTCCAAATTTAAAGAAGGGATATGACACTCAATGGGTAAGAATGCTTCCATCCCATAGACGAGTTGAAAAGGTGAAAAATCAATAGCAGTATTTACATAAGTTCGATAAGCCCACAATGTTGAATATAAAATCAAATGCCAATTTGATTTGTCCGAATTGATCGTCTGTTGAAGATCAATCTTGAGAGAAATATTCACAGCTTCTACTCGACCATTCACTCGTGGGTAATAGGGTGACGAGTGTTCCTCTTTAAACCAAATATTTGATGTGAATTAAGTCATCATTTTATTCTGGAAGTGACTTCCATGGTCAGTGACAATGTCCTTTAGGATATCGAATGTAGCTACTATTTGATTAAAAACGAAAAGGGAAACAATTTCCCTATCATTGTTAAATGTCGGCATATCATCGACCCACTTAGTGAAGTAGTATACTACTACGATGATATAGCTATGCCCCCTGGTAGAAGTTGGGTGACATGTAGTGAAATAAATCCCCCAGTTGGTGAAGGGATTGAAAAAAATGACCAGAAACATAGGAGAAGAGTGTGCCTGCATCTTTCAAAAAAATATCTAGCACTAGTGACACTTCTTAACCACCTCAACACAATATTTGATTAATGAGGGCCAGAAATATCATGCGCGAAGAATATTTTGGGTTGTTTCCAACCCAAATAGATGACTACCACATGTTTCTATGTTACAGTCATTCAAAACAATCGCTTCTTCTTCAGGAGTAATACATCGTCGAATAATGCAATCTACACTTTGACGATACAAAGTGTCATCGAGGATGAGATAGTTTTGTGCTTGGTGTCATATTCATTGATGCTCATTGCGAGAAGTAGAAGAGGGGCACTTCAAAGTCTAAAGATACACAAGTATATCTCTATACCAGGGGTCTAAAGATGCAATAAGAAAAAGGTCTCCATTAATTAGTGACTCTTCAGGCAAAATATCACCATTTTTTACCAACAGTTCTAAGATTAACTCTACGAAGACCAAAGACTTTTTAGATTTCGCCGAAATGAAATCCAAGTCAAACTCTTGGATCATAACTATCCATCGAATGATTTTTCCACTGATGACACATCCTATTAACACATATTGAAAGGGATTAGTGACGACAATGATAGTGGTATTACGAATTAATAAAAAGTGATTGTTGTGGGTGGGAAATCCCTCCTACGGACTAGCACTAAGGGTTTTATCATGCATGCAAAAATGACCTAAAGATTCTTACTTTTTACCATCATCCCATGCCAAAAACCCCATTACTCAAATGTAAATACAAGGCTCAAGAGATTAAGTTGACGTACCTTATTTTTCATGTTTGATGTCGATCCCTTTTTGCGCTTGGTCGTTCTTTGACTGCAACTCTCCTCCCAATGCTGACCTGCATTCAATAAAGACAAAAAAATAACTCCACATCCATTTGATCTATGAACTAACGGGTTAGATATTTAATCAATCATACAATCAATATTCCAATAATGACAATCTCATATGGTGGGACGGGAAAAGTACTTCTTTATTATTAACTTCACTAAAGCAACTTACAATGATGAAGCTGACCACTGCTCCATGAATCTGGTCCTGGACTCCTCTTTTACTATGCACCAACTGCTAACACACTTTCTTCTCTTCTTCATTGAAATAACAAAATGGTTTCATAATCTTGGGCAAAGGGGAATACAAATTCGGGTAGAGTTTCTTTACTATCTTTTTCCTCTTTTCAAATGGGACCCCTACCCCTTCTTTTATAGGCTAGAAGGAGCTAGGTATTTGGTCAGATGACAGGCCATGCATGGCTGAACGGTTTACTTAACTTGCCCAAAGTTGTGTGTTATGTCAGAAACTTTCCTTTTTTCGTTCTTCTGAAGGTCCACGTGGGTTGTAGTGGGTCATCTATCGTGGACATTGTAGATACATGTGGGTTGTATTGGAGCAGGGTCCGTGGGCCTTTAAAAATAGAGTTTTTTAGAAGAGTTGTTCAGTAGTGGCTTGGAAAAGAAGGAATATGAGATGGCCTGATGCCAGGTAAGCATGCTTGGTGAAAATTAGGGTTATAACAGATGCCCCCTAATGTGTGAGGTCAGAAGAGCATCTGATGGTCGAAATACATTATCAATCTTTATCAACGTACCAAACCAGTGAGCCTAGGGACTAGAATTCGGGAGGTGCCATCTGCAAAATAACAATTGTCTCATCGAGGCGGGCATACCCATGTTTGGATTGAAATAAAATCATGGCTACCAATCAAATACACTGTAGATCCATGTCATATAACTATATAAAGTGTAGCCATGAGTAATACAAATCGGATCTACATCTCAAAATCAAAAGATATACATGTACAATATCCATCTTCTAGAAGCTAATAAGGCATGATGGCTGGAGATGAGGTCTTCAGAGCTCGAGAAACAACTTCAAAATATTCAAAACTCGGGTAGGAGTGTAATATGAGTGTACGACTTCACTACCCAGAGGTCTTCGATGGCTCGTCGGTCATGGACTAGAGAATCTTGATGATCAGGTTGAAGGCTTCATCGATTTCAAACAAAGACTTGATTGGACTTTGAGGATGGACGGGCATGAGCACAACAGACAAAATGCAGAGGGGTCAACTCAGGCTTGGTAAAAACTTCCCTTTGACAATAGCACGACAAATGATGAGACTCAGGAAGCATGGAATTGACATAAGTTCACGAGGCAGGAGGCGACACAAACTCTCCATATGTTTGGAAGAATAACCAAATGAAGGAGGACACAACTCTATGTAGCGAGAACAACTTCCTAAGGTCATATTAAATACCAGATCTTGAAGAAAAAATGGAAGGATGTGCTTTGTCCAAGGGAGACTCATTGTGCTGCCAATAAAAAGAAAATACTTTTCCCTTCCTCTTTTTGGGGTATATTTGAATTTTTTGTCTTTTTCAATAGTTTTGGAAAAAGCATAAAAGAATGCTATGTTACAAAGGAGGAATTGAGTGTCACAAACATACTAGTTCCAAGCGCACAGAACACAAGGATGCTCAGGGAAAATGGACATATCCAAGAAAAGGACACTCAGGAAAAATCCTCCAGGGGTGAAAGGTGTCAAGAAGCAAAGGCAAAGTGCTACAGGGATTGTGTATAAGGCATGCTTCAGATGGTTCAGTTGAGAGAAACATGGAGTCGGCATTAGGCCAAAGACGTGGGTATGCAAATGTGATTAATAAGACACACGATTGTAACGTCCTTTGATGTAATTTTAATGAGCCTAGAGAAGGTAAGCTCGGTGGTTTTTCATATTTAGAGAGTCTGAAAAATGTAAAAGGAGACTCCAATGGGGTACCTTTTTCGAAGGTAGTCTAGTTGGTTCGAAAAAGGGGTAAACTAGCACTGACAAGACATTTATTCAAAACCGTTTTAACGAGTGTGATAAAGACAAGATCACTCGGCTATTTTTTCATTTTTAAGGAGTCTAAAAAAAGATTAACTATGGACTTCATCAACAATGTTCTTCTGGACCATTTTAACGAGTGTGAAAGAATAAGGTCACTCGACGATATTTTCAATTTTAGAGAGTCTGAAAAGAGCTTAACTATGGACTCCATGGGGGTTCCTTTTTCGTAAATTTAGTCCCTCAGGCCTGAAAAAGGGGTAAAATTATACCCGAGGGTACTCTTCTAGAGATCTGAGGCCTCTAGAGTATACCTTTGTTCGTACAGTTGACCATCCAGACTGAAAAAGGGGTAAACTACCACCAGATAGACGTGACTTCAAATTTTAGTTTAACAAGCGTGAAAGGCCACAAGATCGCTCGATAATCTTTTCATGTTTAGAGGGTCTGAAAAGGGCTTAAAAGAAGACACGTTGGGGGATATGACTCAAGTATGAAACTGGTTTAGGTAGAGCCCTTTGTTAGGCTCAGACCAAGATTCTCTTCGATAGTCAACTTGGGAAGTCTCCCTAAAGGGAAGAAGACACAAACCATGGTGTAAGTCCTCCTACGGTATAGAAATCATAGTCATGGCTTCCAGGATAGCCTTATCTGAATGAAATTCAAACTCCAAGAAATCACACAAATGAGGATCGACAGTCCCAAAGGGTGAAGTAAACTGACCATACTCCATATGACGATGGAGCTTCTAGCCAGGACTGGCAGAGTCTATCAATGAAGAATCATGATCATGAGGGCTTGAGGATCTACTAATAACGAGATTAGACTCAGAAGGATACTCAAGCCCACTTGGACCAAGAGGGGGAAGCAAGGGTTCCCATGCCCCCATTGGATACACCAATGGATCAATTGTTGATTCCAAGTCTCGAGAAGGAAAACATGATTGCACAGGTTCCTCCTCATAAGCAATTGAACACCGAGGATAAGATGCCACATAATTAACCCGTGGTGGGGTAGAGTCTACACGAATGCTAGGAACATATAAAGGGGTAGTCTGAAATAATGTTGAATTAGGATGGTGATTATTAGATTCCAGCTGGTCGATAGTGACAATTCTTCCATTGTGAGGGAAATGCATCACCCGGAAGAGCGTAGATACCACAACGTTCATAGCATATACATAATCACGCCCGAGAAGCATATTGAAATCTAACGGGCCTTGCACCACTATAACATCAACAAGGACAGTCTTCCCACCTAACGAGATAGGCAACTGAGGAAGAACCCCCAAATATTCACTAGGACGTATGTCAAAAGCCAAAATTTCATGTGAAGAAGACAAAATCTCGGGAGATCCCAAGACTATCCAAACCGAGGAGGATAAAATACTTGTAGAGGCTCCTTCATCCACAATACATCGATAAATGTTTATTGAATTAAATTCAACCCTTATTTGAAAGGGTGTGGAGGAAGGAAGACGAGGCTCAACAAGGTCATTCCAATCAAAGGAAACCATCCTAGGGCTTGGAGGGGGTGTGCTCGGAATGAGCAGAATGCCCCTTTGTTTTGGAAGTATTTAACTGAAAATGATAAAAACATAGTCGGTAGACATGTCACTCCCCAAAAGAAGAGTCAGATCATATGATGACTACATTGGCATGACCACTTTTGCAACCAATGGATGAATAGGCTGTGGGACTACATGGTCTAAAGGCACCCCCCCCCTCCCCTGAAAAGAGGAGTGGGATCAACCGATGACTGCATTGGCATGACCACTTTCGTAACCAATGGATGAATAGGTTGAGAGACTACATGATATAAAGGAACCTCACCCCCCAAATGAGGAGTGGGGTTAGTCAATGACTACATCGGCATGACCACTTTCTCAACCAATGGTTGAATAGACTGTGAGGAAACCTCAAAATAATCAGAATCAGAAGATCTTGCAGACAGGGACCACAATCTTTGTACCTCTGGAATGTCAGGGCACAAATGAGTAAGGTGATATCCCTTGCAAATCTTACAAGGGAACTTAGGCTTACGTCCTATCCGTCTAGGTTTATCAACAGAATTAATGCCCCCAACATGACTGGCAGTGGTTGGTTGCACATCTCCAACATGACTTGCAGAGGCTGGTGATGGGTCGATAACTTGACTTGCAGAGGCTACAAACCTATTACCAGTATGACTAGCAGTGAATGGACTCTTTCCCCCAGCATGACTTGCAGAGGGTGGATGTGTGCCCCCAACATAACTTGCAGAGGCTGGGTGTTGGTCTTCAACGTGACTTGCAGAGGTTGTCGACCTATCTCCAACATGACTCATAGAGGTTGGTGATTTCTTCTTACTATTCTTCCTCTTTCTATTTAATTTAGACTTTCGATTACTAGTAATTGTACTTTCACCAGAGGTGGGAGAAGGAGGAGGAGAAGAATTTTCTAATGAAGAAACATCAACAGGGTGCCCAGGACATAAAGTGCTTAACTGAGAAGCGTCAAGAGCATTTGGGACATTTGGAATGGTACCCAACCAAACCGGTAGTCCCACATTCAACCCAGGAATGTACAAAGTGGCCATCAAAGGGACACCAATGTTTACGAAGAAGGGAAAAGCACAAGAATCCCCTTGTGAAGGGGTTCCTTGGTTGGTATGGTCGAGAAAATTAGCTATGAATATCCTATGCATAGGTTCTCCCCTTGCGGGATTGTTCAAATCTGTAAAAGTCTCACGCAATGACTCTGGCAAACCAGTGGTATCAAAACAACACCTATAAAGAGGCAGCTCCATGTTTCTAAGTGGAAGACCAAAAAGTCCTCACGACCAGCAGAGTGGGCAGTCTACCACCCTAGGTCAGAGACCCAAATCCATGACTAACTAACTCACTATGGAAAACTAGGGAGCACAAAGCATGCACTAAAAGTTCCTAAAGTCATATCAAGAAAACACCTAACTAGTTGGAAGAACGGTTACACCAACCAACACTAGAGAAACTTACCGGTGCAAGTGTAACTAGAAAACAGAAGCACCCTCCAGGTATACTATGCAAAGTGTGGCCCAATTTCTGTCCTAAGTACCACGCTATACCCCCACAGTCACTTGTGCATGTCACTAGAAATATAGGCAACTAGGTTGCCACCGTGCGACTAGTCACCAGGCGGGTACAGTCGAAAGTCAGGTAGACCACAATGAGCAGGGTATCAAGCCTGAAACCTACCAAGGGTATCAAAAGAAAGTGGTCTGGAGGAAAACTGAGGACCTCGAATGGATTCGAGACCCCCAAATCTCCGTGGCAAATGCAATTGACAGAATCCAAAGACAACCCCTCTTTATGTGTTCTCCACTACGATTGGTCTAGCTTTGGATGGGTTATCTCCGCTACCTTTCTACACGCGAACTCGTGTTTAGCCCCTGTGTCAGAGGGGGGTCCTAGATAACTTTCACGATATTGGACTTCTACACTCCTTAGCACAGACATGTATGTTTTTTTTATAGCCTTGAAGAGTTTCCTCTCCAACCTAAATCAAGGCTCTAGCCTAATCTAGTTGATGGACCCTACAAACATAAAGTCTAGTAATTTTTAATTAGCATTCTTTTTAAGGCTTGATTTACTCAAAAGGGGTATGGTAGTGAAATTGATGTTGTTAAGACTCTTTGTGAAAAATGATGAAACTTACATGAACACTAGCAAAGAATGATTATATTTCTTATTTTATTTTTTTTGAAATGATTTTAAAATAAAAAAAGATTCTAAAAGAAACTGATGAATGCACAATTCATGCCCCCCCCGGGCCATGAGGGGGAATTGTTTTTCAAAATGAAACTCATTTTTCTTAAAATTTCAAGCTAAAAATAAGTTTAAAAAGATAGGAAACACAAAAAATATTTTAAATGAAAAAGAAAGCTATGCTGGAATACAACCTAGGATAAAATTTCTTATGACAAAGACCAGAAAGAAACAAGAAAAACCTCAGAAGTAAAAACTTGATAGGGAAGAGGATGACTGCCTCCTCAAAATCTTCTAGACAGGCACACGACTATCACTTCAACAACCAGCGTATGCACATGGCTTGCCCAAAGACATGATGCATATGCATGCATGTAGGCCCACTACAGGCTGCGTTTGCCTCTGTTTCTCCTCAAAATAAGCAAGACAAGCGGCTAAGCTCAGGCAGGGAGTATTGGTATTGAGAACCAGAATCCCTTGAAGACACATAAACTTACTTTGACAGAAAAATATGCAAGCAAAAAGATGATCTGAGGTTTTTACCTGACTATGGACTCCTCGATCAGAGACCTAGAAGGACCCAAAATATCACTGAGAAGGATCACTTCTGTAGGGAAGAGGATGACTGCCTCTTCCTGCGAAGGATTTCCTGGGTTCTCAGACACACAACCAACACTTCATCAGTAGGCGTATGCACGCGGGCTATGTGAAGGTAGGGTGAGTGTACAAGCATGCATGCCTTATATAGGTTGCGTGTACCTCTATGAATTCCCGAAAAGAAAATGTAGCCAAGCAAAGAAAGCAGGGAGTACTGGTATGGAGGACCAGAATCCCTACTAGCTCAGACTCTTGTAGAAACTCAGAAAAAAGGTGATGAAACCAATTTAAAACTACCAAAAAGTATTCCCAGAAAACCTGAGAGATCCCCAGTGTGGTCGCCAATTATGTTGTGGGTGGGAAATCCCTCCTACAGACTAGAACTAAGGGTTTTATCATGCATGCAGAAATGACCTAAAGATTCTTACGTTTTACCATCATCCCATGCATAAACCCCCATTACTCATATGTAAATACAAGGCTCAAGAGATTAGGTTGACGTACCTTATTTTTCGTGTTTGATGTCGATCCCTTTTCATGCTTGGTCGTTCTTTGACTGCAACTCTCCTCCCAATGTTGACCTGAATTCACTAAATACAAACAAAGAACTCCACATGCATTTGATCTATGAACTAACAGGTTAGAGATTTAATCAATCATACAATCAATATTCCAATAATGACAATCTCATATGGCAGGACGGGAAAAGTACTTCTTTATTATTAACTTCACTAAAGCAACTTACAATGATGAAGCCGACCACTACTCCATGAATATGGTCCTGGGCTCCTCTTTTACTGTGCACCAAATGCTAACACACTTGCTTCTCTTCTTCGTTGAAATCACAAAATGGTTGCAGAATCTTGGGCAAAGGGGAATACGAATTCAGGTAGAGTTTCTTTACTATATTTTCCCTCTTTTCAAATGGGACCCCTACCCCTTCTTTTATAAGCTAGAAGGAGTTAGGTATTTGGTCGAATGACCGTCCATGCATGGTCGAAAGGTTTAGTTAACTTTCCCAAAGCTGTGTGTTCCGTCAGAAACTTTCTTTTTTTCATGCTTCTGAAGGTCCACGCGGGCTGTAGTGGATCAGCTAGCATGGACACTGTATATACATGTGGGATGTAGTGGATCAGGGTGCGTGGGTCTTTAAAAATGGAGTTTTTTAGAAGAGTTGTTCAGTAGTGGCTTGGAAAAGAAGGAATATGAGATGGCCTGATGCCAGGTAAGCATGTTTGGTGCAAATTAGGGTTATAACAGTGATGGAACTATTGGATAGCGTGAAAAACTACCACAATGAGTTTCTCAACATGTGAGTAGTTGAGATATGGTCCAACTAGGCCTCGACTAAGATAATATATAACGTTCTCCTTGAGTGAATCATCCTCTTGTACCAAGACCATGTCGATTTTGGACTCTGCAAAAACCACATATAACAAGAAATTCTTTCCATAATCAGGAGTCTTGAGCAAAGGGGAAGACATGAGAGTGAGTTTCAATGCATCAAAAGAGCATTGAACGGCTTCGTCCCAACATAATGAGATCCCCTTTTTTAAAATATGCATGAACCCTTTTGTAATCTCATCATAATTAGAGAAAAATCGCCGAAGAAAGTTTTCTTTCCCCTGTAAACTCTGAAGCTGGGGTATTATGCTTGGGGGAGGAAATTGAAATATCACCTCAAACTTAAGAGGATTGATCATGATCCCTTTTTTCTACATGATGGAACCTAATAAATGACCCGATGTCATGAAAAATTTCATTTTTTTGGATTCAAGCGAATCCGATAATAGAGACACTGCTCAAAGACTAGTCATAAATGGGCAGGATGATTAGATCTCTTGCGAGAAAGTGATGCTAGATCATGCAAGTACACCTTGACTAGGTGTTTGAGGTCATGAAAAACGAATGACATGGCCCGCTGAAACGTATCTCCATCATTCTTCAGGCCAAAAGGCATCTTTTGGTACACGAAGGTACCCCAAGGACAAATGAAAGTCATTTTATGTTGGTCCTCAGGTTTGATTTGAATTTGATTATATCTCAAAAAACTGTCCACGAAAGAAAAGAATTCACAACTCGCAAACTCATCGAAAATATGATCAATAAATAGGGTTGGAAAATTGTCTTTTGGGAAAGATTTGTTCAAATCACGGAAATCTATACAAACGTGAATCATGCCCTGCTTCTTTTTTATAGGAACCGAGTTTGATACCCATTCCATCAATTGTACGCAGTAGATGAAACCAGCTTTGAGGAGTTTCTCTACCTCATCCTTTATCGCCACTGCTTTTCAAGGATTGATCGGGTGAAGCTTCTGTCAGACCAGTTTGACATTCGGCTAAGTCATGATTTTGTGTTCAACAATTCATGATCGATTCCTGGCATATCCTTGTAATACCAGGAAAATATGTCGCGAAACTCCTTAAACAACTCGGTGTAAATTTGAATCTCTTCGGGGGAGAAATCCACTTCGACAAAGACATTCTCCATGATGCCAGGGGCTTTGGAGATATTGATAACAATCATTGAAACAATACTTTCCATGTTTCCCTTGGTGTATACTTCATGCATAGCCAAAGGGTTAATAGGAAAAGGGCTATCTCCATTCATGGTCATAACAAACTCTCTTGCCTATATTCTCCTATGGTCGAGAAGAAAATAAGATCTATGGTGAAGATCATCCCAAAGCATGTTGGGATAGGTAATTGCCTTCAGAATTGCCTTGTCAGATGGAAAAAAATAATTCTAAAGGGTCTTGAGTGGCGAGAGAGTCTTGAGCCCAAATAGGCTTGAGAACTGGATCTAACTCCTATGGGCGAGCTAGATTGGGGTTGGCTGAGGCTTGATGGATAACATTGTATGCAACCTCAGTAGTGGATAAGGGCATGGCCATGCTAAGGTTCCCAATCCATTCAATTGAAGCCGATGGGGAAGGTAAAGTCCATAGGTTGTGAAAGTATATTTTTTTTAAAGATGACACTCGAAAATTGCAGCCTTCGGATGGTTGGGGACAGTTGAAATAAACCTTACATCATTGGAAGATGACAAATAATCAAACATTTCCATCAATGAATGAAACAATATGGAACCTAAATTGATTGTGGGTTATCAATCATCGGGACCATGGATGCCCCCAATGAAGGGTCAAGACGGGAGAAGGAAAAATGGTCTATGGTTATAATCCGACCTTCATGAGGAAAGCATAGAACCCAAAACTTGATGGCTACAACCACATGCATTGCATAAGTCTAGCTCCATCCTAACAAGAGATTGTAGTCGAGAGGTGCATCGACTACTTCAACCTCGACACACACAATTTTACTCTCCAACTGCATGGGGAAGGAGGGAATTATACCATGTGGTATGAACGATCGACCATCAAAAGTCGTAAGCAATGTAGGCAACCGAGACAACTCAGGCTAGCCAATATCCTTCCAACATGCCAACTTCATCACACAAGTCAAGGCATCCTCGTCAACCACCAAATAGAAAATTATTTATGTCAATGATTTCATGGTGTACGCCACTACTATCGGAAAGGCAACATGGTGAGGAAGACGAGGTTTAAGTTCAATCGGATAAAAAATGATCATTCCTGAGTTACTGGGCTCCACCACTCCCAAGGTGGTCAACCGATATTTTCTCTGTGAGGGGAAGCTCTGGAGAACTTCTAGAGCAGACATTGCATAATGGTTTTGTACCATATCCACCACAATGGAGTATTTCTGAGCATCCCCTGCATTTGGGTTATGAGAAGCCTTTTTCAACGCACCTTTAGGGATGTGAGTCATTGTTTCTCCCACTATCTTCTCAATTTGAAGAGTCAATGGGTTGGAGGCATCTTTTCCATTCTCAACAGATTCCAACATTCCATAGTTGCAAGTATTGTTTGATAAATGAACATCGACGTTCATCATGTAAATTTCATGGCCAGGTTGTTAGGATTAGGTGCGGGGGGTCCCTGACTACCCCCAATCACGCTCATGGATGCAAAAACTTGAGCCATATTTTACCCTTGTGGAAAAGTGTTTGTCAACATAGTAGGTTGTTGTTGTGCTAGTAGCTTCTCGGCTTCTGCAAGCCAAGGGCACAAGTAATTTAAGTGTTCTTCCATGAAAAGCTTACACATAAACTTCACCTTCTTCTTCTCAGTTTTTCCCTCGCTAGCATTATTAGCATCCTTTTTATCCCCCTTACCCTTATTTTTTTTATGTTTCTTCTTTCCCTCGAAATGTTGGTTGGCCTTGGGAGTTTTCAATTGCAAACTATGTACATACGATGTCTGGGTTGTTGGGGAAGCCGAATTAGGAGCTCGGGTGGCCACAATCTGTTGAATCGATAATTGTTGTAATTGATTAGACAACAGATATGTGGAATTTCTCTGTGTTGAGCCCACTATGCCATCATCGTGGGGTCTAGAGTTTTGTTTGTCCTTATCGATGTTTGATCGTGGCACATCGGGTAAGATATTGTAAACCATGCCAAACTAAGAGTAAATTAGTTCTAGTTGTTGGGCTCTTATAATAACCTCTTCCTCATAAAAAACCTCAGAATTTTCTACATCTTTGGATATGCAAGGATCCAAATACTTTAAGAACCACTCAAGAAATAACGCATGAGGGAACTTGATCTTAATCAAGCTCTTTCGTCATTTCCATTCTCAGATATGATCCAAGATATGGTCATCCTTAGTCTACTCGAAGTTGGCCAGAAACTCGGTGCCAACATCGTATCTCATTGGCAACTGGAAATGGTTCAGGAAAACCATGGCCACGTCATTAAATTAAGAGTACTTCGAGTTTTCAAGATCGATATACCATTTTGTTACACGCCCTATAAGAGTGCATTGAAAAAGGAACAACTCAACGAAGTCGTCCTTCAACGAGTTTGATGAGCACCACAAGTGAAAAGTAGTCACGTGATCACCTGCATCTTTTCCAGGCTTTCCCTCAAACTTCGGGATGTTAGAAGGAAACTTAGTCGGCATGGGGGACCAATGCGGATTATGATAGATCGGGTCATTTAACAATCTAAAAAATTATAGCAAATGCAGGGTTGCCAAAAAAGGTATTTTCGATTACAGAGTATTTACATCAAAAGAGGGACTTGGATTTTGACTCGCACCAGGTTGTCAGGAAAAATTGGACTGTTGGTCAGGGTTTTGGTAGAAACAATGGCCCTGACCAACAAAAGGAACCTACATTTGTTGTTGCATCGTCGACTGATTCCTGAAGTTAGATGACATATCTTGCATAGGGATTTCCCCCTGTGTAGTGTTCCAAGGACCTTGGTTGGGGATTCCCCCAGCCGACCCTCCTGGTATAGGTACTAAACCTTGCCCGGGGTTACATTGAGTGTGGAAGGGGTTTCCCCTGACCGATATCCCTTGCAAGGGAAATGAGCCCTGGAAGGATTCCAAATACCTTGTGTGGATTATACTCATGTCATCACTCCCTACAAAGGAATGACACCTTGGATAGGGTTTTTTTGTCCAAAGTTGGGGTTTTCCCTAGTCAAGAAAGAAGACGAAGAAAAATATTTATTTCCAAAGGCACCAAACAAAGAGAACACCATTGATCCCATTTGTGTCATGTAGGATGAAGGTCCCAAACTGCCTCCACTAAACAAATAATAGTTACCATTAGGCCCAATCGACTGTTGAAATGTGCCACCGAGAGAAGGGGATGAAGGAGGTATATGACCCCCACCATAAGGAATAACATTAAACCGGGCAGTGGTTCCCACGGTGGATCCTTGGAAGGGAGAGTTAGAGCTCCTTGCCCCCATACCCATGGTTTGTAAAGTAGAGTAAGTAAGAATTGAGTTCGAGTCAAAACTGATCATCCCATATGATAAGGGAGTGATTTTCATGTTATAAATGAAATGAATAATGGTTGAGTCTGTCAAAGGAATCAAACCACTACCCAAAGTTGTGGGTGTTGGGAAAATTGTGATCCTGATAGGTGGAGGTGGGGGAGGAGGTACAATTCCCCCTCCATGGACATCCATAATAGAAGTACAAGGACTCCTAGAAGAAGTAGCATCGTTTTCTTCCATCACCACTCATCGAATAAACTGGTGTTAAGGAGAAGTCACCTTGGGGGGGACTATCTGAATTAAAAGTGATGTCGATAAGTCGATGATCGAAGGATTTGTTGGACTAAAACCTTCGGTCTCATAGTCAGAAACAATGGATTCCTCCAGGGATGGAAAGTACTCTCTTGGAGCTAGATCGGATACAGTTTCCTCCGGCCCTGTCACTTTGAATGATCCTTCTTGATCTAGCCTGCACCTCAACAGTGGTGGAGGTGGCTCAAAATTAACTGGTGATAGGCCCTGAAGCCTATGCGACCGAAGAAGCCATTGATCTTCCACCTTGTGAAATTATCAATCGACATAGTAAGGTTTGACTAGTTTGAAACATAGAGCACACACTAAGAGTTACTAAAGACAAATCAAGCAGAAAAGTAACTAGTGGGAAGGATAGTTATGCCAATTGACACTAGATACTCTTACTAGTGCAAGTGCAACTCAAACATGAAAGCACCCTCTAGATGTACTCTGCAAAGAATTATTTGAATTACACCCTAGGCACTGTGGTATACCCCCACACTCACCTGTGTAAGTCCGTAAAAATAGGAAACTAAGTTTCCAGCTCGCAGTCAGTCACCAGACAGGTACAATCGACAATTGGGTTGATCATAATGAGAAGGATAACAAGTTTGAATCCTTCAAGGGTGCCGAAATAAATTGGTCTAGAAGACAACTGAGGATCTTAAATGTATTCAAGTTCCACAAGGCTTCATAGGCAAATGCGATCAATATGGTTCCCAAGAAAGACCCTCAATATACAATCCCCACTATGCTTGGTTCAATTTTGGAGGGGTTATATCCTCTACCTTTACTTATGCAACCTCGTGTTTAGCCCCTATGTTAGAGGGGGGTCCCAGCTAAATCTTACGACGCTGGACTTTAGACACTCCCTTTCTCAGACTCCAATGTTTGTTTTAACTGGCCTTGAAGAGTTTCCTCTACACACCTATTTCAAGGCCCTAAAATCCTAAACTAGTCGGTGAACCCTACAAACAGAAAGTCTAATAGATTTTAAGTTAAGCATTAATTTTATGATCTTGGTTTACATAAAGGATATGATTGTGCAACTAGTGGTGTTTGGAAGAGATGGAAACGAAGAAAAATTTAGAGTATTTATATGAAAATCAAATTAGATACTTCGAATTTAAAGCAAAATCTTGTAAAACCTTTGTAAATATCAACTTTTCAAGCTAATGTTTCAAGATCTTATAACTGAAAGTTTCCTAAAAAAGTGATTTCATTTCACTATGCAAAACTACTTATACTTTCAGGAAAGCAAGAATGAACTTTGAAACTGAAACTCTTTTCTTTTGCAAACAAACAACCTATGCTACACTACCAAACTAAATGCAAAAATTCTTTTTGATTTTTATTTTTCTGAAATGCTTTAACAAGAAAAAACAAACTAATTTTCTTTTTGTTTTTCAAAGCATAAAACAGGACAAAGAGAAAAAAAACCCCAAGATTGACAGATACCCTAATCCAACTACATAAACACAGGGATTCAAAAGAAACTAAAGGAGGCTCTAAAACTTGAAACTTCACTCTAAACCTCTAGGTCAAACAAAATAAAACCAAGAAACAATTTGAATTTTTTTTTTAACCCAAGCTAAGGCCACTAACAAAGATTCTGTAAAGTCCAAGAAAGCCCTGAGAAGCCCAAAAATTATGTCAGGAAAGAGAAAAAATCCTCTTTTTTAAAACACCTTCAAGATACAGAGATGCGGGCTATTGGCCCAATAGCCTGTGTATGTACGTGGGTTGTCTACTGTGCAGAGTGCATATGTATGCAGGTTGAGCCAAAGTAGAGTGCGTACACCTCTGAGATTTTTTTCAAAAAATAAAAAGACTTGGCAGACTAACTGGGAAGGGAAAGTTGGTAAGCACATTGAAGGTGACCAGAGACCCTAAAAAGACTCAGTAAACTTGATAAAAACTCAAAATAAAATAAAGAATCCAATTAAAACCAAAAATCCTCCCTCTAAGACCCTAGAGAGACTCCCCAGTGGAGTCACCAATTCTACTAGCGGGGAAAACTCTCTGTTACTATATAGGGTCGGAGTATAGGTAGAGCATTGATCTCCCTTAAAAGACAATCCTATTTCTAAACGACCCCAAACAATTTGACCTTAAATGATAAGAGAAGGAAAAGAGGGTGTACCTTAGGTCCTGTCGGCTGTTGTAGACCTCCTTCTCCTTTGTAGTTTCTTGGACTGCTAGTCTCCTCCCAAAGATGACCTGCAAATAATTTAGACAACAAAGATACAAGATATTCTATATATACTTATCATTTCTAGGGTTTAGATACAAATGTGAATGCATTAATCAAATAAGCACAAAAACACAGTATTTGGGACAGAAAAAAATTTCTTTTATTCAAATGTGAAGATTAAAAAAGTTATAACCTTCTCATTGGAAGATGCTCTGTGAACCTGGTTCGAGCTCCTCTTACTACTGATACAAGTGCATCGTTCCCATAATACCTCTCACAATCAACTGATCTCCTCATGAAGTAGGGAAGAGATTGTATAGGGAGAGGGATGGAGGGGGAATGTTGAGGACAAATCTCAGAAAGGGTTGCAAAGCCTGGGCTAAAAGGGGAAGGGATTTTCGTAGAGTTTCTCTATTATAATGCTTGATGTTGGAATGGGAACTAAATACCTCCTTTTATATGACAAAATGATAGTTATTCAGTTTGGGGATGGGCTACAATGAGTGAATTGGTTGGGAAACCCTCGATAGCCCATAAAATCCACTGAATTCCTTGCAACTTTTTATTTTTTGCAAATTTTGGAGGTAAACATGGGTTGTTTAATATGCAGCTAGCGTATGTATGTAGGTTGTCTAGTATGCATATACCATATGTATGTGGGCAGTAGTGCAGCAGAGCGCGTACATGCTCCAAAAAATGGTTTTTTAAAGAGAGATCCTCAATAGTAATTTGGAAAATTGTGCAAGTAGAAAGGCCAATGCCATGTATGCATACGTAGGGAATTTTAAGGCTATAACATGAAGGTAAACCCTCCTCCAATTCCAGTTCAACTGAAACTCTCAAGATTCTTTTATCTAGGTCGATAAATATCTTTTCCTCTAGATGAATAAAACGGCCAATAGAATTGGCAACAGAAATAAAAATCTCCCAGAACCAAAAATGAAGGGGAAGGTTGGGAAGAAGGCACCACAAATGTCTTCTAGGAAATACTTCCTTCCCTGGATTGAAATATGGATGCCATAGACACAACACCAATGATCCCTTCTTAATTACCAAAAAATGATTTCTAATAGTTTGGACATCAATCTATGAATTGAATTGGAAGCAAAACCAATTATTAGACAAAGCATCTACCAGAGGAAAATAGCCAAGCAGAGAACCCCAACTATCCTAAACCCATGAATTCATTACCATTTTCATCATATTGAGGTACTCCAGCTTCCCCACCAAATCTTTATTTACCAAGGCCGAAACATTATCCATAGTTAAATCCATTCCTAATACACATAAACATATATCTGAGAAAACCTTCCATGATTTAATCTTCCTCTGAGCTTTGACTGTCTTCCTAGAGAGTTTTGGTTTAGATCATTCCTCCAATCAGAAACCCTTAACTTGTGTATTATCCACCTTTTGAACTACAATTTCCTTATAAGTATCCTCCCCCACCTAAGTTATGACACTATGATCACCGTCTTTTAAGGCTTCCTGAGAGATATTTTCCTGAGTAGTCAGAGATGGTTCCTTAAACACCATAACCGTCTTACTATCAACAAAAGTAGCCTCCAACATAATTTTATCTTTAATGCGTCAATACTCATCATTTGATTTTAGGATCCCCAGATGATCCCAGTCAAAGTCTTCACCTGCCTCCACCACTGTCATTAGGATATGAAGGGTGTTAGTAGACAGTCCCATCTAAATTAAACAACTGACAATGAAATAAATCTAACTTCCAAGTACACCAAGGTCAGATCCACATGTAAAAATAAGGAATAGACTTAGATCCACCTTAGTACAGTCCTTAACCATGATAATAATGGTCCCCAATCATCGACAATAGCTGCCAAGGAAATATAGGGAGCCAAAAACATAGGGTAAACCCTCGAATGGAAAACCCAAAAATTGCACTTCAATACTTCAAAGGAACAATCAGAAAATTAAGTCACCAACATAAGGGTTTGAAAAAAAACCCTAAAGTCTCCAATATTTATCTAAAAAGAACTTTTTTTTGAAACTAAGACCCCACCGCATACTACAACCCTACCGACAAAGGAAAATAAAGTAAAATGTGCTAGAAAAATAAAAATTACTTCCCACTTTTTTTCCATGGTTGGTACTAGGCCATGTGAATGACTTAACTACATCGACACATCTACCATAATCGTCGCCTCATGTAGTGATATTTTTTTTGCAGTGGCAATCCTTCCAAAAAATCCAGTCTCATAGAAAAGTATATATTCATTAATCTCTTTTATTTTAGATTACTAATGTGGTGAATTAAGATTTCAAAATTCCAAAAATGAAATTAAAATATTATTTATAATTAAAAATATATTAAAGTTGTCAATTCTTGCTAGCTTAATTGGTTAAGGTGTGAGTTTAGTTTGCCAGGCGATCTAATTTCAACACCTTTACAGTGTGTTTAGTTAGGAAGAGATACTCAAAAATCCAGTGATGATCCATTTCTAACAAACAAACAAATTTTAAAAAATAGCAAATCTAATCATATAAAAAATACAATAATAGTTAAATATAGTAATAATAATAACAAGCAAAATATAAATGATAAAAATAAGATGAGTATATTAGAAAGAACAATAAGAATGGGTAAGTATTATGAATCCATGCATAAGGAGAGTTACATAGTTTTAGAGAAAATAATATAGAGTGAAATGTTTATTTGAAAAGTTTCACAATATGTTTTTAATTGAACATGGGTAATTTCAAAATAATAATAATAATAATATATCTTGTCATAAAGTTCAATATTTTTTATTTTTTCATAATATATCTTGTCGTGAAGATTTTGGTTGTAAAATTTTATAACAAATTTAATTGTAGATTATATTAACATGCTTCTTTTAAATAACATTTAAGATAATTATGACATTTTTAATAAATTTTATGTTGTTTATTATTATTATTTTTTAACCAACATTATAGCCCATTGCTATAAGATATATTAGAGTGGTATAGTTTTCACAAGTTAAAAATATATGATGTTTAACAATTTTCCAAAATATAATTTTAAGGTTTCTTTTTTATCTAAATGTTACAAGAAGAAAAATATAATAATGTTATCTAAAATAAATGTTTATTGTCGATTTTTTCTATAGCCATTTTGATCAAATTTTAGAGAATGATCTTCTTTAACCTTTCAAATTTGGACATATTGGTTCCATAGATATGGATAATCTTTTGGACGTCTTCTTTTCATTAAACTTATATTTATTTACCATTGATCATGGTTGAGTTCATGAAGTTGGTGGACGATAAAGTGGCAACTAGGTGAGCAGGAACGCACAGTTGTGAGAATGCATGCACGTTTCTAGGAACGTGCATGCATTTATGATGTGACAGATTAAAAAAACCTTGAATATCCACATAGAAATCCACGTAGGAACGTTCCCATGAATGTGTGCATGTTCTCAAGAACATGCATGCATTCTTGAGAAACACGTGTACAAGAATGTGTGTGCGTTCCTAAAAAAATTGAAATAAAAATAATGCACGCACGCTTTAGGAATGTGTTCACATTCCTAAAGAATGCATGCATTACTAGGAATAGGAACACGTGCATGTTACTGTTAACATGAAATATCTCTCTATATCCCCCTCTCTCTCTTACCCCTCTGTCCTCTCTCTTTCTCTATCTCTCTCTCTCTCTCTCTGAACCCCTCTCCCTACATCTATATATCTTCTTCTCACTCTCCAACCGTTCTCTCCCTCTCTCTCTTCCCCCCTTCCCTTCGCTTTCTATCTCCTTCTTTCCCTCTCTCTCTACCCCTTCATCCCCCCCCACTCTCTACCCCTTCGTTCCCCCCCCTCTCTACCTGATTCAC
>ML782865.1:965836-987760 GCA_009831015.1 Picea engelmannii | reverse complement strand
GAGAGAGAGGTAAAAATATATAAGGGAAGTTTATACAGTGGGATAGAGGTAGAGAGTGAGAGGACTAGAGTGGGAGAGAGAGATATATGGAGAGAGAGAGGGGGGGGGGAATAAGGAGAGATGGAAATAATGCTAGAGAGGGAGAGGTATAGAAGGAGGAAGGGAGATAGGGGGGGAGAAAGAGAGTAGGAGATATAGTGGGAGGGGAGGAAAGAGAGAGGGATAAGGGAGAGAAGTATATGGAGGGAGAGAGAGGGGGAGAGAGTGGTAGAGGGAGGAGAGAGGGGGAGAAGAAGAGAAGGGGAGAGAGTGAGAGAGAGTGAATGATAGAGAGAGAGTGGTGAGAGAGAGAGAAGGGTAGAGAGAGAGATAGAGTGGTGGGAGAGAGAGAAGGGTAGAGAGAGAGAGAGTGGAGGGAGAGAGAGAAGGGTAGAGAGAGAGAGAGGGTGTTGTGGGTGGGAAATCCCTCCTACAGACTAGCACTAAGGGTTTTATCATGCAAGCAGAAATGACCTAAAGATTCTTACTTTTTACCATCATCCCATGCCTAGACCCCCATTACTCATATGTAAATACAAGGCTCAAGAGATTAAGTTGACGTACCTTATTCTTCGTGTTTGATGTCGATCCCTTTTCGCGCTTGGTCGTTCTTTGACTGCAACTCTCCTCCCAATGCTGACTTGCATTCACTAAAGACAAACAAATAACTCCACATGCATTTGATGTATGAAATAATGGGTTAGAGTTTAAATAAATCATACAATCAATATTCCAATAATGAAAATCTCATATGGCAGGACGGGAAAAACAATTCTTTTATTAACTTCACAATGATACCTTACAATGTTAAAGTCGGCTACTGCTCCTCGATCCTGGTCCTGGGCTCTTCTTCCACTGTCTTCCAAGTACTTTTATCTATACTTCTCTTTGCACAAGGATGGCTAAAGGTTGGGACAAATGGAATGCTCAATCGGGTATAGTTTATTTACTATGATTCTCCTACTCCAAATGAGACCCTTAACCCTTCTTTTATAGGCTAGAAGAAGCTAGGTATTTGGTTGAATGTCTGGCCATGCATGGCCGAAAGGTTTAGTTAACTTACCCAAAGCTATGTGTTTAGTCAACAACTTTCCTTTTTTCATGATTTTGTAGGTACACACGAGTTATCTTGGGTCAGCTAGCATGTACACATGTGCAGTAATGTAGCAGGGTGCATGGGCCTTTATAAAAGGGGTTTTTAAGAAGAGTTGTTCAACAATGTTTTGGCAAAGAAGGAATCTGAGATGGCCTAATGTGAGGTAAGAATATCTGGTGAAAATTAGGGTTATAACAGATGCCCCCTAATGTGTGAGGTCAGAAGAGCATCCGATGGCTGAAATACATTAATAATCTCCATCGATGTGCCAAACAAGTGAGCCCAGAGACCAGAAATTGGGAGGTGTCGTCTGAAAAATAGTAATTGTCTCACCGAGGTGGACATACCCATTCTCGGGATAAAATAAAATCATGGCTACCAATCAAATACACTGTAGATCCATGTCATATAACTATATAAAGTGTAGCCATGAGCAATACACAGCAGAGCTACATATCGAAATCAAAAAGATATACGTGTAGAGTATCCATCTTCTAGAAGTTGATAAGGCATGATGGCTGGAGATGAGGTCTTCAAAGCTCGAGCAACAACTTTAAAATCTTCAAAACTCGGGTAGGAGTGTAATATGAATGTATTACTTCACTACCCAGAGGTCTTCGACGACTTGTCAGTCATGGACTAGAGAATCTTGATGATCAGACTGAAAGCTTCATTGATTTCGAACAAAGACTTGATTGGACGTTTAGGATGGCCAGGCATGAGGGCAAGAGACAAACTAGAGAGGGGCTGACTCGGGCTTGGTAAAAAATTCTCTTGGACAATAGCACAACAAATGATGAGACTCAGGTAGCATGTCATTGACATAAGTTTACGAGGCAAGAGGCAACACAAACTCTCCATATGTTTGGAAGAATAACCAAACAGAGGAGGACACAGCTCTATGTAGCAAGAACAAATTCCTAAGGTCGTATTAAATACTAGAGTTTGACAAACAAACAGACAGATGTGCTTTATCCAAGGGAGACTCATTATGCTGCCAATAAAGAAAATACTTTTCCCTTCCTCTTTTGGGGGTATATTTGATTTTTTTGTCTTTTTCAATAATTTTGGAAAAAGAATAAAAGAATGTTACGTTACAAAGGAGGAATGAGTGTTTCAAACATACAAGTTCAAGGCACAGGGACAAGACTGATGTTCAAAGTAAGGACACTTGGGAAAAATCCTCCAGGGGCCAAAGGTGTCAAGATGCAGAGGAAAAGTGCTACATGTCTTGCATATAAGGCATGCTTTAGATGGTTTAGTTGAGAGAAACATGGAGCCAACATTAGGCTAAAGACGTGGGTATGCAAATTTGATTAATAAAACACACAATGGTAACATCCTTCGATGTGATTTTAACGAGCCTAGATAAGGTAAGCTCGACGGTTTTTCATATTTAGAGAGTCTAAAAAATGTAAAAGGAGACTCCATTGGGGTACCTTTTTCGAAGGTAGTCTAGTCGGTTCGAAAAAGGGGTAAACTAGCACCGAAAAGACATCTATTCAAAACCATTTTAACGAGTGTGATAAAGACAAGATCACTCAGCCATTTTTTCATTTTTAAGGAGTCTGAAAAAATCTTAACTATGGACTCTGTCAGGAATGTTCTTTTGGACAATTTTAACGAGTGTGAAAGAATAAGGTCACTCGGTGATCTTTTCAATTTTAGGGAGTCTAAAAAGAGCTTAACTATGGACTCCGTGGGGGTTCCTTTTTCATACATTTAGTCCCTCATGCCCGAAAAAGGATTAAAATGATACCTGAGAGTACTCTTCTAGAGAACTGAAGTTCCTTAGAGTACACCTTTGTTCGTACAATTAACCGTCCAGACTGAAAAAAGGGTAAACTACTGCCGGATAGATGTGACTTCAAATTTCAGTTTAACGAGTGTGAAAGGCCACAAGATCGCTCGACAATATTTTCATGTTTAGAGGGTCTGAAAAGGGCTTAAAATAAAACCCATTGAGGGCTATGACTCATGTATGAAACTGGTTCAGGTAGAGCCCGCTGCTAGGCTCAGACCAAGAGTCTCTTCGATAGTCAACTTGGAAAGTCTCCCACAAACCACGGTGTAAGTCATCCCTTGGTATAGAAATCGTAGTCATGGCTTCAAGGATAGCCTCATATGAAGGAAATCCAAAATCTAAGAAATCACGCAAACGAGGGTGGACAGTCCCAAAGGGTGAAGTAAACTTACCATACTCCATATGATGATGGAGGTTCTGGCTAGGGCTGGCAGAGTCTATCAGTAAAGAATCACAAGAACAAGGGCTTGAGGATATACAAACAACGAGATCAGAATCAAAAGGATACTCAAGCCCACTTGGAATAAGAGGGGGAAGCAAGGGCTCCCATGCCCCCATTGGCTACATCAATGGATCAATTTTTGATTCCAAGTCTCGAGAAGGAAAACATGATTGCACAGGTTCCTGCTTAGAAGCAATTGAACACCGAGGATAAGACGCCACATAATTAACCCGTGGCGGGGTAGAGTCTACATGAACGCTGGGAACATATAAAGGGGTAGTTTGAAATAATGTTGAATTAGGATAGTGATTATCAAATGCCAGTTGGTCGATAGTGACAATGCTTCCATTGTGAGGGAAATGCATCACCCGAAAGAGCGTAGACACTACATCATTCATAGTATATACATAATAATGCCCGGGAATCATATTGAAATCTAACGGGCCTTGCACCAATATAACATCAACAAGGACAGTCTTCCCACCTAATGAGATAGGAAACTGAGGAAGAATCCCCAAATATTCACTAGGACGTCTGTCAAAATCCAACAGCTCATGCGAAGCAGACACAAGCTTGGAAGATCCCAAGACTTTCCAAGTCCATTATTGTGAAAGTTATCCAAGACCCCCCTCTAACACAGGGGCTAAACACGAGGTCGCGTGTGGAAAGGTAGTGGAGATAACCCCTCCAAAGCCATACCAATCGTAGTGGAGAACACATATAGAGGGCTTGTCTTGGGATTACGTCGATTGCATTTGCCATGGAGCTTTGTGGGTCTCTAATCCCTTCGAGGTCCTTAGTTGTCTTCTGGACCACTTGATTTCGATACCCTTGGCAGGTTTCAGGCTTGATACCCTGCTCATTGTGGTCTACTCGACTGTCAACTGTACCCTCCTAGTGTTGTTCACACGTTGGAAACCTAGTTTCCTATATTTCTAGTGACATACACAGGTGACTACGGGGGTATACCATGGTACCTAGGAAAGACATCGGACCACACTTTGCAGAGTATACCTAGAGGGTGATTCCATTTTTGAGTTGCACTTGCACCGGTAAGTTTCTCTAGTGTTGGTTGGTGTAACTGTTTTTCCAACTAGTTAGTTATTTGCTTGATTTTCCTTTAGGAACTTTTAGTGTGTGCTCTTTTCTCCCTAGTTTTCCATAGTGAGTTAGTCAGTCATGGATTTGGGTCTCTGACCTAGGGTGGTAGACCACCCACTCCGCCGATCTTGAGGACTTTTTTTTCTTCTGCTTAGAAACATGGAGCCACCTCTTTATAGGCATTGTTTTGATAACACTGGTTTGCCAGAGTTAGTGTGTGAGACTTTTACGGACTTGAACAATCCCGAAAAGGGAGAACCTATGCATAAGATCTTCATGGATAAAGTTCCCGACAATACCAACCAAGGAGCCCCTTCACAAGGGGATTCTTTTTCTTTTCCCTTCTTTGAAAACGTTGGTGTCCCTTTGATGGCCACTTTGTACATTTCTAGGTTGAATGTGGGACTACCGGTTTGGTCGGGTACCATTCCAAATGTCCTGAATGCTCTTGATGCTTCTTAGTTAAGCACCTTAAGTCATGGGCACCCTGTTGAAGTTTCTTCATCAGCAAAGTCTTCTCCTCCTCCTTCTCCCACCTCTAGTGAAAGTACAGTTACTAGTAACCAGAAGTCTAAACGAAATAGAAAGCGGAAGAATAGGAAGAAGAAATCACCAACCTCTGTGAGTCATGTTGGACATAGGTCAAAAACCTTTGCAAGTCACACCGAAGACCAACACCTAGCCTCTGCAAGTTATGTTGGGGGCACACACTCACCCTCTACAAGTCATGCTGGGGGAAAAAGTCCAGTCACTGCTAGTCATACTGGTAATAGGTCTGTAGCCTCTGCAAGTCATGTTATCTACCCATCACTAACCTTTGCAAGTCATGTTGGAGATGTGCAACCAACCACTGCTAGTCATTTTGGGGGCATTAATTCTATTAAGAAACCTAGACGGATAGGACGTAAGCATCAGTTCCCTTGTAAGATTTTCAAGGGAGATCACCTTACTCATTTGTGCCCTGGCATTACAAAGGTACAAAGATTGTGGTCCCTGTCTACAAGCTCTTCTGATTCCAATTCTTTTGAGGTTTCCTCACAGTCTATTCAACCATTGGTTGAGAAAGTGGTCATGCTAATACAGTCATTGGCTAAACCCACTCCTATTTTGAGGGGTGAGGTGCCTTTATACCATGTAGTCTCGCAGTCTATTCATCCATTGGTTGAGAAAGTGGTCATGCCGATGCAGTCATCGACTGATCCCACTCCTCTTTTGGGGGGTGAGGTACCTTTAGACCTTGTAGTCTCTTAGCCTATTCAACCATTGGTTGAGAAAGAGGTCATGCCGATGCAGTCATCGGCTGATCCCACTCCTCTTTTGGGGGGTGAGGTGCCTTTAGACCATGTAGTATCATAGCCTATTCAACCATTGGTTGTGAAAGTGGTCATGCCAATGTAGTCATCGAATGATCCCACTCTTCTTTTGGGGAGTGACGTGTCTACCGACTATGTTTTTAGCATTTTCGGTTTAGTATTTTCAGAACAAGGGGGCAGTCCGCTCGCTCCGAGAACACCCCCTCCAAGGTCTAGGATGGTTTCCTTTGATTGGAATGACCTTGTTGAGCCTCGTCTTCCTTCTGTTGCACCTTTTCAAATAAGGGTTGAAGTTAATTCAACAAACATTTATTGATGTATTATGGATGAGGAAGCCTCTGCAAGTATTTTATCCTCCTCGGTTTGGAAATTCTTGGGATATCCCAAGATTATGTTTGCTTTGCATGAGTTATTGGATTTTGACATCAGAAGGACATCTCTTGGATATGAGGTTGGTTTGGATCGAATTCTATTCTATGGTACTATCCTAGGATTGGATCCTAACATAAAGGAGTCATATCCTCAACTAATCCCCAAATCTACTCATGGTGGTTGAGCCTTCCAAGCCTATAAAGGAGGCCATTCCAAGGTGAAGAAAAGACAAACATATATATCAAATTTATGATATTGGGATTCATGCAAGGGTATGGACGAGGAGATATTGGTGGAGTGATGCACCATCATCCATGTTTGTAAGTATTCTCTTTGGGTTCTCATTTTAATAAACTTGGCCTATTTCCTTCAATCTTGTTTATTCTTGCATGTGCTTGTTTATTGTTCCTTCAATATTTGTAGATGAATTTGTTTGATCTAATATTGTAGAGTAGGATTTCTTTGTTTTCTATTGAATTGCAGGTATCATATTGTGCTAAGGAGTTTGGAGATCAATCTCATATTGAAGGCAGAAAAGACAAACTTCGAAACTAGGTGCATCACACATTTTTTCCCTCTCTCTGTTTCTGATTAGTTAAACTAAATTCAAAGGGATGTTAGTGTCCACTTGTGTTTTTCTGTCTTGGTATAGGGGTCAGTAATCAAAGGGAAAGTTCACCTGTCCACAGGGGAATATTTCTGTAACAATTACCCACTGTCGTTTCACCCAAAACCTCGTTGTCGTTGGCACTTTCCTTTTCCCACACTTATGGACCATGCCTGGAAATATTTGAAGAATGGTCTAGATATAACATTTTTTAGATCCAACGGTATAGATTATCATCGACACCATAAGGGTTTCTAGGTTCTCTGGGACTACTCATGTCTCTTCAACCATTCCACCGAACATTCCACTAGTGACACGTGTCACCCATATGGTTATTTTAGCTACCACGGTGTCTCACCACGACATCACAATGTTGTCACCTCTTTTACTTCTCAACATAAACCTATTGTCCATCTATGAAGGAGATATTCTCTCTCTCTCTCCTATATGTTGATCAATGACTCTTGTTATTCCTAAAGCCTTTATCATCATCAAAACATTTTTCCAACACATGGTCTTACAAACCTTCCATGCTCTGACAATGATACATTGAGATCAACGATCCAGATCACGTCATTGTCACTTCATCGAAATTGACGATCTTCATCCCTTCTCTAGAATATCTTCATTGTCGTCGGACTTCTCTTAAGTCCTGGAACTCAATCTCTCCCAAGGATGATTCCCCTCTCGGCGAAGGGTTGATATTTAATCATCCCACTGAATCAATGATTGTAATCTCTTCTGATGCATCACAATATTTCCCTACTAGTTATTTCTCATCTTAGGGACTTAGCCAAATTCAAGGTTTCTTCAAGACTTCATCTCTCTTCAAGGAGTTTGATGCCTACTCTAAGACTATCAATACTGACTAATATTCATCAAAATGTAGTTCTTGCAAGATTTCCACAAAATATTAGGACCTTCTCAATATTTAGAATTCTCTGTTCCTCATAGGGATCTCCCCGGCCAAAAGGTTACCCGAATCACTAGTTAAATAACGTTTTCGTCAATGTCCTACAAAATTTCCTCTAAATCGACAAGGTTCCTAGGGAAAAAAATGTCCACACTTAAATGAGCTCATCGTTTGATAGGATAACAAGGTATCATTAGATCAACCTAACCATTCAGAGATTCCTTTTATCAATTACAAGCATTTACATTTCCCATTAACCATACAATTACACACATACATACATCATTCATACACAATTTGAATAAAAAAAAATATAAAATTATCTTATCAAGGGAAATTTCCAATACCAACTGACTAGGAAAGAAGTCTTTTCCTCCCAACCTTAGATCACACTGCAGATAACCTTCCTGCAGTATGCCACCCCTCCCGCTTAAAAGAAACACTATCCTTGGTGTTTAAAAAACCATGTATGTATAATTATATAGAAAACAAAAATTGGTATGCCAATATCATGGCATCTCCCAGATCCCATGTTCATTTTCTCCAAAGTGATTTCATTGCACCTCAACCTGCACAATGGATTAGTTATAGATCATTGTTTCTCTCTTGTCCAAGATGCATTGCGGTTCGAGTTGGAATTCTCCTTCTGGTTCCACCTGTATCAGAGTCCAATAAATTACATGATTAGGGTCATCTACATATTTATTTAACAAAGATACATGGAACACATTATGATCTCTAACAATAGATGGTAATGCAATCCTGTATGCTACCAGTCCCACTCTTTCTAGGACTTAAAATGGTCCATAATAGTGGGGTGCCAATTTAGCACACATTCCCATTCTTAGAGAACTCCTCTTGGGTTTCACTAAGAGATACACATGGTATCCTACTTTGAACTCTCTGTGAGTTCTATTGCTGTCTTCATAGATCTTTTGTCTGTCCTAAGCTACTTTCAAATTATGCCTTATCTTAACCATTGCCTACTCCATCTTCTTCAATGATTCTAGTCCAAGTGTGATCTTATCCACTGGTGTTGTTGGGAAATAATACCCTACGGAGTAAAGAGCTAGGGCTAGGCTTGCATGCAGATGTTGACCTTCAAGAAATGACCTTTTAACCTACCACCCAAAACTTTAAACCCCTTTTTACGATACATTTATGTAAAGGAACTGCTAACCTTTTTACTGATGTTTGGTGTAGATCTTCCATTGCGCTCTTGATTGCTTGCTTGTGCGGCTCCTTCCAAAGTTAACCTGCAATCAAGAAAAAACACTACGCATGGATGCTACTTTTCTACTTGAGGGTTAGAAATTAAGCATAAATTACACAAACCACATATAACTCATGCATTGGGACGGGAAAAGTATTCTTTTATTAGCTTCACAATGAATCAACTTACAATATAAGTCGAGACCGGCCACCGCTCCTTGATCCTGATCTTGGGCTCCTCCTCTTCTTTGTCCTCCAACTGCTTTGCGTTAATTCTCCTTAGGCTTGAGGAAAGGATAAAGGGTTGGGACAAATGGACTTGACAATTGGGAAGAGTTTCTTTGCTATATTTTTCCTCCTCCAAATGGTACCCCTACCCCTTCTTTTATAGGTTAGAAGGAGCTAGGGTTTTGGACGAACTCTCGGCCATGCATGGCTGGGAGTTTCAGTTAACTGACCCATAGCTTTTTGTCCCGTTGGCAACTTTCTTGTTTTTGTGCTTTGTTAGGTAAACGCGGGCTATATTAGGCCTGCCAGCATTCAAACACGTGCAGTAGTAGGCCTGCCAGCATTCCAATGTGTGCAATAGTGGGTTAGGGCACGTGTACCTTTACCCAAGAGGTTTTTTAAAGAGGTTTCTCAGCAGATGTTTTGGCAATGAAGGGAATGAGTTGGCCTGATGCCAGGTAAGCATGTATGGTGAAATTTAGGGTTATAACAGATGCCCCCTAATGTGTGAAGTCAGAAGAGCATCTGATGGCCGAAATACATTACCAATTCTTTACTAATCTGTACTGATATGCTGAATGAGTGAGTCCAAGAATCAGGAATCAGGAGGTGTCGTCTGCAAAATAACAAATATCTCACCGAGGCGAGCATACCCATGCTCGGGATAAGATAGAACCATGGCTACCAATAAAATACACTATAGATCCATGTCAAACAACTATGAAGAGTAGCCGCGAATAATACACAGTGGAGCTACATCTCGAAATCAGAAAGATATATATATAAAGTATCCATCTCCCAGAAGCTGATTCGGCCTGATGGTTGTACTTCAGAGCTTGAGAAACAACTTCAAAATCTTCTAAAACTTGAGTAGGAGTGTAAGATGAGTGTACAACTGCACTACCCAGAGGTCTTCGACGGCTCGTCGGTTATGGACTTGATGATCGGACTGAAGGCTTCAGTGATTTCGAACAAAGACTTGATTGGACGTTCAGGATGGTCGGGTATGCGGAAAAGACACATGTTGCATAGGGGGCGACTCAGGCTCAGTGACAAACTTCTCTTGGATAATAACACGACAAGTCATAAGACTTAGGCAGCATATCTGTTAATCATAAGTCTACGAAGCAGGAGGCAACGCAACTCTCCATATGTTTGGAAGAGTAACCAAACGGTGGAGGACACAACTCTCTATAGCGAGCAAAGCTTCCTAAGGTCGTACTACATCCCATAGTCTGATGAATCAAACAGACAGATGTGCTTTATCCAAGGGCAACTCATTATGCTGCCAATAGCGAAAATACTTTTCCCATCCTCTTTTTGGGGTATATTTGATTTTTTTGTTCTTTTTGATGATTTTGAAAAATAATAAAGGAATATTACGTTACAATGGAGGAACGAGTACTGCAAACATACAAGATCAAGGCACAAGGACAAGACTGATGTTCTAGGGAAATGATACTCGGGAAAAATCCTCCAGTGGCCAAAGGTGTTAAGACGCAGAAGCAAACTGTTACAAGGCTGATGGGTAAGATATGCAAATGCGGTTGATAGAACACACAATGGTAACGTCCTTCGATCTAAGTTTAATGAGCCCAGAGAAGGGAAGCTCAGTGGTTTTTCATATTTAGAGAGTCTGAAAAAGCATAAAAGGAAACTCCATTGGGGTACCTTTTTTCGATAGTAGTCTAGTCGGTTCAAAAAAGGGGTCAACTAGCACCGATTAGACGTTAATTCAAAACCATTTTAACGAGTGTGAAAAAGACAAGATCACTCGGCTATTTTTTCACTTTTAAGGAGTCTGAAAAAAGCTTAACTATGGACTCCGTCAGGAATGTTCTTCTGGACCATTTTAATGAGTGTGAAAGAATAAGGTCACTCGATGATCTTTTCAATTTTAGGGAGTCTGAAAAGAGCTTAACTATGGACTCCGGGGGGGTTTCTTTTTCGTAACTTTAGTCCCTCAGGCCTGAAAAAGGAATAAAATTATACTTGAGGATACTCTTCTAAAGAATGCAAATTCAATAGAGTATTCCTTTGTTCATACAGTTGACCATCCGGATCGAAAAAGGGGTAAACTACCGTCGGACAGACGTGACTTCAAATTTCAGTTTAACGAGCGTGAAGGGGCACAAGATCGCTCGACAATCTTTTCATGTTTAGAGGGTCTGAAAAGGGCTTAAAAGGAGACTCATGATGTTTTGGGAGTCCGGGGGGTAAGTCAAAGAGTGAAAAAGACCCATGCAAATGAGGCTCAAACTCATATTCAGGAAATACTATACGGACTCCCGAGCCTACAATGTTGTTAGAAACGGCATGGACACCATAATGCAACCAGGACCTACCTAGGGCATCCATGTTTTGGTAAGCTCTACCACCAAGTTACGACACTTCTAGAGAAGATACGACGGTTCCGTGTCACAACCGGATGGGATCGATCCTATAGCATAAAAAAAAAGCAATGAGATGCAACAATTGGGGTAATATCCTAACCTATATGCTCAAGTTGATTTCTTTAAAAAAAAAAAATTATGGACTGTCACTATATTTTTTTTTTATTTTTCGAAACTCAATAAAAATTGTCCCAATACCTGATCAAATCCCTCCCATATAACTCCTGGATCACTCAAAATGGTTTTTGGTATAAAGAAACTGATAAAAGGGCCCAAAAAAGTGACAAAAAGAGGCCAAAAAGTCTATAAATAGAAGCTGGCAGCTCATTATCACCATTGCTGATTTGGAAATTGACTCTGGAGCCAAAAGACCCCATTTGCCAAAGATCGTGATTCCGGGAGCTACAGTGGATGAAACAGACTTCTGCTTGGACCAAGTAAGTACAAACTCCCTTGTCTTGTAATTCAATACTTCATTTGTAGCATTTAGGTGTGTTTTGGGGGTGGGCGTCGACCTTAAAAAGGTTGGCCCTAGGCAAACGCGACCTGTCCAGGGACAGCTCACGGGTACCCACGTGCAGAGCCAAGCCTTCCTGCGGGTACCCGCGACTGTCGCCTCGACAGGCCGCGGGTACCCCCTGCGTGATGAAAAACCATAAATTTAAAAAGGTATTGACCCTCCTTTTCCTTGGTGATGTTGGAAGGATGTATGTTTAGTGGAGGGAAAGGGAGCACGAGGCCACCAATGAGTTAGTGGCTGCAGATCCGAACGTTATGGCCGTGCTGACGCAGTGCGGTTTGGTGAAATTCTTTTTGTGTCCATTTATGCGCGCGCAACCAAGGCTACTGAACGCCCTAGTTGATTACTGGCACCCTGATGCAGAGGCATTCATGCTAGAGGGGCAATCCTTGGTGCCCACCACCGAGGACATTTACTTTTTGACTGGCCTCTCAAGGAGAGGGGAACCAATCAACTTCCAGACTTTTCCTGCGGGGCCGAGCAAAGTCTCGGAGCTGATAGAGGAGTATTGTGAGGCTGGGACTGATCAGAGGACTTCCTCAGTACCCGTTAGTAGGGTTACCAGCCTCGCCCTTCAGACTATTTTATCGCTCATTGGGTGGATTACCGGCTCTGCAGCCGTGCATCAGGCTTCGCGCGCATAGATGAACTGTGTGATCCAGTGCATGAATGCACAAATTTTTGATTGGAGAACCACACTACTAGAGAGCATGAAGAGTCAGTTGATAGCTTGCAGACAGCGGGAACACAGGAATTTCGGGTTTGGGACCATCCTATGTTCATTTTTCTTCTTGAGAGTTCTGTGTTTTAGTCTTCGGCTGACAGTACGAGGACATCTGGCCACTTTCCCCACAGTATGCAGATGGGCAGCGTTACTGCCGCGACAAGGTGGTGGAAGAACCATATAGGCCTTCAACGATGAATTTTTTTCTTGGCTATCACGACAGATCCCAGCTATAGAGGACTACCCATATGCGGGGATCGACTTCTCCAGAGATCCAGCGATACCAGTGCCTCCTGGTGAGGAGCGAGGGGAGATGGGTAAGTCTCCACCTATACAGTTTTTTTGTTTTCATATGTAATTTTTATGTATTTTTGATATATATATCATGTTTTTGTATACCATAGTTTTTTATGAGTGATCGTTTATTGCATGCAGATGTGGGACCTGTGCGACCTGCCGACTATGCACGGAACAGGCGTCGCCCACGGCCAGAAGCCGCAGCTGCCGCCGCTGGAGGAGCAGTAGTAGCAGGGAACCTCCCAGCAGGAGAGGTCGAGAGGGTTCTTAGGCGGATTGAGCGGAACTTCACTGCGCTCACTCGCACAGTTCCCATGGCAGAGATAGAGGACCTGCCACCGTCCATGTAGACTCATGTTGTGGGGGCACCTCGGACATGGGTCTGATTGTTTAGACATTTAGCCTGCGCTGTAGATGATTATAACAGGGCCCATAGGCCCTGAGCATACTTTTAGACTTTTGATGTGCCACGAGAACCTTATTGTATATATATTTTTGAGGGCATAAGCCCGGTGACTCGTTACTATTCCCACTTTTGAGGCGTTTGCGCCCATCTATGTACTCTGAGGATTTTATGATGTTTATATATGATTTTTATCTCTTTTGTGTCTTATGGATTATGTGTACAAAAATTTATTTACATGTTTATGTTCATGATCTTTTTATATGTGAGCAAGATGCCAATCTAAAATGTGATTAGCTAGAGTATCTGTGATTTGATTTAGACTCCTAGGAACATGAAAATATGTGATATAATCAAAGTTGCGTTCCAAGAGACGTACCCTAAGGAATCGTCGGTGTAAAGTTGGATCATGTACCTGATATATTCTGTTTAGATGTGACATAACCAGTTGAGCGTCTAGATAGACTCGGAGATGAGAGATACCCAATGACAAAGCATCACGAAGCAACTCAATAACTGCACTATACTCAGTGACATTATTTGTGGTGTCACCTAAGCATATACCCCCGGAAGATAACAACTGACCCTGTGGTGTAAAGATTACCCAAGCTGCGGAGGCAAGCCTCCGCGTGTGTCGACTAGCACCATCCGCATACCCAACAAACACCTCGGACTCACTTGACATCTGCCATATTGACGAAAGATAACATCAATGAAACGTCCATAATACTTTTTAAAAGAAACGTAAAAAATTAATAGTACAAAGACTATACATATGTTACAAAAAGTTACCCACAGTGACCTCTCTATGAGTAATACTTCTTGAGGTAGAGCCCATTTCTAGGCTCCACCAAAACATTACCTTCAAAATCGACCAAACGATAAGCGCCCTTTTTTAAAACCTCCTTAATAATGAAGGGTCTGAACCACATGGGTTTAAACTTTCCTTCCCCCAAGGGTCCTTATCTTGGTCATAGACCAGGACAAGGTCGCCCTCAGAAAAAATTCGAGGATGAATGGACCTATCATATTGACACTTGACCTTATGTTTATAAGCCTCGTTGGCTAGAGCCACATCGCGACGCTTCTCATCAAGCTGCTCAAGGTGTACTAACCGCTCTTCAAGTGGAGAAGTGTCTGGCAATAATTGTACTACCAATTTCAGAGATGGTATTTGATATTCGATGGGAAAGACTGCCTCCAGCCCATAAACGAGTTGGAAAGGTGAGAAACTGGTTGCAGTCTTAACTGATGTTCGGTAAGCCCATAATGCCGAGTATAACATCAAATGCCAGTTTGACTTGGCTGAGTTGATAGTTCGTTGTAGAATCATCTTAAGAGTTTTGTTTACAGCTTCCACCTGCCCATTGGCTTGGGGGTAGTAAGGTGATGAATTTTCTTGCCGTAACCCAAGCTTTGATGTTAACTCAGACATCATTTGATTCTGAAAGTGACTACCATGGTCAGTGACAATCTCTCTCGGGACGCCGAACCGTGCTATAATCTGGTTGAATAAGAAGAGAGATGCTGTCTCTCCATCATCTTTAAACGTTGGCATAGCTTCGACCCATTTAGTGAAGTAGTCGACAGCTACGATGATGTAGCGGTGCCCCCTTGTTGACAGGGGGTTGCATGTAGTGTAATCAATCCCCCACTTGGTGAAGGGACCAACTGTGATGACAGGAAACATAGGAGCTGGATGTGCCCTCATCTTCCGAGATAAGATTTGGCATGGATGGCACTTCTTGATCGACTCGATACAATATTTGATAAGTGTGGGCCAGAAGTAACCTTCTCGTAAGATCTTTTGGGTTGTTTCCAACCCAGATAAGTGACCACCACAAGCTCCTATATGACAATCGTTGAGCACTATGACGGCCTCCTCATGAGTGAGACATTGACGCAAGATGCAATCTACGCCTCTCCGATACAACGTATCATCGAGTATGAGATAGTTCTTAGCCTGATGGCGTATCCTCCGACGCTCGTCATGAGAAGCAGAGGTGGGGCACTTCAAAGTATGGAGATAGATCAGTATATCTCCATACCAGGGGTCTGAAGATTCAATCAAAAACATATACCCCCGGATAGGCGATTCCTCAGGCACAACGTCACCTGACTCAACCGGAAGTTCCGAAATAAGTTCTGCGAAGACCAATGACTTCTTGGACTTTGTTGAAACGAAGTCTAAGTCAAATTATTGGAGGATGACCATCCATCTACTGATTTTTCCATCGATAACTCGTTGTGTCAACATGTAATGGAATGGATTCACAATAGCAACGACGGTGGTCTTGCGAAACAGAACATAGTGACGGAACCGCTGAACAACATGAACTACTTCCAACGCAAGTTTTTTGAGATGGGAATAATTAAGTTCCGGTCCTACGAGGCCTCGGCTCAGGTAATAGATCACGTATTCTAACAACGAATCATCTTCTTGAACTAAAACCATGCCTATAGTTGACTCTGCAGCAGCCAGATATAATAGGAAATCCTTGTTATAATTAGGTGGTCGTAGCAGAGGTGCGGTTGTGAGGGCGTGTTTTAATGCGTTGAAAGAGCGTTGAGCGGCCTCATCCCAAAAAAAAGGAACATCTTTCTTAAGAAAACACATAAATCCCTTCGTGATTTCGGCATAGTTGGCGATGAAGTGTCGTAAGAAGTTCGCCTTGCCTTGAAGACTTTGAAGTTGTAAGATTGTGCGTGGGGGGGGCAATTAGATTATTGCCTCCACTTTAAGAGGATCCACCATGATCCCTATTGTTGATACAATGAAACCTAACAAACGTCCCAACGTGACGCAAAAGCTGCACTTGTTGGGATTCAAGCGAATCCTGAAGTAGCGACAATGTTCGAAGATTAGTCTAAGGTGCATAGGATGATCCTTTTGCTTGCGAGAGCGTGATGCTAAATCATCGAGATAGGCCTCGACTATATGTTTGAGGTCATGAAACGCAAAAGACATGGCCCGTTGGAAAGTGGCTCTAGCATTTGTGAGGCCAAAAGGCATCTTACGATAGGCGAATGTAACCCATGGAAAAATGAATGTCATTTTATGTTGGTCCTCAGGTTTGATTTGGATTTGATTATAGCCCGAAAAACCATCCATGAATGAAAAGGCTTCACAACTAGCACATTCATCAATGATCTGGTCGATGAATGGGGTTGGATAATTATCTTTTGGACATGCCTTGTTCAAATCACAAAAATCGGTACATACACGAATCATGCCTTGTTTTTTATCGACTGGCACGGGGTTTGACACCCATTGAGTCAAATGGATAGGGTAAATGAACCCTGCCTTGAGAAATTTCTCAACCTCTGTCTTAATGGCTACTGCTTTCCTAGGATTAACTGGATGAAGTTTTTGTCGAATAGGTTTAGCATCAGGATACGTTGTGATTTCATGTTCAACTATTTTTGGATCAATACCTGGCATTTCCTCATAAGACCAAGCAAAAACGTCGCGGAATTCTTTGAAAATATCCATGTAAATCTGAATCTCTTCGGGGGAGCAGTCCGCTCCGATGAAGACATTCTCCATGACGCCAGGGTTTCGGGAGATATCGATAGGTATAGTTTCAGTGATAGTCGCCATATTCCCCTCAACATAAATTTCTTGTGTAGCTAAGAGGTTAATAGGACATGGCTGATCTCCTGTCATGGTGATGGTGAATTCTCCTATCTCAATTCGGCATAACTCTAGGAGGAAATATGATATGTGATGAAGATCGTCCCAAGGTTTGTCCGGACTAGTCATTGCTTCGATTACAACTTTGTCAGAAGGAAAGACTAAGTCTAACGAATCGGTGGTAGCAAGAGAACCCTGAGCCCAAATAGGCTCTAGAAGTGGATCTAACTCTTGTGCGGGAGTTGGATCAGGAATGGCTGAAGCTTGCTGGACTAAAGAGTAAGCTACTTCAGCGACCGACAAGGGCATGGACATGCCGTAGTGCCCTGTCTCATCCACCATGGATGACGGGGAAGGAAGATTCCACGGATCCTCAAAGTAAGTCGTGCGAAACGACGAAACATGGAAAATCTCAGCCTTGTGGTGACTAGGGATAAATTGGACATCATTGTGAGGAGGTGGGTAATCGAAGGTACCCATCAAGGATGGGCACAAACCAACTCCAACGTTAACAACACCGGGCTGCGGATTATCAATCATAGGAACCGTGGATGCCCCCAAAGCTGGGTCAGGCCTAGAGAAGGACAATTGATCAATGGTCACTATCTGACCCTCGTGTGGAAACAACAAGACTCGAAAAACTGTAGCAACCACAACTTGCATAGCATAAGTCCAACTCCAACCTAACAAGAGGTTATAATCGAGGGGAGCATCGACTACCTCTACTTCGACGCACACAGTCTTCCCTCCTAACTGCACAGGGAAAGAAGGAACGATGCAATGTGGTTGGAAAGAACGACCGTCGAATGCAGTGAGGAGAGTAGGTGATGGAGACAAAGCGGGCTGACCAATGGCTTTCCAACATGCTAACGACATAACGTATGTCAAGGCGCCCTCGTCGATCACTGTACGAAAGATATTGCGTGTAAAAGTTTTCATGGGATGAGCCACTACTATCTGAAATGCTACGTGTAAGGAAGACGAGGTTTTAAGTCGATCGTATCTAGCATGATGGTACCCGGGTTACAAGTCTTAGTAAAGCCTAAAGCAGTGAACAAGGCTTTCCTCTGAGCAGGGAAACTTTGGAGGACCTCCAAAGTGGACATGGCATAAGGGGTTTGTGATAAATCTTCCACCACAGAGTAATTCTGGGCGGCTCTTGCATTTGGGTTGTGAGAAGCTTTCTTAAATGCACCCTTTGGGATGCGTGTCATTGTTTCCCCGAACGTCTTCTCGATCTGTAGAGGAAGAGATGGGATCTCAGCTTCTTTACCCTTCTCAGAGGTGCTTGGTTTACTATAGTCATGTGCTCTAGTCGTTATTAAAGCATCACCCCTCACCATATATACATTCGCGGATGAATAATTGTTTGGGGGAGGGCAGGTTTCTTGGCTGCCCCCTTCGGCACTTGTAGAGGCTTGAGTTAAATTCTGCCCATGCTGAAAGGGATTAGTCAACACGGCCTGTGGTTGCTGTGTGACAAACTTCTAGGCCTCTACAAGTCAAGGACATAGATGGGTTGGGTGGTCTTCCGGACATAAATTGCACGGATACCTCGCCTTCCATTTTTCTGTGGTGCCCTCGCCAGCATTCTCAGTGGGTTTTTTTTCCCCCTTACCCTTCGTGCGTTGTTTTTTCTTCCCTTCATGCTGCTGGGTGGCCTTTGGGTTAGTCGTCTGCACGGAGTGTACTTTCGATGTTTGGGTAGGAGGAGCAGCCAAAGAAGTAGTCTGGCTGGCCACTGAATGTTGTATAGATAACTGTTGCAATTTCTTTGTCAATTGCTCAGCGGGCTTGGTTTGTGCTGAACCAACAATACCATCAGCATGTGGTCCAACTCTCTGTCTAGTTTTATCCAGTATCGATCATGGTGCATCCGACAGGATGTTGTACAATAAACCAGACTGAGAATAGATGAGCTCAAACTGTTGAGCCCTCATGATGGCATCTTCTTCGGAGAAGACTCCTGAAGTCGCGACATCTTTGGAGAATTGAGGGACTAAAGACTTAAGGAACCACTCCGACAGGAATGCTGGTGGGACTGGTACTTTGATTAGAATCTTTCGGCATCGCCACTCTCGGATATGGTCAGAGATATGGTCCGTTGTCATCTGTTTGAAATTGGCAATCAGCTCTGTGCCGACGTCATATCTTACAGGTAACTGGAAATGGTTAAGGAAGGCCATAGCCAGTTCTCCAAAAGAAGAATATCGTGAGCGATCAAGCTCTATGTACCATTTCGTGGCACTCCCTATAAGAGTGCGTTGAAACAATCACAACTGGACGGAGTCATCTTTCAATGAGTTAGATGAACACCAAAGATGGAAAGTAGTCACGTGATCACCTGGATCTTCATTAGGTTTGGCCTCGAACTTTGGAATGCCCGAAGGAAACTTCGTTGGCATAGGAGGTCAACGTGGCTCGTGACAAATAGGATCATTTAACAACCTTGTCAAATCGGGCAAGTGTAACGTTGCCAGGAATGGTAGTTTGGGTTGTTGTTGATAGCCTGGGAAAAAGGGTCCTGGAGTTTGACTGGCACCAGGTTGCCAGGAAAACTTAGGCTGCTGGCCCGAATTCTGGTAGAAACCATGGCCCTGACCAGCGTAAGGATTTTTCATCTGTGGAGACATCATTGGCTAATTCCCCATAAAGGACATAGGATGTTGGGCATTCATCGTGTTTGACGGACTTTGGGAAGGATTACCCCATGTCGGTCCTAATGGGAGAGGCATAGAAGTCCGTCCAGGGTTCCATTGACTGTGGAAATAATTACCCCAGAATGGAATTCCAGAGGAGGGAATAGATCCTTGACCTGAGTTCCAAAGTCCTTCTATATGTGCCCCCGGCACAGGAATAGTACCCTGCGCCGGAGTAGACTGTCCAAAAATGGGAGTGCCTCTAGATGGGAAAGCAGTGGATGCGAAAGTGTTGTTACCAAATGTCCCGTTCCAAACAAACGGTGATGAACCTACCAGAATAGTGTGCGCAGGTGTTCCTTGACTCCCGACTCCAAATGAACTCGTGTGTGCAGGCTGCCTGGCGGACTGCTGATGCAGACCACCAAGCGAAGGGGACGAAGGAGAGATATGACCTCCAGTGTAAGGAAAGGCATTAAAAGGGACAAGAATGCCCCCAAGTTGACCTTGCAGAGGAGAGGTAGAGCTCCCTGCCCCCAGACCCAAAGTCTGTAAAGTGGAGTGAATGAGTCCAGGACTTGTGCCTGAACTAGGCATACCGTATGAGAACGGAGGGCCGGTCGCACTAGGTGTAAAGGGAGGTGTGGCCGCCACGATAGATGGGGTCAGTCCACTGTGCAACATAGTTGCAGCCGAGACCATAGTGGCTCGGACCGTCGATAAAGGCAAGTTAGGAGATGCTTCTCCTATGGTAGCAATGGTGGTGGGAATGGAAGAATTCCCAGAGGAAGTAATAGCATTTGTTGCCATAGCTGTGTGAGGCACTGACAGGCGTTCGTAAAATATGATTGGTACACTGAACGATGGCCAAGTATCAGTGGTTGGGGTTTCAACCGAACCAAGATTGGCGGTTGATTCCTTTGGGAGTTGTTTGGGCACAATGGTTTGTAACCCAATTGCTTCGAAAGACCCTTGTTGGTCTAGCTTCCGCCTCAATGGTGGTGGGGGTGGCTCCAGTATAATCGACGACAGGCCCAGAAGCCTTTGTGACCGACGGAGCTCGGGATCCTCCACTGTGTGAGAAGATCCAAGACACGCTAAGGTATTCTACACTTTCAAACAGTAACACGCACTAAAAAAGAAGCCCCTAAGAGATAAGACAAGCAATCACTAACTATTTTGAAGAACAGTTACAACAACCAACACTAGAGCAACTTACCAGTGCAAGTGTAACTCGAAAACGGAAGCACCCTCCGGGTATACTCTGCAAAGCGTGGCCCGATGTCTATCCTAGGTACCACGGTATACCCCCGCAGTCACCTGTGTATGTCCCTATGAAAGATTGACAACTAGTTTGTCAGCACGCGAACAGTCACCAGGTGGGTACAGTCGATAGTCGGGTAGACCACAATGAGCAGGGTATCAAGACTGAAACCTGTCAAGGGTATCGAGAGAAAATGGTCCGGAAGACAAATGAGGACCTCGAATGGATTCGAGACCCACGAAGCCCCGTGGCAAATGCAAATGACGGAATCCCAAGACAAATCCTCGATATGTGTTCTCCACTATGCTCGGTCCGGCTTTGGAGGGGTTATCTCTGCTACCTTTCCTTACGCGACCTTGTGTTTAGCCCCTGTGTTAGAGGGGGGTCCTGGATAACTTCCACGAAGCTAGACTTCTACACTCCCTATCACAGACTCCAATGTTTGGTTTTGAGTGGCCTTGGAGAGTTTCCTCTCCAACCTAATCCAAGGCCCTAGTCCTGAACTAGTGTATGAACCCTACAAACAAAAAAGTCTAATAGATTTTAATTAGCGTTGCTTTTATGGGATTTTTTACGTCACAAGGTATGAAGGTGAAACTGATGATGTGTAATGGCTCAAAGCAAAAACCAAATGAAAAATGCTGGAAACAAAATGCTTTTACTAAATGCAAAAATCAACAACTTTTCACACAAGAAAGACTTCTTTTCTTTTCAATTTTTCTAAGATTTCATGCAACAAACATAAAGGAATTTCGCTCGACTACGAGCTACTTATACTCTAGATGCACTGCAAATACTTATGAACAAAAGACTTCTTCCTAGCTATTGATGCAGAAACACAATCTTCAAACAACGAAGAAAATGAAATATATATATATATATATATATATATATATATATATATATATATATATATATATATA
>ML782865.1:939892-965536 GCA_009831015.1 Picea engelmannii | reverse complement strand
ATTTTAAGTGCTAAATGAAGCAACAAAGGGAAAATGCCGACAAGCACAAAACCAAGAAAACAAAACAAAATTATGGCTTAAAGCGCAGATCGCAAAGAATCAAAGAAAAGACACACTATGGTAATCAAAAAGCACAAATTCTTCTGCTTGTCTAAAAACCATAAAACAATTTTTTTTTTCTTTTTATCTTTTCTATCAAAAATCAACAAAGAAAAAATAGGCTAAGGGTAAGAGGCCCTAACCTACTGACTGTGCAACCCTAGACTCAAACCCCTGAGAGGAACACTTCTCACCACAGGAAGGGATGACTGCCCCACCCTGATTGAAAAGCAACCTATCAAGCCCGCGACTGTCACTTAAACAGCACGCGTGCAAACGCGTACTGAGCTACAACAGCGCACGGGTACCCACGGGCTGTACTTGCACAGGCTGCATGTATGTATGAACTCTAAGACAAAACTAAACATAGGTAGCCTAGGCCTGGAAAAGGCCTCTGGTATTGACAACCAGGGTCTCTTGAAAGGATTGGATGTTTCTTCTTAACAGAAAAGAAAAATAATTGCAAGAAATAACGAAATGCAATAAAGCAAACTGAGACAAGACAGTGAACTAGCAAGACTCAGACAGGATCCAAAAAGCCCCCTGAGAATGTAAAATTCTAACAGAGAAGAGGAGGACTGCCTCTCAAGCTTTCTAAGTCCTACATGCTACTAAAACCCTTACAACAAGCGTTCAAACAGGGGTTGTAGAAGGTTAGGGCGCAGGCACCCGCGTGCAGGCCTTCTGCAGGCCGCGGGTACCTCCGTGTGTCCCGAAAATTGTCGTCAAGCAACAGTCAGGGAAGACTGGTATGAAGAACCATCCTCCCTACTAGCTCATGCCTTACAGAAAATCAACAAGCAAAGAAACAAAAAATCTAATCTCTTAAACTACCCAAAGACTCAACCAAACCCAGAAACCCTAAAGAGTATATCTCCCCAGTGGAGTCACCAATTCTGCTGTTGGGAAATAATAACCTACGGACTAACAACCTAGGGCTAGGCTTGCATACAGATGTTGACCTTCTAGAAATGACCTTTTAACCTACCACCCAAAACTTTAAACCCCTTTTTACGATACATGCATGGAAAGGAACTACTAACCTTTTTACTGATGTTTGGTGTAGATCCTCCGTTGCGCTCCTGACTGCTTTCTCGTGCAGCTCCTTCCAAATTTAACCTACAATCAAGACAAAACACTACGCATGCATGATACTTTTCTACTTGAGGGTTATAAATTAAGCATAAATTACACAAACCAGATATAACTCATGCATTGGGATGGGAAAAGTATTCTTTTATTAGCTTCACAATGAATCAACTTACAATAGAAGTCGAGACCGGCCATTGTTCCTTGATCCTAATCCCGGGCTCCTCCTCTTCTTTGTCCTCCAACTGCTTTGCGTTAATTCTCCTTAGGCTTGAGGAAAGGCTAAAGGGTTGGGACAAATGGACTTGACAATTGGGCAGAGTTTCTTTGCTATATTTGTCCTCCTCCAAATGGTACCCCTACCCCTTCTTTTATAGGTTATAAGGAGCTAGGGTTTTGGACGAACTCTCGGCCATGCATGGCTGGGAGTTTTAGTTAACTGACCCATAGCTTTTTGTCCCATCGGAAACTTTCCTGTTTTTGTGCTTTGTTAGGTAAACACGAGCTGTAATAGGCCTGCCAGCATTCAAACACATGCAGTAGTAGGCCTGCCATCGTTCCAACATGTGCAATAGTGGGTTAGGGCACGTGTACCTTTACCCAAGAGGTTTTTTAAAGAGGTTTCTCAGCAGATGTTTTGGCAATGAAGGGAATGAGTTGGCCTGATGCCAGGTAAGCATGTATGGTGCAATTTAGGGTTATAACAACTGGGTTGTCCCAACTAATTGGAACTCTACACTTTATTCCATACATGACCTCAAAAGGGCTCATTTTCAATGATTCTTGGTAACCATTGTTGTAGGAAAACTCTACCAAAGGTAGATATTCCTCCGATTGTTTAGGTTGATGCATAACATGCATCCTCAACATGTCTTATAAGATTCTATTCACTCTTTCAGTATGACCATCTATTTGTGGATGGTAGGTTGTACTAAATTCCAACATTCCCAAGCTTGCAAAGAAGCTTCTTAAAAAATTTGAGGTGAACTTGGCATCTCTATCCGAAATTATGGTCTTGGGAAAACCATGCAATTTGAAAATTTCCTTCATAAAAACATTAGCGACATCTATGGATTTGTAGGTAGATTTAATGGGGATAAAATGAGTTACCTTTCTTATCTTATTGATTATTGTTACACATCTATTTGTCACACTACCAAGTGTCGCACTTAAGTGTCACACTTTATCAAGTGTCGCACTTAAGTATTTCAATTTCATCACCATGTGGGAATATTTGGCATGATCCCTAGGCATGTTGGGAGAGAAACATATCATATGAAGGTTGAAATACTTTCTTTCACCTTAAGTTATTGGTCATTTTTTAGTATCATCGGTCCCCTTCTCACTTGAAGAGGAGGATGAACCCTTGTTATCACTTCTTCCTTAGTTTTAAGGGAGCGATACTATCACCACATGCTCAATTTTGGGGGGGGCATGAAGTGGTTACAACCATCATACCTTATTTTGAAGGGTTATTTATATGATCTTTCAATAGGTTGGTTCGAGCTATCATCTATCCAAGGAAAGGTAAATATTGTTTGTTCATCCAAATCCTCATTTGATGCTATCCTCTCCTCAAATTATCATATGGTTGTTATTCCTCAACTCCTATATAATGAATGCCATTCTTGGGTGAAAGGGGAGAAGAACTTTAAAGTATCATAATGCTAGTCTTGTGACATTCAAAGGGTTGGAAAGGAGAGATTGGAGGAGCTATCACAACATCAACATCAAAATTGTAAGTGCTTCATTGATTTCCATATAATATAACTTGGCATGTTCCCCTCATTCTTATGTTTCTTATTGTATGCATGTCTATAGTTTCTTAGTTCAATATAGATAGATCTATTTTCCTAATTGTATATTGTGGAAGAATGAAGTATTGTTTTTTCTCTTGCATGGGGAGATTGGTCATTAAGATCAAGGGCTAGAGCAATGAAGACAACCAACTAAAATGAGGTAGGTCATCTATCCCATTCTATCATCTTCTCTTCTCATTCTATTTGTTGGCATGTAAAATAGATTTAAGGAGAAAGTAGGGAACTGTTTGTTACCTTATGTCTTGGATTAAAGGAGTCTTGATCCAAACGGGTTTTCACCTGTTCACAGGGAAAACATTTCCACAATAGAAACTCAAAAATCCATTGGGGATCACTTCTTTTAATATTTCCTTAGTGTTTTCTATCCCTTTGAATTTTTTTTTCTTGATCTTTTTGGATTGTATGCATATTATTTGAATTCTCCCCTTCCCTTATCATCACTGGGAAGCTTACTGAGTCAAGAACCTGACCCTTTCTCATATCTAGGTGAGGTTTGTGTTTTATCACCAGTTTCCAGGCTTCATCCCCCCCCTATAAGGGAATACAAGGTGATAAAATCTTGATTATTCCCCTCTCTAAGTGTCTGGGGGAGTGATGAAACCTTCATCATTTCCCTATATGCAGTGTTATAGGGGTGATAACATCCTAATTATCCCCCTCTCTTAATATCTTGGGGAGCGATAAAACCTTGATCATCGCCCTGTCTTCAGTTTTATAGGGGCGATAATCCTCCCTTTGAATGGATTTTTAACTTTACTCACCTCTTTTCTATCGGATTTATGTCTCAAAACCTTATATCAAACTCCTTCATGCATGATTGTGGCTTTGATTGATTAAATTTAAGTGATTATCATATTTTTGTTTCCTCTTTTGATTTTCCATCTCCTATCAAATTGGGAAGTTTACATGATTGTCCTAGGTTAACTCAATCCTTTGGCTAGGTCTGTGTAATCAGTATTTTGATCCTTATCAATTGTAGGCATTCAAATTTATGTCACCTTGATTCCAAGGCCTTATAGGTATTTTACATTTTTTCTTTTGGATTCCTTTTCATTGATTTGAGGATTGCATATGTTGCATTAATCCTTGTTATTGAGTTTCTCTCTCTTATCCTCTTGGGAAAACTTGTGATCCCTTGATTGCACCCTTGAACTCTTTAGCCTTGTTGCAACTTTGTATTGATATTTGATTTTTTCTACTTGAATTTTGGGTTCTTGTTTGAATGTGTGTTGGAGGCATTCTTTCATTAGAATTCTTTGAGTTCTTGTATAATTTTTGAGTGCATGTTTTGTGTGCATATTTTTGCTTCATGATCCTTTGCATCGTCACTAAATTATTTCGTTTTGTTTGAAAGTAAGGAAGAAAAAAAAAGTTGCATTTGAATTTATTTCATTATATTTGAGAAATAAAATAAAAATAAAAAAATATTTCATTCTAGAGGGCATGTTCAAGCTCTCACTTTAGAGAGAAATAAATTGCATTGGGCATATGCATCTTGGAAAGGAAAATACTCTCCTCTTTACCATAGATAGAATTCATCGAAAATGAAATATTTTAATTTCATTTTTGTGCACAGTTTAGAGTCGATTCATAACACCATCTAGTCCACTTATGCTTACCCTATTGAGTAACAAACAACCATTAAAAGGAACTTGACACATAATCTAAAATAAATTAAAAATATATATATTTGATAGAAAACCAACATGTATAGGATTTTAGGGCCTTGATAGTAGGGTGGAGAGTTAAATCTTTGAGTCCACATGAATGATACTATATAATATTAGAGAGTTTAAAATCCAATAGTAGAAATTATCATTAGTCAAGAAAGCTCCTGTCACACATGATTCAAATACGAGGTCAAGCGAAGCGATCGGTTCATATATCCCCTCTTTTGTTCACCCAGTGGGAATATCACAATTTTGGGGATTTGAAGAGTGGTAGATCCTCATAATGAAACCACTTCTTCTTAGTTTCGGGTTGCAGATTTGTGTCTGGTATTCCCATGTCCATTTTTTTGTCTTGACTTTTGACTATACCCCCTCACCCGTTCATTGTGAATTGGTAAACATATAACCTCTCCTAGGATTCCGCACAGGTGACTGCGAGGGAGATTCCTTCTACAAGGAAGGTTCCTTGTGGTATCTACGACATACGTTCAATCTCCAATTAAATGAACCAAGAGGGAATTTTCTTGCAGGATATTACTTTCACCTTGGGGTATTGTTGCATGAAGGTTATCATAATTCTTTCTTGTTTCTTAATTGAAGGATTCATCTCCCATCTCCAGAAGATCCTTAATTCCTTTATCCCTATCATAATGGAGTTGGTTGCTTTCTCTTATCTTGTAGGGAATTTTGTAGTGTGTGCTCTTTGACATTTATTGAACCCTAGGTTGAATCCACATCCATGGAAAAAATTCCTGAGGCTACCAACCAAGGGACTCGTTTTCATGGGGAACCTTATGATTTTCCTTTTTTTGGAAATGTTGGTCCTTGTTGGCACTTGGGTATAGAATCAAGCGAATATCAAAGAAGAAGAGGTAAAATGCGAACTTTGTGGAAGACACAATCACTATTATTAGGTCGAAGTAAACAAAATAGTAGAAAAGAAGGAGCGAAGCCCAAGAAAGTTAGTTGTTGGATGAGGAGATCAAGGATGATAGATAAGAAAGGTATATGGATCGAGGACAACTCAGATATCGGGAAAAGACATCGTTAGCACCGCGCGGGAAGAAAGGAGAGACAGGCTGGAGAAGCCTGGGAAAAGAGGGTCAAGTTGACCTAGGGTTTTAGACACCTAGGGTTTGTATATCTAGGGTTTTGACACCTAGGTCTTGACCTAAGGCTGTAGGTGAGGGACTATATTGTATAAATAGAGGTCGAGAGGACTTAGGTCGGGTTAGTACTGTTGTTGAGAATTGTTATTGATTTTTGTTCATTGAGAGAATATTGTATTGTGAGTGAGAGAAGTGCTGAGAGTAAGATCCTTCTAGCATTGTAAGATCTTCAGCTGGGTGTGAAGATCAAGTTCTACAGCTGGGTGCATAGGAGGGGGAGAGAAAGAGAGAAGAAGAAGAATATCTACTAGCAGAGAGCATAGACAAGAACTGTAAGCTTTACCTTAATATATCATAAGAACAGTTATGTGGACGTAGCCCAAGGGAGAGGGTGAACCACCTATATCTGGTGTTATGTGTGTATTATTGATGCTTTATCTTTGTCTTTGATATACTGTTATTGCATTATTGTATTAGATCAGATCTATAGAATGTGGAGTAGAGTTTAGTGATAAGTGAGCTAGGTATACTGCGTTGTATTGTGTTAAGATCCACTTGATATTCCCCTGGTTGTATACATCTCTGTCCTGCAACCCCCCATAGCTACTTCGAGTGAGACTGCATCTGCTTCACAGGTGCTGCCAAAAGGGCTAGTAGTTAGGGCTTGTTGGTGCGCTCTTGGAGTGAACCTTGGGTCTTCCCCTGTGCCAACAAATGGTTCCATCGTCAAGACAGGAATCTTCATGAGGGAATTTCAAGGTGGTTCCCATTGAAGACAGATATTCAAAAGTGGATAGAATATCAAGAGAGGGACTTCAATGAATCCCAAAACAAGAACCCTAAGTTGAGTACTGAAGATTGGCTACAAAGATACATTTTCACCGACATCCATGAGATCTTCTTTGGAGGAATCCAAAAGGAGTTGTTTGAGTGGTTGGCTAGGTTAGCTAATGCCCATTTCAAGATTAGATCTAGACCCCCTATGGTTTGGACACCGACAATGATCCAAAAGGTTAAAAGAGACGACAACGTTGTATCCAGAGCAATAGATCACTGGTTTGATAGTACCATTGGAGGGTATATCACTGAATTTGTTGTCGACAGAGTAGAGTCATATATTCAAGATAAGAGATACATTTTCAAAGGAACTAGAGGGAAATTTCTACATTATTTGAAGTTGAGAATCAAGATGATCTTGCATGGGAAGAACATTCTAATGATATAGTATATTGGTTGAAGCTAGAAAATCTAATGTTCAAAAATTCAGACAGCGACAACGACACAGAAGCTGGACATATGCATAGTGGGAGAGTGTTTAGAGGGGTTCACCTTGAGAACCTTTTCAAGAAAAACTTCAAAGAAGAAGGTTTCTACAGTGGGGAAGATGCATATCTAATAGACGAAGAAAATCCAGAACCCTCTAGACTAGAGGAAGGAGCAACTGGAGAACTTCTCCAGGACGAGCCAAAAAACTCAGGAACTATGCAGACTATTGAAGTAAGTATCATTAACCCTCCTATTTTTTCAACAACACTAGGAAATTAGATTAATTAGAGTCATCAGAGTCCTTAGAGTGTTACTACTAGCAGTTCAACATGTACTCAGACATGAAACCAAAGTAGCTCTATGGCGGATGAGATGAGGTTCCCTATCTTTAGAGGGGATGGATACAAAGACCCAGATCAACATTGGTTCCTGTGTGAAGCCATGTGGAATATTAAGAATGTCACTGATGAGGCTGTCAAAAGAACCTAGTTCAGCACTACTCTTAGAGATTGTGCACTGAGATGGTACATGAAGCTTGTCCAAGGACTTGCACAACCCCAACCATTGAATGATTTCAAGAATGCGTTGATTGAAGAATTCAAGACACCCAAATCAGAGTCACAATGTATTATGGAGCTGAAGGAGATCAAACAGAAGGTTGTCGAACCTGTCTGGGAATTTGATCAGAGATTCAAGACCTTAACATGTTGATTAACTTTTAAGATCCCAGATGAACAGAACAAAGAATGGTTCATCGTTGCATTTTTACCACACATCAGAGTTCCTCTGATGCAACAGAAAATTGATTCGCAGTATGAGGCGTTGGAGATCACCATGAAGCTTGAATCAGCCCCTATGGGAGAATCCATCTCAGGTATGAGCCAGATCTTGAGCCAGCTCGCAAGTTTGTCTTTACAGATCGAAGACATAAAAAAGGATAAAGGAAAGGACAAAAGATAAGACATATGGTGTGTTAGATGCAGACCAGAGGGCCATGATAATGAACATTGCCTTGCATTTCATGAATATTTTTCCTTAGGAGCTCCGATCCCTTTGAATAAAGCCACATTACCCTGGTGCAAAGTATGTAGAAATCGACATCACCCTGGTGAATTCTATTACATGCAAAAGTATGTTCAAACACCTGCAAAGCTATATTTAACCTTCTGTAAGTCAATAGGGCATGATGATAGAGACTGTAGGGCCTATGACCTCATGCATGAAAGGTCAAGAGATGTATACAATATCCAAGGTGAAGTGCAATACGAAGGAAACACTACGCAGTACAACTCCCCGGGAAGAGGAAACTTCAATCCTCGCGATGGATACAAAGGAAGAGAACAAGGACGAGGAATGGGTCGAGGCCGAGGAAAGATAATTTGTTATAGTTGCGTGCAACCAAGACATCTAGCAAGAGATTGTCAGAACCCTTGTAATACTTGCAGTTATTGCAATTCTTTTGAGCATGTTATAGAACATTTCCCTATGTTGCTGGATAAGCTTCAAGAAATATGAGAACCTAAGTAGAACCCACAAGTGCAGTTGATATATGCTGAACCATGCAGAGAAGACTCGTGAGCCGTTGTTATTACTCTAAGAGGTGCTATTACAGGAAAAGATAGAGTGACCCAAGGAAATACTATAGAAGACTCAGGAGTCAGAAAAGATGCGAAGAAGACTCAAAATTTTGATGCCAAGAAAGAAGATGAAAATTTGAAGATGAAAGGAAAGAATTCAAAATATATCAAGGCTCATCATCAAGAAAATGGCCATAATTAAGGCAATATGGAATGCCATTGGTATTCGATCAGTCTGCTTCACCGAGAGAGGGAAAAGAGGTAAGCAAGCTCATGTAATTTCTATATACTTGTATTAAGCTAATCCACCAAGCAATATGAGATAGGAAATATAGACCCCTTGCTGAATAGGGAAGTACACCAAATTGGGAAAAGGAGAAGGAAAAACAAAGAATTACACTTGAATGCTCAGATAGGAGAGTATGACATAGATTATGTGGTCCTCAACTTAGGGTCAGAGGTTAATGTTATGACAAAGAAAACTTGGGAAATGATGGGAAAACCGAAGTTAGTCTATTCCCCTATAAGTCTTAGGATGTCTAAGGAGAAAGTTGTCAGCCCATTTGGACGACTAGAGCATGTCCCTATGGACATCGATGAAGCAAGGACCTTTGTAGATTTTGAGGTCATTGAAATTGTTGATGACATCTGCCCTTACCCGGTGCTGTTAGGAATTGATTGGGCCTTAAACAACTCTACTATTGTTGATTTGAAGAAGAGAAGTATGAAATTTGAAAGAGATAGCCTAAGGGTCATTGCACCTTTATATCCAGATGAAGGTCAGAGAAACACAGAACCCATCAGAGAAGAAGACCACGCATACGAATTGGAGAATATCTACAAACTGATAGCCAGATAACATAATTACATTAATCCTATGGATGATGGGAATCTGATATCGTGAAGTGAAAATGTATGCTCATCAGAATCATAAGAAGCACTGGAAAATTGGCAAAATCAGATGTATGGAGTATCCACAAGAAGGTGTGCCAAGCTGACCAGAGAAGTTCGTTGGATTGGTACAACGGTGAGCAACTTACCCATCTTTGATGGTTTGAATCCATTAGAGACATTTTTGTTGGAATTTGAAGCAAGTGTACCAACGCAACAAAGACTGCTGGAAATGGATGAGGCCCTAAAAGCTACACTAGAAAGATGGTGGGGGACGCACAAAAGAAATATTACAAATTGGGTACAATGTCGAACCTTGATGACAACATGGTTCTCAACCCAAGTAGAAATATGTGAAGTGAGGTACACAGGCCGAATCTGCCCAAAGGACCATGTGCGAAGCTGTGAAGAATCATGGAGCGACATTCCTCGAGAGAAATGGGTGCACAAATTCATCAACACGTTGGACACCACACCTATCAACTGGTACCTTCAAGCAGAGATGCACCTCATCACCACAGATTGGAAAGGTATGAATCATAATTTGGTAACTACATTTCTATTTGAAAGTCAATATCCTTTAGTAGAATAGACACTATATATTGTGAGATAGAAAGAATTTTAAGAAGAATCTAGCCTCCCTTTGGAACACGAAGAGGACGAGTGGACTGCGCCTCTCCATAAACTGCAAGGTTGTTACAACATTAATGCAGTTGACGACGATGATCCAAGGAAGTTCAACATCATTGAGACATAAGGCCAAAGATATGTGAAAGGACCAAGATTTGAACTACCATTTATTGGTCAGCCAATCAAGATTACAAAGGTAAATATTGGAATAGAGGAGACATCAAAGCTTGCAAATGTTAGATATTATTGGGATGCTGCTACCATTAACAAGATTACAGAGCTATTGCATGAATATCAAGACTTGTTTCCAACCAAGTTCACTGACATGAAGGGCATCAAGGGACCTATGGGAGAGATGAGGATACCTTGGAAACCATATGTGAAGCCAGTCAAGAAAAGACCCTATAAATTGAACCCGAAGTATAAGGAAAAAGTGAAGCTTGAGCTCGACAGAATGCTGGAAGCAGGTATTATCGAACCTATCGAAGAGTTTGAATGGATTAGTCCTATGGTGGTTCAAGACAATAAGATAGGATAAATCAGGATTTGCGTAGATCTCAGGAAGCTAAATGATGCTTGCCTGCATGACCCCTTCCCTACACCATTCGCTCACGAAGTGCTAGATAATGTAGGAGGCCAGGAGGTGTATTCTTTTACAAATGGATTCTCAGGATATCATCAGATCTGAATTGCCAAGGAGGATCACCACAAGACCACATTTTCAATAGAATGGGGATCTTACCAATATACAGTGATGCCATTTGGACTGAAGAATGCCCCAACCATCTTTTCTAGGGTGGTGGTTGAAGCATTTAAAGAATTTTTTCATAAATTTTTAGAAGCATATTTTGACAACTGAACTGTGTTTAGTTTGTTGAAAAACCATATTGAATTCTTAAGACTAATGTTGGATAAGTGCAGGAAGTGTCAAATTGCTTTGAATATGAAGAAGTGCATCTTCTTCTTACCATTTGGAGTGTTGTTAGGGCATATTGTGTGTAAGTAGGGACTATTGGTAGATCCCTCTAAAATTGCTATTATAGTTGATTTTCCACCTCCGACTTAAGTTAAACAATTGCGCACTATGCTAGGACATACTAGATATTACATAAAGTTCATTAAAGGCTATGCCCAAATTACAACACCGATGGAGAATCTGTTGAAGAAGGACTACCAGTTTGGTTGGACAGATGAATGCCAACAGAGCTTCGACACACTGAAACAAAAGATGGTTATTGCACCCATTCTGGTTTTCCTAGATTGGACTAAAGAGTTTCATGTGCATGTTGATGCATCATCCATTGAATTGGGAGTTGTGTTAGCACAGTCGGGAATAGGAGACATCGATCACCTATTAGACTTTGCTACTACCATAGAGAGAGAAGGATTGGACATGGTGTATGCGCTACAAAAATTCTTCCACTACTTATTGGGAGGAAACTTTAAAACGTTCACAGATCACTCCACGCTGAAGTACCTAGTCAACAAGCTAGTGGTGGGGGGCCGAAATATGCATATGGCTTCTTCTGTTTCAAGAATATGATTTTGAGATCATCGTTAATCTAGGAAGAATGAACAAGGGCCCTAACCACTTGTTGAGGTTGGACCATGGAAAAGAACCCACCAGTCTAGAGGATACACTATCGAATGCACAATTTCTTTCCATCAGAAAGATCGATGACCACTTCGCAGAAATAGTCAAGTTCCTGTCAACAGGAATGGCACCTAGTGAGTATACAATTCCCCAGAAGAAACAACTAGTAGTGTGTATTGCAGACTTTTCATTGATTGTGGGTCAGCTATACAAGATGTGACTTGATGAGATACTAAGAAGATGTGTTATGCAGGAAGAACACCCACTGATCCTCGCAGAAGCTCATGAAGGCATCACAGGAGGACATTATGCAGGGAAAGAAACTACGCAGAAGGTTCTGCGAGCTGGCCTTTAGTGGCCTACCTTACACAGAGATGCTAAGGATTATGCTAAAGCCTGTGATGTGTGATAGAGAGTTGGGAGACCATCCAGAAGAGATGAAATGCCATTAGCACCGCAGATGACCCTACAAGCATTTGAAAAATGGTCCATTGACCTCATGGGACCTATCAACCCACCAGGGAAGCGTACAGGAGCAAGGTGTATCATTACTGCGACTAAATACTTCACCAAATAAGCCAAGGACTGTAGTGCAACTACAATTGTGTGATTTGTATTTGATGACATAATAACTAGGTTTGGATGCCTTGAGATCCTTATGAGTGATCAAGGCACACATTTCATCAATAAGACAGTTAAAGCCTTGACTGAAGAATTTACAGTCCACCATCAAAAGAGTACACCTTACCACCCACAAGCAAATGGAACGGTTGAAACATTCAACAAGATATTGGAGACAACATCGACAAATATTTGCAGTGTGAACAGGGGTGACTAGGATTTAAGAGTACTTGCAGTACTCTGGTCTTATAGAACCACTTGCAAGAAATTAACAATGTAGACCCCCTTCAAGTTGGTTTATGGTATTGAAGTTGTTGTCTCGATGGAATACTTGGTACCAATCTTAAGAATTGATGCATTTACAAACATGGATGATACTGGCGTTGTTCAGGAGGGGCTCACACAGTTGGTTGAACTGGAAGAAGACAAATTTATTGCAGGATTTCATTAGCAGGTTCAAAAGGACAGAGAGAAGGCCTACCATGACAGGCACATCAAGATGAAGGCTTTTAGATAAGGTGATTTAGTATTGGTGTATGATAGTAAGTTTATAAGACACCCAGGGAAGTTCAGAACGCATTGGCTAGGACCATATGAGATTGCCTATGTTATAGAAGGAGGGGTTGCACAACTGAAAACATTGAAGAGAGAATGGAAGGAAGGATTGGTGAATGGGAGTCGGCTGAAGGTGTACTATGACAAACAACTGCCTCACAACTCTCAGTAAAAACAAGAGGAAAAGAGTCTAGGTATCAAGTGCAGTTGAAACTGGGTACCAAACACAGAAAACACAGTCTGCACAGGGATGGAGAGGAGGCATAAAGAAGAAAGCAAAGACTGCACTGTGTAGTCCAAAGTTGAAGTAAAATAGAAGGATCAGATTTGAAGTGCCTCAGGATGAGTCACATGTGAGTGTTGGGGGAATGTTGGCCCTTGGGTATGGAATCAAGCGAATATCAAGGAAGAAGAGGTAAAATGAGAACTTTGTGGAAGACATAGTGACTGTTACTGGGTCGAAGTAAGAAAAAGAGAAGAAAAGAAGGAGCGAAGCCCAAGAAAGCTAGTCGTTGGATGAGGAGATCAGGGATGACAGATAAGCAAGGTATATGGATCGAGGAAAACTCAGCTAGAGGGAAAAGCCACCATTAGCACCATGCGGGAAGAAAGGAGAGATAGGCTGGCGAAGCACGGGAAAAGAGGGTCAAGTTGACCTAGGGTTTTAGACACCTAGGGTTTGTATCTCTTGGGTTTTGACACTTAGGTCTCGACCTAAGACTGTCGGTGAGGGACTATATTGAATAAATAGAGGTCGAGAGGACCTAGGTCAGGTCGGTACTGTTGTTGAGCATTGTTATTGATTGTTTTTCATTGAGAGAATATTGTATTGTGAATGAGAGAAGTGATGAGAGTAAGATCCTTTTGGCATTGTAAGATCTTAAGCTGGGTGCGAAGATCAAGTCCTGTAGCTAGGTGTGCAGGAGGGGGAGAGAAAGAGAGAAGAAGAAGAAGATATTCTAGTAGAGAGCACAGACAAGAACTGTAAGCTTTACCTTAATATATCATAAGCACAATTCTGTGGACATAGCCCTAGGGAGAGGATGAACCACGTATATTTGGTTTTATGTTTGTATGATTGATGCTTTATCTCTGTCTTTGATATACTGTTATTGCATTATTGTATTAGATCAGATATATAGAATGTGGAGTAGATTTTAGTGATAAGTGAGCTAGGTATACTGCGCTATATTGTGTTAATATCCACTTGATATTCCCATGGTTGTAGACATCTCTATCCTATAACCCCCCATAGCTACTTTGGGTGAGACTGCATCTTCTTCGCAGGTGTATCTGAAAGGGCCAGTAGTTAGGGCTTGTTGGTGCGCTCTTGGAGTGAACCTTGGGTCTTCCCTTGTGCCAACAATCCTCCCTATATTGCTACATTGACTCTTTCCAGTTTCACTGTGGGGTTAATAGTATGGTTTTTTTCCACTCTCATGGTCCCAAATGTCCCCATTTCTTCCAAATCAATATCTACACCTCAAGAACATCAACCTCCTGTTGACCCTTTGCCTTCTTCACATGTCGTGTCTTCTTCCCTTTCTTCTTCCTCGCTTTGTGAAAGCCTTGATGCTAGTAACCAAGAGGCTACAAAGAAGAATAAAATAAGTAACAAGAAGAAGCAGAATAAGCAAGGGGGAAATCAACCAACCATTGTTGTGAGTGTTGATAATGTTGAAAAGCCTACCAACATAGGTCACAAGCCAAATTCCCTTGCAGTATTTGTAAGGGTGACCACCTTCTTAACCATTTCCTCGGTATTCCCAAGGTCATAAAAGTGTGATCCACAAGTTCTCAACAACTCGTGTCGCAAACAATTGTAAGTCATGCTGATGACACCCCATCAACTACTGAACATAAGGTTGGGGGGGGGAGGGTAAAGTCATGATTCCTTTTCGGTTATGCAGGGAAACGCACCTCACTTACCTTTTCCCTCAAATGGATAAAGCTTCAAAATTGTTGGAAGACATTGTTGTTTCCTAGAAACAACCTCCAGTTGCTTCCAATGAGTTCTCTCCTAACCAACTATTGGTTGATGAAATGGTTGGTCTAATTCAATCCTTGATCGATCAGACTCTTCCTTTGGAGAGTGAAGTGGATACCACTCAGGTTTTTCCTGTCACTTCAGATTCCTCCAGACAAGGGGGAATTTCACCCATTTTAATGGAACCCCCTCCAAGTACTGAGGCCATTTACCTTGATTGGAATAGGTTGGTGGAGCCTTGCCTTCCTTCTTGCATTCCTTTCCAAATCACTATTAAGTTTTGTGATACGATCATACATCACATTATTGTTGATGAAGGAACTTATGTCAGCATTCTATCCTCAACTGCTTGGCAAGTTGTTGCTTCCCCTCATCTTGTGTCGGTTACCCATAATCTGTTGTATATTAATAGAATATACAATGAACCTTTAGGGATCCTTCCTCAGCTTCCCATCACCCTAGGAGGGAAATTTTTTTGTACCGATTTTATGGTAGTCCAAGGTCCCTTGGAATTTAATTTACTCCTTGGGAGGGACTATGTCTATGTATGAAATCTATCGTGTCCACACTCTTTCGAATAATGCATTTCCCTCATAATGGAAACATTATGACCATTGACTAGGGTCCATATTTCATTCGTTAGTCCTTATATAACTGCCCACCATCCGCCTTCCCTAAATTTTCCTTATATGAAAGTGATATCCCTCCCGCCACAGGTTAGTTATGTGGTATAATGTCCCATGACTTCAACTGCTAATAAGAAGGAGCCTCTCACTTATTTCTCAACGTCTTTAGAATCAAATGCATTAGTTGACATGGTGAACCCTTCAATGGGGGATTTAGAGCCCGATCTTTCCCTTATTACCCTGATTGAATATCTTGACATACATTTTTTTCCAGAGCATTGTCCTTCTCTTTGATGAAGACCTCTTGGAATCCATGGTCAAGACACATGATCATAGTTTTCTTTCTATGTCAAGCTCGTTAAAAAATGAAATAGATAACCATGAGCATAATTCATTTTTTTTGTCGAGATAGTTAGAAAATGAAACAAACCCCCCTCTTTTTTGTGTTAGTTGATCCTCTTTCTTCCTCCCTCTCTGGTGAACCTATTTCTATTAGTATCCAAGAGTCTAATAGGGTGAATAAGAAGAGTCGACACACAAAACAAATCTTGGGGGGAATGTCTCTATCCCCTAGACATCATGTTGAATTTAAACCGCTAGCTTATGTCTATCATGTTGGGGGGAAAAAACCAACCTATGGACATCATGTTGGGAAAAAACCCACCAATGGGTATCACTCAAAGTACCAACCCCTAGAAATCATGTTGGGAAGAAACCCATCAATGGGTATGATCTCGAGCATGGCTAATTTTTCAGTTTCAAGCTCGTTAAAAAATGAAGCCAACCCCAAGAACAGTTTCATTATTTGTTTCAAGCTCATTAAAAAATGAAGCAGACACATTGAGCATAGTTCATTCTTTGTTTCAATCTCGTTAAAAAAATGAAGAAAAAAGCTTATTGTCTGATTAATGGTTGCACTTGATAGTGCTTCATAGCTATTTTTCGTCTCTCTTTCTTATGTCCATTGCAATTATGCTTGACGCTATTTGTTCGCATCACACTGCTCCCATTTTGCAGTTACCCTCCAGAGAGACATGTTGTTATGAGTGGTCCTCGCTTTCCATGCCTACTTGCTATGCCCTATTGCATTCATTTCTTAGGAGTCATTCTTCCCATTGGAAACGAGTTTCATTCCACTCATTCTTTCTAGATGAGATCAATATTTGTTCTTTCTTGTGCTCGTAAATACATGAGAATAAGTTACCGAGTATAATTTTATACTTTTTTAGGATCGTAAAAACTATATGAAAATGGATCTCTTTGGAGTCTCCTTTAAGCTCTTTTCAGACTCTCTAAACATGAAAATATTGTTGAGCGAGCTTGTTTCCTTTCACACTCATTAAAAGGATTTTAAAGGCCGTCTATTTGGTGTCACTTTATCTCTTTTTTAGACTAAATGGACTATTTACGAAAAATGAATACTCTAGTCAATCTTAGCTAGAAAAGTTCTCCCTTGTATTTTTTTATACTTTTTCGGGCTCGAGAGACAAAATTTACGAAAAAGAACAACCCTAGAGTCTTCTTTAAGTTATTTTCGGACTCTCTAAATGTGGAAAGACTGTCGAGTTTACCTTCTCTGAAATCATAAAATTATACATTGAAGGACCCATATGGGATCAAGCCCTTCCTTCTTTAGGTTTGTTAAACATGTGATGAGGGACTCATCAAAGATGAGTTATTTCAAGAATATGTTATCCTCCTCAAGCTCATTAAAAAAAACAATTAGAGGTACTCTTCGCTCATGGTGCGGGAAAATTTGAGGGAAGTGGGTCAGGTTTTTAGAAAGTTTGTTCATTGTCACCATTGAACATGGAACCTTTTTTCGTCTTGTCTTACAATTGGGTAATTTTTTTTACCAATCCTATGAGTCATTATACTCCTTTGGCCCACCCGAAGAGTGCCCCAATTATCCTCGCACTATGTTTTGGTCTATATCTCATCGAGCCAATGTTTCCAAGTCATTTTTCATGCCTCACAATGTTCAAGGGAAGTTTCATCCCAAATAAACCACTCTGCAGTATTACCAACCTTCATCCTTTTGTCAATTTGTGCTCATTTGATCTATTATATTACATCACTTTTCTCTATCAGTTTCACATCAATGATGGGGGATAAATCATGGCCCTCCTTAGATGAGTCTATTCATTTTGAATTCAACACATTATCCAGGAATTAGACTTAGAAACCAATTATTACCTTGGAACCTACATGCCCCAATGACAGGTCTCCTCGATTTCAACATTAGGTTTACATCATTGTCCTCTAATCGAATTATTCCACGAATGTTTGACTTCAGCTCATTTATTCATGTTTATTGGAATGTACAAGGGTACATTTGGAGTAATTGTCATCATTGGTGATTTCCCTCACACTTTTTAACGATATACATCAATGACCGATAATCAAGTGGTTTCTACCATGTTTGACATCAAAAAATCTATTCACGTGGCTATAATCGTACCATTTCAATATCAGGACGAAGACCCTGGGAACCCCTCAGGAACCCACCTCTCTTATGTGCCTCACCCAGGTTTTGATGGAGATTATTTTAGTACTTAGAAGATTCCAGCATGGCCATCACGATGGTGATCTCACTGATATATATGTTTTCACATAGATCCACTTTGTATTGGTTTGTGGCAATGTTTTTGCTATATCGTAGATCCACTGTGTATTCTTTCATGGATATGAATCGATCAAGTCATGGAGGTATGGATCCAAATTTTATTTGTTGTGACCATATCCTTAGTCGGTGCTTTCATGGATCCACAGTGTATTGGTCGATGACCATTCTTTGGATCAGTTTATTTCGAGTATGGGTATGCCTACCTCATGGATGATACATATATATTGTTTGTTGTTTGTTTCTAGATTCTTCACGAATCTCCTACTCCAACACCCTTTCACATATATTTTTGTAAAGTATTTCAACCATTAATTTTTCTTCTCACCTCACACTTTAGGGGGCATCTTTTACACATCTATTTTTCACACTACTAAGTTTTACAATTAAGTGTCACACTTTATCAAGTGTTGCACTTAAGTATTGTAATTTCATCACCATGTGGGAATATTTGTCATGATCCCTAGGCATGTTGGGGGAGAAATATCATGTGAAGGTAGAAATACTTTCTTTCACCTTAAGTTATTGTCCCTTTTTGAGTATCATTTCCCCCCTTCCCATATGCAAATGAGGATTAACCCTTTTCATCGCTCCTTTCTTATTTTTATGGGAGTGATACTATCACCTTGTGCTTAGTTTTTTTTGGGGGGGAAATGAAGTGGTTACAACCATCATACTTTATTTTGAGGGATTGTTTCCAAGAGGTTTTAGTTGGTTAGTGGTTGGTTCGAGCTACCATCTATCCAAGGTAAGGTCAATCATGTTTGTTTAACCAAATCCTCATCTGACCCTATCCTCTCCTCATATTATCCTATGGTTTTTATGCCTCAACTCCTATATATTGAAGGCCATTATTGGGTGAAAGGGGGGAAGAAATTTAGAGTATCATAATTCTAGTCTTGTGACATTCTAAGGGTTGGAAACAAGAGATTGGAGGAGATATCACAACATCAACATAAAAACTATAAGTTCTTCATTGCTTTCCATATAATATAACTTGGCCTATTCCCCTGATGATTATGTTCCTTATTGTTTTGGAAGAAGGAAGTATTGTTTTGTCTCTTGCACCGGGAGATTGGATATTAAGATCAAGGATTGGAGCAATGAAGACAACCAACTGAAAGGAGGTAGTTCATCTATCTCATTCTCTCATCTTCTCTTCTCATTCTATTGTAGGCATATAAAATAGATTCAAGGGGAAAGTAGGGAAACATTTTTTATGTTCTATCTTGGATCAAAGGAGTCTTGGTCCAAGGGGGATTTCACCTATCCACAAGGGAAATGTTTCCACAAAAACTACCACCATGATCATGTGATATTGTTTCATTGTATTTGGAAAACTAGTGATGAAATCCATGGAAATTGTTTCCCATTTCCATTCAGGAAAGGGAAATTTTTGCAATAGACCTACAGGATGTATGTTCTCAACTTTCACCTATTGACATTCCATGAATTTAGCGATGTCATGAGTGATATAATCCTTCATATCATGCCAATAGTACAACTTCCTTATCATTGTCACCATATTTTGGTAACCAGGGTCACCTACATACGGTCATCTATGGAACTCGTCTATAATTAAATGCATCAAATATGTTGAATTAGGCATGTATAGTCTGTTATTATATAAAAATAAACCATTAGATCCTAGTTGATACTCTTCATATTTATTTTCCCTGGGTTCTCGTTGTAACCCTTCTTTCACTTGAGTGAAAAAATCTTCTCCCAGCAAGAGGGTTTAAATCCTCTTCTTACTGTCAGAATCTCATACACTTGTTACTGCTAAGTGTACTGTCTAAATTCTTTGGTTGAGCACATCCACCAATTTGTTTTCCTTCCCTTTTATGTTCTTGATTTCTAAATCAAATTCGATGATCAACACCATCTACCTAAACTGTCTAACATTCAACCTTGGTTGATCAAATAGGTACTTCAGACCACAGTGGTCGGTCATTAGGACAAATCATATCCAGAGCAAGTAATGTCTCCACATCTTCAATGCATGAACAATAGCTTCCAATTCTAGATTGTGGGTAATGTAGTTCTTCTCATGCTCATTCAACTTTCATGATTCATAAAAAATCACCTACCCTTCTTATAGAAGAAATCCACCGAGTCCTTCCTTGCAAGAATCAGTGCAAACCAATAATTTTATTTTGGGTTTGCAATCTTCAGAATAGGTATTTAGTTGTTGATTTTTCTCATTGTAGCACCTGATTGTTAATTATGAGAAAAAAGGAAAATTGTTGAATCACAATACAACTAGGTTCTTAACAAAAAAAAATTCAATGGAAGAAAATAAACCAGGAAACCATAAAAGAAAATTGCACAAATATATTCGGGTAAAACCCCTGAAAAAACCCTTGCAGGAAAACCAGTTTTGTGATATTTTATTATGAATTGGGGCTCCCATTCTGAAAAAATGACCCCTCTAAGAAAATTACAATTACAAAAATTATCCTAGCCACACAAACCTCAAGGCTTCTATCTCCCTTGTTGTACCCTTGTCCTTTTCCCTCATATCCATGCACCTACACACCTAAAATCTCACTCTCTATGTGTAGTATCTATATCACTCGTGTCTTGTCCTCTCACCTTAGTTTCCTTTTTAGAATATTGAGATTAGACCAAATAAAACCCTAAACCAAAACCATAGATCTCCAAAGTGATTAAAGGCATATATCTAATCTCACCTTCACTTCTATATCCAATGGTTAGGACTTAATCTAATTTTCACTTAGGGTTTTAACTCAATTAGGACTTAATCTAATTTTCACTTAGGGTTTTAACTCAATTAGGACTAATTCCAATAACTTAGGGTTTTAACTCAATTAACCTCCATTAATTACAAAAATTCATTCACTTACACAAAATGAAATTATAAGGTTCTAAGAGACATTAGATGACTTCCATGTGCTAGACACACACCAACATGGAATTACTTGTCTGATGCTACAACTTTCAATAGTCCCTCTTAGGGAAGCAGTTACTTCCATCACTTAGGAGTGGCTCTGCATTTACTACCATATCCACTACCATGGCTTCTATCCAATCCTCTTGATCGCTTGCTCCCTCTGAAGCACAAGCTATTCCTACCATCTCGCTCAGACACTTCATTGAATAATTCCCTATGGACCTTCTCCTAGAATCCTCCTTCTTATAAGCATCTTGCATGGGCATCTCATACAATGATTTCTTCTTGGAAGGTTGCTCCTTCCCATATGAACTTTAAGGATAACTCTCACTGATATTCTCAACCTTTTGTGCCACTTTTCTTCTTTCCATCACTCACATAGGTAGACCCTTCGACCTATACACGTTTCTATCTCTATCTCCAAATACCACCCTTGAGCTAGATCTGTTGGGTTTGATAAATTCTTGTCCATTCAAGAACGCTACTTAAAATCCCTTATTCTCAATCATTGATACATAGAGAACACTTGTCCTGAGTTCTGGCACCCATAACACATTTAATATGCCACCTGAATCCATCCAAATTGACACTATTCCATATCCCTTCACTGCATGCTTGGTGGCCAAAACAAGGTCCACATGCATGTATGAGTCTGATGTCATGAAAATCTCAAATGTATATTGTGCTCTTGTCATATGAAATGTGGATCCACTATCAATCAACCACACACTAGTTAATAAAGTGTCTGTGTAAAGTTGGGAAACAACATAAAATTAATCCTTGATCCTTTGTCATTGCAACAATATTCTATTGTGTCATGTTCTCTCTCTTCTTCCTCTATGGAAATTGTGAAGAATATTGTCCCTTGTTATGATATTTTAAGCATTTGACCTTACTTAGGTCCCTCCATGTCCCTGCTCATGAAGATGAATCTCCACCTACATTATTTTTTACCTTCCCCTTGCCTTTCTTTACTTGGCTGGCAAGAGATTCATTCTCATCATCCTTCTTGTGCCTGCCTCCTTTCACCTCTTCATCTTGAAGTTTGTCATGAACAAATTCATCCCACAATCTTAACCAATCAGGGAGGTTCTCTCATGCCATGACTCATTTTATGAATGGTGTCCAATCCTTCATGAAGCCTTTAAGCATTGTCCTCACCAACTCTGAATATGCCAGTGTCTTCCCAAATAGTGCTAGTTCATCTCGAACATGTTGGATCTAGGTGAGATAACTTGTCACCATCTTTTATCCTGTCATCTTTGTGTCCCTGAGATTTTCTCTCAACACCATCTTGCAATTCTTATTCTTGCTCTGAAACAAGCTCTTTAGAGCTTCCCACATGTCATTGGATGAGCTCTTTCCTGATAAGTGAAGGATCAATTCATCCTTCACTCTGTCTAGGATTATCCTCCCAACATTCACATCCCTTAAATTATGGACAACCATTTCTTTTGGATTCGTTGGTGGTGTCACAATGGAGTTGGAAAACTCTCAAATGTCATTCTCCATCAAATCCAACATAATCCTCCCCTTCTAAGGACTGTATTTGGACACCCCATCCAACCTATATTTTAACCACAAGACTGAACCTGCCATCTTGGAAACATGCTAAAAAACTCAAAAACATGATTTCCTAGACCTGTTTCCTAGTCTCACTACCTGTTTCTTGGGTTTATTTCTATCTACTTGAGGCACCTGCCCGCTTCCCACTGCCCAAGTCTACTACCAACTTCTTAGGGAACCTGTCTTCTTCCCGAACAATTATGGGGATGCCCAGACCTCTTTCTTTCTATTGGTGAGGGATGTCTCTACCCATTTGCACCTCTTTGGCATTATTGGGACAATTTGGTAGCTCTCTAGCTTCTATTAGCTTGGATGACAAGTTGCCTCAACGATATGTTGTCTACATTTTATTTCCTCACTGTTACCCTTCTTGATATAACTGTTTCCTGCTCCCTTGTTTTTCTTACTAACAAGATGACGCAGCCACACCCCTTGCCTCGGAAAAAGGCCTCTGCGTTGACCTCCAGGTCTTTAAGGATCGCTCAAAGTTCACTGATCTAGGTGGATATCAGTGGCCACCCACCTTCTCCAACTAGCCCAAAACATGTTTCTGGCAATTTTGGTAATTTACTATTTTTAGCAGGTTTTAACTTCTGGGGCCATTTTGAGGGCCTAAATGAAGGTTTTTCGAGATCGAGGTTCTCAATGATAGCCGAAGGCATAATTGAGCCCCCAATAAGACTTCATTTAATTAATAATAAATCACTGAAATATGCTTACAGATAGAATGGAAATAAACTAGCTAGGGTGCTGGTAGCTTATCTCTGAGAAGAGACGTGGCCGCTACTCGCATCCGTGAGAAGATGGTTACAACGAGGCTCTAAAGGCCCTTTTACAATAAACGGGAATGCCAAAAGTCCTAGACATCCAAAAACCTAACCCTAGGAGATGAAGGCATAATTGGGGGCTCAATTATGCCTTCGGCTATCATTGAGAACCTCGATCTCGAAAAACCTTCATTTAGGCCCTCAAAATGGCCCCGGAAGTTAAAACCTACTAAAAATAGTAAATTACCAAAATTGCCAGAAGCATGTTTTGGGCCAGTTGGAGAAGGTGGGTGGCCACCGATATCCACCTAGATCAATCCTCCCTCCTTAGGAAGCAATGGTCTCCATTGCGTTGAGTTCCTGAGGGAGAGGGGAAAGCGATTGTTGAATCTGAATCTTGGTGATCTGCTTGCCTTGCTGGAGATGTGGCGTTGCTTTGTTGAAGGCTATCACGAACCTTTGGCTGGAAGGTTTGGAATGTTTTAACTAGTATGGCTATTTTAGATGACAGTGTGCAGAAGGAATCTTCGTGCTTTGCTGCAACCTTGTCGACCTGCCTCTCTTGGATAGGAGGTGCTTGGGCCGAAGCCGTGGTGGTTGTAGTATCCTTCTGTTCACCCTTTGAACAGATTGTGGAGAAGATGAATTTTGTAGTATGAGATACTACCTTGCGACACTGTTTAGGTAGGGCAGTAGTTGGAACTACCTCTGGTATCCTGAAGAGATGACCCCCTAGAGTAATAATGACACTACGGGCTCGAGACTCATAGATAGCATGGCGTTTCCACATATATGGCTGGCCCAAGAGAACATCACAGACATCCAGTGGGGAAAAATCACATAATACCTCATCCTTGAAGGGTTGGATACCGTATGACAATTGACACTGCTGGCTGACACGAAGATCTCGTCCTTGGTGAAGCCACCCGATGTTATATGGTTTCGGGTGTGGTGTTGTCGACAATCCCAACTGTTTGACGACCTCTGCTAAGATGAGGTTCTTCTGGCTTCCGCTATCAACAATAAAATGCAGCGAGGTCCCCTTCACCCACATCTGTGAATGAAAAAAGTGCTCTACCTCTTCTGGATCTGTTGGTTCTTCTGGTTGAATTGTTGCAGTCGTGACAATAGCAGTGGGGTCTGCGTCGATGATCTGTCTTTTACCAATATTTTCAGAATCAGATTCTGAATCAGGGTTTGGCTCCTTGTCTTTGATCTTGGCCACCAATGACTGTTTTGACCGACATTCATTAGTGTTGTGCCAGGGGCTTTTGTGGAAATTGCACCATTTTCCAGTGTCCTTCTTGGTCTTCTCGTGACCCTTCTTTTCCTGTGTTTTGGACTGGTTTTCAAGAGACTGTTTGTTAGGGATGTCTTTGTCATACTTTGGAAGTTGTGGATTTTCAGATCCGAACTCCCATTTTTTCTGGTGCTTAAATTTTTGCTTGATTTTAACAACATATCGATAGGAAGCACCGAGTGATGAGATGTCCAGAAAATCCATTTTAGTTTGGATGTATCTGTGTAGAGCCCCACGGTATTTCAGAACCAAATTTCGTTCAGAGTCTTTGATACCCAGCTTGGTGCACAAGGTATGGAAGCTATTGGTGAACTCCGGAACTGATTGGCCCATCTCTTGCCGCAGTGTGGTCCATCTCATGTACTGGTCCTCATAGTTGCCAACAGGGTAATATTGTTCCTTTACCGCATCCACAAAAAAATCCCAAGTGGGATCGACCGCATATATTCCAGACTCCTCCGTGGAACTTTGCTCCCAGTAAGTTTCCCACCAATGTTTGACATGAGGGAGAGCTTTAAGGAGTGCAAAGGTGATCTTTTCTTTGTCAAAAAAATTGTGAACAGAGAAATAACCTTCCAACAGAGTTAACTATTTTTCTAGGGCTTCTGCATCTATCTGTCCTTCAAATACAGGAATATCAAAATTAACTTGTACCTTGAAAGGCGAAGTGCCTCCAAAGTGGCCGCTTGATGAAGATGCGCCTGATGCTATCGGCAGGCGTTGAAGAATGTGGGAAAAATTCTCCATCATTTCGTCCCCCTGTCATGTGAGAGCTTGCTCAAGCAATAGATTGATAGGATCGTCTGCTCCGTTGTTTTTCTTTTCTTCCGCCATTGAGGGTTTCTTGGGTGTGCGAGAGCGATTGTCTTCAAGAGAGACAAGCTCGAGACCCAACTTGCTATACTCGGACCTCATCGGGGACATGCACTGAAAAAAACAA
>ML782865.1:897654-922324 GCA_009831015.1 Picea engelmannii | reverse complement strand
GTGCGAGAGAGATTGTCTTCAAGAGAGACAAGCTCGAGACCCAACTTGCTATACTCAGACCTCGTCGGGGACATGCACTGAAAAAAATGATCAAGAGCAGCCTGCTCTGATACCACTGATCCGGATTTATGTAGGAACACAATGAAATAAAGAAATACACATAAACGCAGAGATGTAGTGGAAATAAGACTTCATTTCATTAATAACAAATGACTGAAATATGCTTATAGACAGAATGGAAATAAACTAGCTAGGGCGCTGGTAGGTTATCTCTGAGAAGAGATGTAGCCGCTACTCGCATCCGTGAGAAGATGGTTACAATGAGGCTCTAAAGGCCCTTTTACAATAAACGGGAATGCCAAAAGTCCTAGACATCCAAAAACCTAACCCTAGGAGATGAAGTGCCAAAAGTCATGTGGGCCCCGTTTGGGTAAGTTGGTGCATCAACTTCCCGGGGTCATAACTTTTGCATACGATCTCCGTTTTAGGCGTGTGATAGCTCGTTGGAAAGGTATAATCGAGGAGATTAATTTTTGGGGCTCGATCATGCCTTTAGCTATCATTGAGAAACTCGACCTCGAAAAACCTTCATTTAGGCCCTCAAAATGGCCCCGGAAGTTAAAACCTGCTAAAAATAGTAAATTACCAAAATTGCCAGAAACATATTTTGGGCCAGTTGGAGAAGGTGGGTGGCCACCGATATGCACCTGGATCATTCACCCCCCCGAGACGGAGTGGCTCCTTCGATTCTCCCCTAGAATCTTTATTAGATTTTGACCCACAGGTCTTTTTCGACACCTTACAGCCTTTAGGCCCGATCCCTTCTCCGTTCACAACAGAAAAGTAGTAATCGGGTTTCAGTGTTTTCCAATCCTTGATGTCGCAAACCCTTGCTTCCTCGAATTCCCGATCTCCGATATCCTGATGCGCTCCCTTTAGACTTTATCCCCTCTCGGCTATGCCCCAGTCCACGCGACCTCCTCTTATATGACCATAGTCATACCTCTTATCGGGATTCAGGGTTTTGAATGTCGAAATGTATTAAACCCCTTGTCAATGGAATCCCTGATTTTTTGATTCTCGATTTCCCGATTGATGACCTTTCCTTTCGGGAAATTTCCCGAAATCTTCGATCTCGGCCACGTGTCCTCAAGGATGGACGGTCCTCGCCACTTCAGGATTTTCACCGTGTAAATTCCTGATGCCTCGTTATGCTGAGATGACATCAGCAGGGTCCCATATGGAGCTCTCCTTTTTTTGGAAAATCAGAATTTGCGATTCCGAACTGTAAGTTCCCCTTGTCTCTAGGACTCATGAAATGCCGATCCCCGACTTCCTTCGGATTTCTGACACGTGTCCCAAGTAGATGGATGGTTCAAATTGATCCTCGGGTTTCATCGACTCAAAAATCCAAAACACTCACTTATGTGAGTCCCAATGATCGAAATATCGATGGGCTTCCGATCTCGCCCATGTGTCCCAACTAATGGACGGATCCGATCATTTACGGGGTTTCCAACATGGATTTTCCTGATCTCTTGCCCACAGAACTTCCGATTTGCCAAGTCCCGAAACTCCGATGGAGTCTTCCTTTTTGAGACTTTTCCCGAGATCTTATATCTTCGCCATGTGTCCCCTCAAGATGGATGGCCCTGATTTAACCTCGATATTTCGAGACTTTTGATGCCCCGATGACCCAATTTCTTTGACAACTTAAAACCCCGGTCGCCGAAATTCCAACAGGTTCTCGATTATCGCCACCTGTCTCCGCAATATGGAAGGCTCAGATTGATTCCCGGATTTTCACTATGAAAATTCCCGATCACTCGTCCTCGTGACTCCCGATTTCACGAATGTAGAAATTCCGATGGCCACGCCTCTCGTCGGAACTTTCCTCCTCCCATTCACAAAGCTTAAACTCCGTGCAACTCCTGGTCAATCCAACAACTGACGGGTATCTATGTGAAGATCCTACGGTCCATAATCTCCTGAGCTTGAACTCTGGATTCAACCGTAACCTCCCCACTTCTCTGGCAGATCTGACTACTGGCGGGATTTCACTAATCCTCCCCCCCCAGATTTTTGACCATCGGTCTCTTCCCTTTGATGATTTCTATGAAGGAAACCAAGGAGTCTTCCCTGGACTTATCCTCTTGCGCTACAAACTTCCGATGCCCCTCAATGTTTTCAAAAGGCTTTACCCCTCCTGAGCTTCTCACAACTTCGAGCCTCAAAGAGGATCCTTACACGCACTCCTTGCGACGACCTCCAAACACCTGAAGTGTTAAACGCTCTTCAACCTTGTGCATGCCTTGCACGGCTCCTGTGCCCCACTGCACTCTGAGGAAATGAGAACAAACACTGCCCCTCCTGAGCTTTTAGAGACAACCCTCTGAACTCCTTGTCGATGCACTCCTTGCGGACAATTCAACTGCACTCCTTGCAACAATCTTGCTCAGATAGAGAAACAATTGAAACTCATCCTCCTTATTCTTCCTCTCTCATATTTCAAACATTCAATAAGAAATCATTCATACATAGCATAAAAATAAACTGCATGATAGAAAGAAGAAATCATCCATGAACATAACATTCAAAGATGCATACACAGAGAATATGTAAACACCATAAGTCTGAATCACAACTTTCTTTATATAAATTCAGAACTTCTGTACATGGAGTCTGCTACACAGCTCTCTGCTTCTCCCCTATGCTCTCTTCTTTGTTCATGCTTCTATCCCTATTACAATGCACAATGAGGGTGTCTATATCTCGTTTCCCTCTTCCCTTCTAAAACTGTCTAATCTAGAATTGAATTCTACCTACTTGCATTAACTCCTATAAATGCCTTCTACCTACTAAGGATGAGAGAAATCGCTCATGGTCTATTTACATTATACAACTGTGCTTTTTCTTAATGACTTCATTTAAGATTGCGCATCAACTTCAAGGAAATTTCAAAATTTGCGCTGGCTTGTCCAGCTGTCTTTGGCTTCTGCACTGGCTCACTTGATGTTGGTGATGCTCCTACATCACAAGAACCAAGTTTTCATCACTACTTCCCTGCTTGTTTCTTTTGGACTCCTCTAGAGTCTCTTCCTATATGCAGTCATCTCAAAGCCTATTTCGATCTCGAAGTTTTTCCCGAGTGCAAAGTCACTTGAAAAATGGTTCCCAAGACTTGGGAAGACCATTCAATGCCACATTCATGAGTTCTATGTCCTCCATTTTCTCCCCTATGGATGCAATTTGATCACATACCTATGTGATCCTCATGTAATATCTGGTAGCATTGTGATATCTAGACATATGTATATATCTGAGTCTATTTATTAAGACAATCTTTGTATTCATGTTAGTGATATGGAATAAAACTGCCAAGGAATAAAACATCTCTTTGGTCGTATTCTTCTTGGATAGGTGAGGAATTAGATGATCCTTCATCGAATTCAAGATAACCTTCTCAGATTTGATTTGCTTCTTATCTTAAGATACCAAAGATGTCACATCTGTCGATGGAGCAAGTATTGTTTCCACAAACTCCCAAAGTTCATACTCCTTTAACACCAAAATCACTCTTTCTTTCCAAGATAGGAAGTTGGATGCTCCATCCAATTTGTCTTCAACTCTCAAACTTGTTGATGTCATCCTGTAGCCCTGATAAATTACCATGGAAATAAATTGTTGTTGAAACTTCCCATGTACTGACATGTATGAACCTATACGCGCCTCTCACCACTAAAACATGTGTATGTACATGACTTTCCTTACTAAAACCATTGCATGTGTGCTCCTGTGCTTACTACAACCTTTGCATATGTAACTATCTCCAAATAAACCTGTGTATGTATGTGAATGTTCCTTATGAAACCTGCATATAAATTTGTATGACTACAAAACCCTAGTTCTACATTAGTATGATTGTTTCCTTGAAATCCATCCTTCAATATCTTCCTATTGGTTATGTATCTTCTAAGATCTCCTTCATATCTGATAGATATATTATAAATTTCTATGGATCTGAGATTTGACTTCCTCTCAGAGCAAATTCTCGAATACCATGTTGAAATACTTACATTGGCACCTAGGTATCATGTTATCTATTGATTTCCTTATTGTAAATCAAATTAGTAGATAACAAAAAAACATACACTTGTTGGAATGTTCAACTCAAATAAATATAGAAGAAGAAATATTGGAAACCAAATTATGTACACACATAACACCAATATTTTTGGGTATATACCCCTGGAAAAACCCCAGAGGGAAAACCAATACTTAGATGATTTTATTATGATAAAATAAAGGATTTCATAACAAGGATAATGTCCCACTGAGAGAAATACAACTACAGACAAACCTAGAAAAGTCTTCTCTATTGTATGACCCAGATATGGCAATATTTCTTAAGTGTGCATGAGTTTCTTTAAGAAAAACCATGTATATGTGATTTTCTCCATTGAAACCCACATACATGACCTCAAGGACTGTACGAAAAACTATGTATGACTCAACCCTTTCCTATGGCTTTACTCGACTGAAGCCCACTTGCGGCTGCATTTTTTCTCTCTTCTCCTAGACCTGATCTCTAGATGGAAGTCCTTCTCCACCTATCCAAGGTATCCTTGAATCATATTCCTTTGTCATCCAACTGTGTCTCAAACACAAGTGTCTTCCTTCTTCAACCTAGCCTTGTTTTTATAATATTGAGCTATGACCTAACTCCAAAGTGATTGATGGTTGAGATTACTTCTCATCTCACTTGAGATCAATGGCTAAGATTAAATACTAGTTACTTTTATCATTTAATTAAATAACTAAACTAATTAATAAAACAACTTTACTTTAATTAAAGTAAAGTCTCAAGGTAGAGGGATTTGGACGATTTCCACACTTCTAGACTCTTAGAGTTGTGCGTAAATACCTTTGTGATGCTACAAACATCAACTATTTCTACCTTCCATGCAAAAAACTATGCAATCAGAGCTGCTTAGTAGATGCCTTCATTGGATGAGTTTTCTACCTCTCTCACCCATGAGAAAGATAAACTTGTTGAAATGGGCTCCCTCAAGAAAACAAATGTGAATGAACTTGTTGAAAATGAAGGAAGCAATATCGCATTTGTTGGCACAGGGGCAGACCCAGGGTTCAACGCTTCAACAACGCACCAACAAAACCCTAACTACCATCCCTTTCGGCAACACTTGCGAAGCAGTTGAAGTCTCACTCGAGGTAGAGGCAGGGGTGGTTGCAAGACTTAGGTGTCTGCAACCTTAGCTGGGACACATATCTGTGATTCTAACACTTAGAAAACACTTTAGCATAGATCATTCATCAGTATTTAACCCTCATGGCACTCCACAGATGGCACAGAGCACCATGACATTCACTTAGATCTAGGTTAAGTTAGCACTTAGCAACAAAAAAATAGGTCTAGCACTCATCACTTTCATATATGTCAGATCTACATCCATACATCTAAAAAGCACAAAGCAAAGTAGATCTATCTAAGTATATCATAGCAAATCACATAGCATAATCATATCAAATCACAACACATGGAAAGAGACAACCACATTAGGACGAGGCACCGAGCACAACACACAAGTTTACCATGGTTGACCCCCACACTGGGGCTACATCCACAAAGTCTTCTTCTTCTTTATTAACTTTGGTCAATCTGATTACATCACAGAGATCAAACTTGTACTCCACATAGGATAGGATATCTACACACACCTCGCCAGATCCTCCTTTCCTGAGTAGATCTAGCACAGAGCCTTCTTACAATCCATGCACTTAGCACTTACAACACTTGCACTCAGCTCTACAAGTCGGTCACATAGTATAGATAAAGCCTTTACTAGCACTTAGCTTATTAGCCTCTCTTACATTGCCTAGCTACTTATTTATACTTTACAAAATAGGCTTAAACATGGGAAAACCCATGGGTCGACATCCCATACCCATTAAATTATCCATAAAAACCCAAAAAGGACACAAGAAAGGGGTCTAGCTTCCACGATCTTCACTTTGCGTTGCACTCCATCTTTGACAAGCTGTCAAAGTTCCAAAAATGGTCAAATATGACCAAGTGTTTCCTCAAACTTGGTCAAGGGACAACATGCCCTCAACACTCACATGTGACTCGTCCCGAGTCACTTAGATCTAGGTAAATTTTCCTCAAAGGTCTCGAGCTTGGCTCGAGCTACTTTGACTTGTCTCTATGCTACTACTTCCTGCTTAGCGAACTCCTGAACAACTACTTCGGTGATAGGCCCTTTAAGGTGCTACTCGACTGTAACAAGTACTTGTTCCAGTAGTGTTCCTTGGCCTTCAATTTCTTCAAACAGTATAAAGGCCTCCTCTTGGCTCAATTGGAGTTTCTAGGTGACTTCCATCACTCTGTTCTGCATGGTAAGAACAAGTTGTTCGGTAGTTTGATGTTCCTAGGATATCTTCATCCTCTCGATAGGTGACAGGAGCTTGAGTTTTTCTTGTAATGTATCTGCGTGCTGCTTCTCTTCTTGGAGTTGGGATTCCAATTTCTTCAACTCTGGGTCTTCAGATAGTTGCTCATATATCTGCGTGGTTCTGTTACTTAGTTGTTTGCATTCTACAGCAAGTTTTCTAATCCTCTCAACTGCACTTTGAGCATCCAATTCTTGTTGGTCATGCACTTCTTGCGGAGTTTGTGGTATGGTATGAAGCTCTAATTCCACGATCCTTTGTTGAAGCTGCTAAATAACTTCAGCCAGCTTCATCACTTGATGCTCTATGGGCTCTTTGGACTTCTTCTCTAAGCTGGTCATAGAGAGAAATTCTTTGTTGACTGCTTTTCAATTTTGATCTGCTTCGCGAGCAGCTGCACTTTCTCTTTTTGGACCTTCGCTCAGTCTTCTTCAAATTTTGCTTAGAGAGCATTCTTCTCTTGTTGTGCTTCTTGACGTTGCTCAATAATTTCTTCCTATGCCTTCTTGAGGGCCTGGGTGGCCTGCACTTTTTCTTCCTGAGCACATTGAAGACGTACCTCGACTGTATCAGCAATCTTTTAGAGCTAGACTGATTCATATCCTTCCTCTGTTGTTCCTTCTGGTAGAGGTGTAGTAGAGACTTCTCGGCTAGATTGGAGTGCCTGTTGTACTCCTTGGAGCACGATCTCAATCTGGCTATACATTTGTTCCTGCTTCTCTTCCTGCTTCTCTATTATTTCCTTTGAAGCATCATTGACCGCTGCAACAATGAAATCAAATTCCCCAACATGAGGATAGTTCGCATCTTAGTTACAAGGGTTCTTGGTTTCTTTCTGGAGGAAGACTTCAGAGGTGAAGCCTTCCTTTTCTTGGATGAATCTGGTTTGTTCCTAGGTGGTGGTACCTCAAATTGTTGTTTCTCAGATTCTGCACCTTCTTCGTCATCACCTTATTCATCTGGCGTAATGGAATTCGTCCTTACAGATCTGCTATCTATATCCTGAACCTCTTTGGGCTTCTTCGTCTCCTTTGTCTTCTTTGTTCTACTGGGCCGAGGTTTATCTTGCGCATCTTCTGGGCTGTCGATGTCTAAAATTTCTGCGGGGTCTGCTGAAACAAGGAGGTTTGCTGACCACTCCTTGGTGATCTCTTCCAGGTCTTCTTCTGTTAGCTTATAGTAGGATTGGAGCTGGTCTTGGTGCGCATCAATGTGTGGGGTTAGGTATATAAAATGGCGGTCTGCGATGAACTTTATTAGAGGTCAAACCCTCTATAAAGAGTTCATGGTTATGCGAGGTTCACTCCTTATGGCTGCTTTCAGTTGATTATAATATACGTGGAAAACGACATTCGATTTCCATTGCTTTCTCATGTCATTCGAGTACCACAAGGTACTAAACTTCGCAGCTAGTGACTAAAAAGGGTCAAGGTCCGGGAAAGTTGCGCCTTCTGGTATCTCCCATGCAACAAAGGTGATCAGTATTAGGAGCCAGCTAAAATGGAATTCATGCCCTTGATACTGAGCTTCACTGCAATCAATCTCCAGTTGATTCACCAGGTACTTCGCCTAGTTCATCTATAGTCCCTCTGCGCACTTTCCTACGAGGTCAACTATGAAGCCTAATACTTGTGTTGGTAGATTCTTACGTACCATCTTCCCTACGATTAGTTGGCATACGAGGTGCACTCTACCACTTTCAATAGAGGATACCTTTTAGCCTCTCACGCCTTTCTCAACATTGCCATAGGTCTCTTTTATCTTCTGCGCAAGAGCGCGGTTTGCGGTCTTTCTAGGATAGTACTCATGGGGATCAAGGCCCTACATACTAAGCCCGATGATCCTATTTATTAGCGTTGGATCAACAGTTATGTGGCATTCTAACCACAAGTATTGTCCATGGTAACTTGCTAGCAGTAACTTTACACAAGCATTCACCTCCTGGTGTTTGCCGAAGTGCGGTATTTTCATAACATTTAGCAGAGTAGACTGCGCGAGGTTCATCATCCATTGCTATGCGACAAGCTTCGAGTTCTTTCCCTTAGTTCATGTCAAGTAATTATACGAGGCAAGCATGATATAAAATTTACGGTCCCCCAGGTTCAAGTCGCAAAACAACAATGTTGTAACCTTGTCTTGATTTGCACGGTAGGTGCATACTCCCTTCGGTAAATATGCAGATACTAGTGTATATTCAAAATCTCTAGGGACACTATCCCTGTTAATCTCACCGCTCAGAGGGGGTATGTAAGCTGGTAGAATGGATGACATTAACTTTTCATTGGCTATGTCATCCTTATGCTTAGTTCTCCTCTATGTGTTGGCTCGAGATGTTCCAGCTCGTGCAGTCAACGGGGAGGCTTCACTCCTCTCATCAATGAGGCTTGGACTCCTATGGAAATTCTTATTTCTGATATGACTCTCTCAGTCATTAAATCAAGAAGGAATTATGTGATGGATTCCTCAAGCGCAGTGAGCTCGTTGGACATACGCACTCAAAAAAGATAAGCGGGGTCACGATGATCTCAAAACACTACACTAGGGTGAATGTTCTGCTTGTAATGATCACTGTATACAATTACGAGTTCTACATGCTTCGAGTTTTGAGTTTGCAAAAGTGTTCTTTTTGCGCGACGCGAGGCGATAAATAGGAAATTCATCAACGGTCTGGTTGCAATGGGTATGAAGCTTTCGTGAATTTTCATCCATCTGTTATGGCATGGTCCAACAGTCTGGTGGTGATCCTTTAATTCTTTTCTATGCGTTCAAGGTGGAAGTTGAATGGGTATATCAGTCCAATGACTATATTGTTGCGCCATGGCAAAGTGCTAGATGTCGCTGTTCGGATATCTCGGCGAAGCTCAATTATTGTGATTTTTCCTTCTGCAAAGTTTCCTTCAGAACCTTCTGTAAATTTTCGATCTTGGCTCTCTTCTTACTTAGCTTCCTAGCCTTCTTTCCAGTGAGCTTCGTCTCATTCATCCTTTTTCTATTCTGAGTCTTATCTTCTCTCGACATAGTCACTTCACGTTGCTGAGGTTCTTTCTTTAGATCCAAGGGTAATACTCCTTCATCATATGGATTAGGTATTTTGGTCTTCTGTGGTTCCTCTAACGCTCTTATAGCTTCAACATCCACGTCCCTGGTGTTCAACAATTGAGATCTGCTCTCTTGTTCTTCCATCAAGTAGGTGATCCTTCTATTCATAAATTCGATGAGTTTTTGCTTCTTCTATTCTAGGGATTCCTTTTCTTCTTTTCTCCAGATCTGGTCTTTTTCAATTCAGATATTTCCTAACAAAGCTAGAAATGGGGCATCATCCTCAATAAATCTAATGAATTCGATCGTTTCCTCTGTCGAAGCTCCATGGGTACTCATAGCTATCTCGGTAATTATGCCACATAGGGTTACCATTTTTCCTTTAAACAATCCTATTCTTCCCAGTGAAGGAACCATAGTAGGCCTTCCTATGGTTTCCCAAGTACTTTATGTCATAATGTTCATCTGTGTTACCTCATCTAGAGCACAGTCGATGTTGAAGTCTCATATTATTACTTCCATTTTCTCCCTTTCTTTGAAGATCTCTGACAAACCGGCAACTTTATGTTCATCCACGGTTTCTTTCATTTTCAGTAACATAATCTCTGATTCTTTCTGGGGTTCTTCTATAATATTAGTCTCTTGACCTTGCTCCATATTCAACTTTTCAAGTCTAGTAATCATTCTAGGGCAATCCAGTACTTCATGTTCCATAGCCTTACAATAGAGGCAACTAGGGTTTCTCCCAGGGCATTCCTTAGAAAGATGTCCTGGTCTTCTACAATTGTAACAAAGAGTTAATCCTCTCTTTCTCTTCCATGATCCCCAACTTTTCTTGTATTGCGCGCTAGGATCATGATGGCTAGCTTGCAAAAATTTCTTTCTAGGATATTGCATCCATTGGTTAGTCCAAAAAATCTTTATATGCATAGGTATAACATATCTTTCATTATTCTTATCAGATCTATTCATATCAAACGTTCTTTCATCTAACAATTCCCTAGTTTTCAAGCTAGGACAAAATCTATCAAGCATACCTAAATCCATACTTTAGAAACAAAAATTTTCACTTCTTTTACTTCTATAGATTACTGTAATGTTCCTGACTTGGCTAGTCTAGGAAACACTGCTAATGTGTGTGTAGGATCAAAGGTTTACAACATATAAATGATCATACAAATAATAAACGTGAAAAAGGACTACAAAGTTTGTATTATGATATCTCTGTGGATTGCAAAATGGTCGAATGCGGCTGAATAAATTGACAATACTCGACTAGATCAATAGACAAAGGATCTTATCTGGAATACAAATAAGCAACTGCGGCTGAATAAAATAACAACACTCGGCTAGATCAAAAGACAAAAGGATCTTAGCCAAAATACAAATAAGTAACTAAAAGATAATACCTAGAATATGGGAGCACTGTGGAATCAATGAAGATTGATGGAAGACCTGGATGATATTCCCAATGACTAGGGTGTGTCATTCAACATCAAAATCAACCAACTCGTGTCTTCCTCCTGGACTACACTAAACTATCTCTCCTGAGATATGCCTCTTCTCCTTAGTGATAAGTCATAATCTGCATAATGATGAATTAGGTCGCTGACCCGTCCTTTATAGTTTTCCAAAACCCTAAATCATGCTGAAACCCTAATTCACTGTTGACTTCCAAAACCCTAAATCACTGTTGAAACCCTAATTCACTGTTGACTTCCAAAACCCTAAATCACTGTTGAAACCCTAATTCACTGTTGACTTCTATTTTTAGCTCATAATGACTTAAAAGTGCTTTTAACCCTTTTTAGATCAATGTCACTTTCCGAATATAACACCTATGACTAGAGTGACCTCTAGTAACCCTGTTTACCCCTCTTTGGCCCTGGCTATTGTCTAACAGGGTGGTTTAGATCATTAAGCCTCCTCTTTGGAGCTCCTATTTGGAAAGGGACATTATAGTCCTCCCTTCCCAAAATTGCTTATCCTCAAGCAATACTAGTCCAGGGTGTTGCAACACCTTCTCACTCTCCCAAGTAGTGTCCTCTACTGGAAGCCCTCTCCATCTGATCAGACACTCTCTGATGACCCTACTCCTTAGTTTCTGCTCCCGAAACTCCAAAACCTCCTTCGAAGCTAACTCCAACTGTCCCTCCTCATCCAACGGGGGAAGCTCCTCTGATGTGCTAATGAAGTTTCCCGGTGCCTTTTTTAGGCAAGACACATGGAACACATTATGAATCTTGCTCCCCTCTGGAAGCTCTATCTTGTAAGCAACCTCACCTACTTCGCGCATGATCCTGTAAGGACCATAAAATCTGGATTTGAGCTTCTCGGCCCCACTCTTCTTTAGAGATGACTGTCTGTAGGGTTGGAGTCTCAAGAAAACAAAATATCCAACCTCAAAGTTGTGCTCTATCCTGTGCCTGTTTGCACTTCTCTTCTGTCAGTTTTGCGCCGTCTTCCAGTTCTCTTTCAACAACTTGAGGATCTCTTGACTCTTTATGATCCAATCCTTGGCCTTGGGAGCTCTGCTATCCCCGAATACCAAGTCTACCAAAGTGGGAGCATCATATCCATACAATTCTCGGAAGGGTGTCATACCAATGGACATGTAGAAGGTGGTGTTGTAGCAATGTTCTCCTAAATGTAACCAGTTTACCTACGTTCTCTATTGTCCTTATACATAGTTCCTCAAATACCCTTCAACCCACTTGTTGACAATCTCGGTCTGCCCATTTGTCTGAGGGTGATAGCTGGTGCTAGGTGTCAACTCTGTCCCCACCAACTGAAACAACTCTCTCCAAAATGTCCCTATGAACCGACTATCCATGTCATTGATGATGTTCTTCAGCAACCCATGAAGTCTGAAGACCTACCTGAAGAAAAGCTCGGCTACCTGAACTGCATTGTACTCTGTCGTTATGGCGTAGAAGTGAGAAAACTTGGTCAATATATCGACCACTACATAGATACAGTCCTTACCCTTGACCTTGGGTAGACCGGTGATGAAGTCCATAGATATACTCTCCCATTTCTGCTCTGGAATGGGGAGTGGATGAAGTAGCCCTATTGGAAGAGCATGCTCTGAATTTTTCTGCTGGCAAGTCACACACTCACTGACGTGTCTCATAAAATCATGTTTGAGGCCCTTCCATGAGAGCCTCTCTCTGATATTTCTGTAGGTTTTGAAAAACCCCTGATGGCCTGCTAGAGGTGAATCATGAACTGCATTGAGGATCTTCTTCTTAAGCCCTAAATCTGGCACCAAGTAAACTCTATCCTTGTAAAATATGACATCGTCAATGACCCTATACCAGTCATCCTGTATCTTCCCATCCATCACCTCACAAGCAAACTTGTTCTTGGAATATTCCACTAACAAGTGGGATTTCCAATCTGTTGAAATCTCCATCAAAGAACATGTCGTAGGTCTCCTCAATAGTGCATCGGCCATAATTTTCTTCTTCCCCTTGACATACTCTATGTCAAATTCGAATGCCAATACCTTCATCACCCATTTCTGTTGGTTCTCACTGAGGTCCTGTTGCTCAAGGAAATACTTCAAACTGTTGTGATCGGTCTAGACCACGAATTTACTGCCCACCAAATATTGTCTGAACTTGGTCAAGGCATGCATGATTGCCAACATTTCCTTGTCATAAATGGAGTACAACCTCTCAGGTTGACTAATCTTTCATCTCTCGACTACAATGGGGTGTCCTCCCTGCATCAAAACTACCCCAATCCCTTCACCTGATGCATCATACTCTAGTACAAATGGCAAGGTGAAGTCTGGTAGTGCCAACACTGGACAAGTGCCCATGAATTCCTTCATGTGATCAAAGGATTCCTGTGATTTCTTGGTCCATATGAAGGCCCCATGCTTGGTAAGATCTGTCAGTGGTGCTCCAAGCTGAGAAAAACCCCGGACGAACCGCCTATAATATCTGCACAACCCGAAGAAGCTCCTCAATTCTGTCACATTCTTGGGCGTCGACCAATCCAGAATGGCCCTGATCTTCTCTTGGTGCACCTGTACCCTCTGTGCACTGATGATGTGGCCTAAGTAAAGAAACTCTGTCATAGTGAACTCACACTTGGACTCTTTGGCATATAATGAATGTGCCTCCATGATGCTCAATGCCTCATTCAGGTGCCTCATATGCTCTTGCCATGACTGGCTATAGATCAAGATGTCGTCGAAGAAACCAAGATTGATTTCCTTAACTGATCCCTAAATATATGGTTCATGAAAACCTGGAATGTAGCGGGTGCATTGGCTAGCCCAAATGGCATAACCAAGAACTCGAAGTGTCCAAAATGACATCGAAATGTCATCTTCTCTATGTCTTTCTCTCGAATGTTGATCTGATGATATCTAGAGCGTAGATCAATTTTTGAGAAGAAAACTACCCCATGCAGTTCATCCATCAACTTGTCAATGCATGGGATAGGGTACCAGTTCTTGATGGTTTTCTTGTTCAAGGCTTGGTAATCAATGCACATCCTCATGGTGCCATCCTTCTTCAGAACTAAGACAATTGAAGAAGCCAATGGGTTGTTGCTCGGTCTGATGTGTCCCATCGCCAACAATTCCTTGATTGCCTTCTCTATCTCATCCTTGAACCTCCTAGGATGATGATAGGGGGGGGTGATCATAGGTTTGGCCCCCTCCTCCAACTCAATGGTGTGCTCAAACCCCTTGTCAAGTGGTCTCCCTGGTGGAATTGCCTCAAAGACTTGCTGATGTCGTCCCAATAAATTCTTGATCTCTGTATGGTATTGTTGTCGACTTTCTGAATCCTTTTGAGTAGTGATCAACCATTCTACGGCATATGCTACCTTCCCATGTCTGGATATCCTCTCCATCCTCTTGGCTGAAAATTTCTTAGGATCTCCTGTCGACATACCTCTTAGAACAGCCTTCTTCCCATCCTGATCTTTGAATCCCATTTCCAAGGTTTGGTAGTTGGTAGTGATTTTTCCCAAGGTAATCATCCACTGAACTCCTAACACCACGTCTGTGTCTGATAGGTGAACCACATAAAATGTGTCTCTCATTGTGTAGTTTCCTAACTTCATCTCTAAGTTTGGAACTCTATCTAGACACTCCACTGTGTGGCCATATGCTACCGCAACATCAAACCCCTCAAACTCCTCTGTCTGAAGTGACCGTCTTGATACTAGTGAAGCGTCGATGAAGTTGTGGGTGGCCCCACCATCTATCAGGGTGATTTCCTATTTCCCCTGAATAATCCCTCTGATACGGAGGGTATCATACCTAGGAACACCAGAAAGGGTCGCTATGACTCCTCCCTTTGCTGATTTCTTCCTGTTAACCTACTCTGGCAGTTGTGGGACTACTATAGTATGGGCTCCTGCCGGTGTCGGTGGTCTATGGGGAGGCTACTCGTCTGCTAGTGTTGACTTCTCCTCTGAACTAGTGGATCCATTGTCCTACTCCTCCTCCTCACTGTCCACGCTGTCTACTGCTACCTCAATATAATGAATCTCTCCCTTTCCCATGCACCTGTGGCTTGGGACCCAAGGATCTCTACAGTTGAAGCAAAGCTTCTTCCTCATAATCTCTCACCTAGTCTCATCATCCAACTTCTCCTTGCCCTTCCATTCTCTATGGAATGGCTTCCTGTCTCAATCCCTCTAGGGCATAAATCGTTTGGAGAAATTTTTAGTCTTTGGCACTGAGTCTGCCAGATCTCAAGTGCGAAGGATGGCATCCTGCAAAGTGGGAGGCTTGTATGCCTTCACCCATCCTCTCAAAGGCTTTGTGAGTCCTTCTATGAATAGCATGATCAGCCTGGGCTCTGATATATCTATCACTACCACGACTACCTGCTGAAACTTTGTGATGAATGCCTCTATTGTGTCAGTTTGTCTCAACTGGGCTAGATCCCTGAAGTGTATCTCAAGATCCTTCCTGTCAAACCTGTCCATGAGCCTATCTTTAAACTCCCTATGGGAGGTGATGCGACTATGACCCAATTTCACCATTCCATGATATCACCACTCATGTGCCTCACCCTCCAAGTGTAAGGTCATGATATTCATAGCCTCTGTCTCAGTCATTTGGTTGAGCTTGTAATACGTGTATAGCTTCTGTACCCAATCTCTGGCAGTGTATTTGGACAATCCATTGAAAGAAGGGATGGTGAGTTTCCCAACTTTTCGGATGAAATCAAGGTTATGCCCCTGATGTTGTTGTGGTCCTCCCCTCTGCGGCTCTCTGGGGCGGTTCCTGAGCTTGAGTCCACAGTACTCGACTAAGGTCATGTCCTGATGGGAGTCACGACCCAATGCTACATACTCCCTCCTATACTTTGCAATGTCATCGGCATGAGTGGGTGTCCTTTGTGTTATCGATGGAGGTGCTGCTACTGGGGGTGCCCTCTAGAAACTAGGAAACAAGGGTTTGGGAATCCTACTCGCAGAGGTGTATGTGTGAGAGGGTGATTGGGGTCTACTACCTACTCCTGAGTTCCCCTGTGCTACATGCAGGACTTATGTATCTGGGGTGCCCACTCTAGCCAATCTATCAACCACATGTGCCAAGGACTGAGACATGGTCCGTTGACTAGCTAACATATCATTGATAACTTGCATGAAAGCTGCCTCTGGATCTATGGGGGCCTTGCCACTACCCTCTGGTTGCTCATATCTGTCTCCTAGCATCCTCTTTGCCTTGCGCTCAACCTCACACTCTGCCCTTCTCTCTGCTTCTCTGTGTGCCTCTTCCTCTTCCTCTGAGCTAGGAGGAAAAAGGGGAAAATCGGGCCTATGCCTTCTTTCCTGATGCCTGTTGTAAGTGACATATTCATCACCTACATGTTCACGGCCCTCTGGGTCTTCTGCTTCACTCATTTTCTTTAGTCACAGGCTGGCATTACTAAAGCTCTGATCCCACTGTAATGTTCCTGACTTGTCTAGTCTAGGAAACACTGCTAATGTGTGTGTAGGATCAAAGGTTTACAACATATAAATGATCATACAAATAATAAACACGACAAAGGACTGCAAAGTCTGTATTATGATATCTTTGTGGATTACAAAATGGCCAAATGCAGCTAAATAAACTAACAATACTTGTCTAGATCAATAGACAAAGGATCTTAGCCGGAATATAAATAAGCAACTGCGGCTGAATAAAATAACAACACTCGTCTAGATCAAAATACAAAAGGATCTTAGCCGAAATACAAATAAGTAACTAAAAGATAATACCTGGATCATGGGAGCATTGTGGAATCAATGAAGAATGATGGAAGCCCTAGATGATCTTGCCGGTGACTAGGGTGTGTCTTTCAACACCGAAATCAACCAATTGGTGTCTTCCTCCTGGAATACACTGAACTATCTCTCCTGAGATGCACCTCTTCTCCTCAATGACAAGTCATAATCTGCATAATGATGAATTAGGTCGCTGACCCTTCCTTTATAGCTTTCCAAAACCCTAAATCATGTTGAAACCCTAATTCACTGTTGACTTCCAAAACCCTAAATCACTGCTGAAACCCTAATTCACTGTTGACTTCTATTTTTAGCTCATAATGACTTAAAAGTGCTTTTAACCCTTTTTATCTCAATGCCACTTTCTGAATATAACACTTGTGACTGGAGTGACCTCTAGTAACCCCATTTACCCCTCTTTGGCCCTAGCTATAGTCTAACGTGGTGGTTTAGACCATTAATCCTCCTCTCTAGAGCTCCTATTTGGAAAGGGACATGACAATTACAAAGATTCCATATCTATGAACTTTTAACTATTCTTACCTTTATCAGAGCATAGAGCTTACAGATCTTACCTCTTTCTGTAGATCTAACTTAGAAACTTCCACTTTAGCCTTTCTTAGAGCACAAAGCATTCATATATAACTTATCTTCTTTAGATATGCCCTTCCTTCTTCAACACAGAGCTTTTCGGATCAAGTGGATCACTGCACACTAGGGCACAGGTCCATGCACAAAGATTTTACAATTTCAGGATGAACTTTCTGCACAAAGATTCTTCTTCCTTAGTTCCTGGCAATCACAATTTTAGGTCCCGGCAAGAGAACCATTTGTTGGAATAGGGGAAGACCTAGGGTTCAACACTTCAACAACGCACCAAAAAAACCCTAACTACCGGCCCTTTCAGCAACACCTGCGAAGCAGATAAAGTCTCACTTGAGGTAGAGGCAAGGGTGGTTGCAAGACTCAAGTGTATGCAACCTTAGCTGGGACACAGATATATGATTCTAACACTTAGAAAACACTTTAGCATAGATCATTCATCAGTATTTAATACTCATGGTACTCTGCAGATGGCACAGAGAACTGCAGTATTCACTTAGATCTAGGTTAAGTTAGCACTTAGCAACAAAAAAATAGGTCTAGTACTCATCACTTTCATATATGTCAGATCTACACCCATACATCTAAGAAGCACAAAGCAAAGTAGATCTATCTAAGTATATCATAGAAAAGCTCATATCATAATCATATCAAAGCACAACACATGGAAAGAGACAACCACATTAGGTCAAGCCACCGAGCACAACACATAGGTTTACCGTGGTTCACCCCCACCCTGGGGCTACGTCCACAAAGTCTTCTTCTTCTTTATTGTCTTTGGTCAATCTGATTACATCACAGAGCTCAAACTTGTACTCTTCATAGGACAAGATATCTGCGTGCACCTTGCTATATCCTCCTTCCCCGAGTGGATCTAGCACAAAGCCTTTTTACAATCCATGCACTCATCACTTACAACACTTGCACTTAGCTCTACAAGTCGGTCACACATTATACACAAAGACTTTACTAGAACTTAGCTTATCGACCTCTCTTACATTTCCTAGCTATTTATTTATACTTTACAAAATAGGACTAAACATGGGTAAACCCATGGGCCGACATCCCATACCTATTACATTATCCCCAAAAACCCAAAAAGGACCCAAGAAAGGGGTCTAGCTTCCATGATCTCCACTTCACATTGCGCTCCATCTTTGACAAGCTGTCGAAGTTCCAAAAATGGTCAAATATGACCAAGTGTTTCCTCAAAATTGGTCAAGGGCCAACAGGCCCCCAACACTCACCTGTGACTTGTCTCGAGTCACTTAGATCTGGGTAAATTTGCCTCAAAGGTCTCGACCTTGGCTCGAGCTGCTTCAACTTGTCTCTGTGTTACTGCTTCCTACTTAGTGAACTCCTGAACAACTGCTTCACTGATAGGCCCTTCAAGGTGATGCTTGACTGTAACAACTACTTGTTCCAGTAGTTTTCCTTGGCCTTCAATTTATTCAAACAGTATATAGGCCTCCTCCTGGCTCGGTTGGAGTTTATGGGTGACTTCCATCACTCTTTTCTACATGGTAAGAACAAGTTGTTGGGTAGTTCGATGTTCCTGGGATCTCTTCATCCTCTTGATAAGTGACAGGAGCTTGAGCTGTGCCTGTACTGTATCTACGTGCTACTTCGATTCCTGGATTTGGGACTCTAGTTTCTTCAACTCTGGGTCTTTAGATAGTTGCTCATATATTTGCGCACTTTTTTTACTTAGTTGTTTTCATTTTGTAGCAAGTTTTCTAATCCTCTCAACTGCACTATGAGCATCTAATTCTCGTTGGTTGTGCACTTCTTGTGGATTCTGTGGTATGGTATGAAGCTCTAATTCCACGATCCTTTGTTGAAGTTGTTGAATAACTTCAACCAGCTTCATCACTTGACGCTCTATGGGCTCTTTGGCCTTCTTCTCTAAGCCGGTCACAGAGAGAAATTCTCTGTTGACTGCTTCTTCAATTCCGATCTGCTTCGCGAGCAGCTGCTCTTTCTCTTTTTGGACCTTCGCTCGATCTTCTTCAAATTTTTCTTGGAGAGCATTCTTCTCTTGTTGCGCTGCTTGATGTTGCTCAATAATTTCTTCCTGTTCCTTCTTGAGGGCCTAGGTGGCCTGCCCTTTTTCTTCCTGAGCATGATGAAGGCATACTTCACTTGTATCAACAATCTTGTGGAGCTGGATTGATTCATCTCCTTCTTCTATTGTTCCTTCTGGCAGAGGTGTAGTAGAGATTGCTCGACTAGAGTGGAGTGCCTGTTGTACTCCTTGGAGCATGATCTCAATCTATATATACATATGTTCTTGCTTCACTTCCCACTTCTCTATTATTTCCTTTGAAGCATCATTGACCACTGCAACAATGAAATCAAAGTCATCCAATGTGAGGGTAGTTCGCATCTTAGTTATAGGGGTTCTTGGTTTCTTTCTGGAGGAAGACTTCATAGGTGAAACCTTCCTTTTCTTGGATGAGTCTGCTTCGTCCCTAGGTGGCGGTAGTTTGACTTGTTGTTGCTCAGATTCTACACCTTCTTCATCATCACCTTCTTCATCTGGCATAATGGAAGTCGTCCTTATAGATATGCTATCTATATCCTGAACCTCTTCAGGCTTCTTCGTCTCCTTTGTCTTTTTTGTTCTACTCGGCCTAGGTGTATCTTGCACAGCTTCTGGGCTGTTGATGTCTGAAATTTCTATGGGGTCTGCTGAAACAAGGAGGTCCGCCGACCACTCCTTGGTGATCTCTTCCAGGTCTTATTTTTTCAGTGTATAGTAGGACTGGAGCTGGTCTTGGTGCTCATCAACACGTGGGGTTAGGTATATAAAATGGTGGTTCATGCTGAAATTTATCAAAGGTCGGAACCTCTGTAAAGAGTTTGGGGTTATGCAAGGTTCACTCCTTATGGATACTTTCAGTTTATTATAATATATGTGGAAAATGAAATTCGATTTCCATTGCTTGCTCATGTTGTTCGAGTACCACAAGGTACTGAACTTCGCAGCTGGTGGCTAAGAAGGGTCAAGGTCTGGGAAAGTTGCACCTTCTGGTATCTCCCATGCAACAAAGGTGATTAGTATCAGGAGCCAGCTAAAATGGAATTCGTTCCCCTGATCCTGAGCTTCTTTGTAGTCAATCTCCAGTTGATTCACTAGGTACTTCACCCAGTTCATCTATAGTCCCTTTGCGCACTTTCCTGTGAGGTCAACTATGTATCCTGATACTTGTGTTGGTCGATTCTTACATACCATCTTCCCTGCAATTAGTTGGCATGCGAGGTGCACTGTGCCACTTTCAATAGAAGCTACCTTGTAGCCTCTCGCGCCTTTCTCAACATCGCCATAGGCCTCTTTTATATTCTGCACAAGAGCATGGTTTGCGGTCTTTCCAGGATAATACTTATGGGGATCAGGGCCCTGCATGCTAATCCCAGTGATCCTATTGATCAGTGCCAGATCAACAGTTATGTGTCATTATAACCACAACTATCCTCCATGGTAACTTGCTAGCAATAACTTTACACAAGCATTCACCTCCTAGTGTCTGTCAAAGTGCGGTATTTTCATAACGTTTAGCAGAGTACACTGCACGAGGTTCATCGTCCATTGTTTTAGGACGAGATTTGAGTTCTTTCCCTTAGTTCACGTCAAGTAGTTATACAGGGAAAGCAGGATATAGACTTTATGGTCCCCCAGGTTGAAGTCGCAAAACTTCAACACTGTAACCTTGTCTTGATCTGTGCGGTAGGTGCGTACTCCCTTCCGTAAATATGCAGTTACTAGGGTATATTCAAAATCTCTAGGGACACTGTCCCTATTAATATCACCGCTCAGAGGGGGTATGTAAGCTGGTAGAATGGATGGCACTAAATTTGCGTTGGCTATGTCGTCCTTATGCTTAGTTCTCCTCTCTGTGTCAGCTCGAGATGTTCTAGCTTGAGCAGTCGACGGGGAGGCTTGCACTCCTCTCGTCAATGAGGCTTGGACTCCTGTGGACATTCTTCTTTCCGATATGACTCTCTTAGTCATTAAATCAAGAAGGACTTATGTGATGGATTCCTCAAGCATGTTGAGCTCATCGGACATACGCACTCGAGAAAGATAAGTGGGGCCATGATGATCTCAAAACACTGCACTAGGGTGAAAAATATTCTTGCAATGATCACTGTATACAATTACGAGTTCTACGGGCTTCGATTTTTCAATTGGCAAAAGTGTTCTTCGTGTGCGGCACGACGAGCTAAATTGGAAATTCATCAATGGTATGGTTGCAACGGGTATGAAGCTTTCATGAACGTTGATCCATACGTTATGGCGAGGTCCAACAGTCTAGTGGTGATCCTTTAATGCTTTTCTATCCATTCAGGACAGAAGTCGAATGGGTATATCGGTCCAACTGTTATATTGTTGCACCATGGTGAAGTGTCAGATGTAGTTGTTCTGATATCTCGGTGAAGCTCAATTCTTGTGATTTTTCCTTCTCCAAAGTTTCCTCCGAAACCTTCTGTAACTTTTCGATCTTGGCTCTCTTCTTACTGAGCTTCCTAGCCTTCTTCCTAGTGAGCTTCTTCTCGGTAATCCTTTTTCCATTCTGAGTCTTATCTTCTCTCGACATAGTCACTTCACACTATTGAGGTTCTTTCTTCAGATCCAAGGGTAATACTCCTTCATCATATGGATTAGGTATTTCGGTCTTCTTTGGTTCCTCTAATGCTCTTATAGCTTCGATATCCAAGTCCCTGGTGTTCAACAACTGATATCCATTCTCTTGTTCTTCCATCAAGTAGGCAATCCTTCTAGTCATAAATTCCATGAGTTCTTGCTTCTTTTGTTCTGGGGCTTCCTTTTCTTCTTTTCTCCGGGTCTGGTCTTTTTCAATCCAGATCTTGCCTAAAAAAGATAGAAATGGGGCATGCTCCTCAATAAATCTAATGACTTCGAACTCTTCCTCTGTCGAAGCTCCATGGGTACTCATAGCTATCTGGGTAATTCTGCCACATAGGGTTACCATTTTTCCTTTAAACAACCCTATTCTTCCTAGTGAAGGAACCATAGCAGGCCTTCCTATGGTTTCCCAAGTACTTTCTGTCATAATGTTCATCTGTGTTCCCTCATCTAGAGCACATTCGATGTCGAAGTCTCATATTCTTACTTCCATTTTCTCCTTTTCTTTGAAGATCTCTGACAAACTAGAATCTTTATGTTCATCCAGGGTTTATTTCATTTTCAGTAACATAATCTCTGATTCTTTCTGGGGTTCTTCTATAATCTTAGTCTCTTGACCTTGCTCCATATTCAACTTTTCAATTCTAGTAATCATTCTAGGGAAATCCAATACTTCATGGTCCATAGTCTTACAATAGAGGCAACTAGGGTTTCTCCCAGGGAATTCCTTAGCAAGATGTCCTGGTCTTCTACAACTGTAACAAAGAGTTAATCCTCTCTTTCTCTTCCATGATCCCCAACTTTTCTTGTACTGTGCGCTAGGATCATGATGGCTAGCCTGCAAAAATTTCTTTCTAGGATCCTGCATCCATTGGTTAGTCCAAAAATTCTTTCTATGGATAGGTATAACATATATTTCATTATTATTATCAGATCTGTTCATATCAAATGTTCTTTCATCTAACAACTCCCTAGTTTTCAAGCTAGGACAAAATCTATCAAGCACACCTAAATCCATACTTTAGAAACAAAAAATTTCACTTCTTTTACTTCTACAGGTTACAAAGCTTCCAGATCTAGGAACTTTTAACAGTTATTACCTTTATCAAAGCATAGAGCTTACAGATCTTACCTCTTTCTGTAGATCTAACTTAGAAACTTCCACTTTAACCTTTCTTAGAGTACACAACATTCATATCTGACTTCTTTTCTTCAGATCTATCCTTCCTTCTTCAACATAGAGCTTTTCAGATCAAGTGGATCATTGCACACTAGGGCACATGTCCATGCACAAAGATTTTACAATTTCAAGACGAACTTTCTGCACAAAGCTTCTTCTTCATCAGTTCCCAACAATCACAGTTTCAAGTCCCGTCAATGGAACCATTTGTTGGCATAGGGGCATACCTAGGGTTCAATGCTTCAACAACGCACCAACAAAACCTTAACTATTGGCCCTTTCAACAAAACCTGTGAAGCAGATGAAGTCTCACCCGAGGTAGAGGCAGGGGTGGTTGCAAGACTTAGGTGTATGCAACCTTAGTTGGGACACAGATATGTGATTCTAACACTTAGAAAACACTTTAGCATAGATCATTCATCAGTATTTAACCCTCATGGCACTCCTCATATGGCGCAGAGTACCGCAACAGTCACTTAGATCTAGGTTAAGTTAGCACTTAGCAACAACAAAATAGGTCTAGCACTCATCACTTTCATATATGTCAGATCTACATCCATACATCTAAGAAGCACAAAGAAAAGTAGATCTATCTAAGTATATCATAGAAAATCACATAGCATAATCATATCAAAGCACAACACATGGAAAGAGACAACCACATTAGGTCGAGGCACCGAGCACAACACACAGGTTTACCGTGGTTCACCCCCACCCTGGGGCTACGTCCACAAAGTCTTCTTCTTCTTTATTATCTTTGGTCAATCTTATTACAACACAGAGCTTAAACTTGTACTCTGCATAGGATAGGATATCTACGCGCACCTCGCCAGATCCTCCTTCCCCGAGTAGATCTAGCACAGAGCCTTCTTACAATCCATGCACTCAACACTTACAACACTTGCACTTAGCTCTACAGGTCGGTCACACAGTATACACAATTCATTTACTAGCACTTAGCTTATCAGCCTCTCTTACATTGCCTAGATACTTATTTATACTTTACAAAATAGGCCTAAACATGGGTAAACCCATGGGCCGACATCGCATACCCATTACATTATCCCCAAAAACCCAAAAAGGACCCAAGAAAGGGGTCTAGCTTCCACGATCTCCACTTCGCATTGTGCTCCATCTTTGACAAGTTGTCGAAGTTCCAAAAATGGTCAAATATGACCAAGTGTTTCCTCAAACTTGGTCAAGGTCTAATAACATCAATCTTAAACAACAATTCAAAGGAAAGAAAGACTAAGATTAGAATAAGGAGCACAATCCAAAATATAAATAGGACTCAACCAACTCTAAAACTGGGAAAAAAAAGAAGGATACAATCATATCTGCTTATTTCAAGAAATACTATCATGAAGAGCATGCATGTATGAGGAACTAGATTGATTAGATTACCCATCTTCTTGAGAGGAATATTATCAATGTAATTAGGGTTTTAAGATTTATGTGGTGAAAGTAGTTATTTACATTGC